>CAVLGL010000079.1:24570000-25170000 GCA_963668995.1 Parnassius mnemosyne
GTGTTTATGGGCTATTACAACTGTTAATATTGCGGACTCGGACAGCCTTAGCGTTGCCTTATAATGTGATATGCAATGAGTATGTTTAAGAGGTCACTATCAATAAGAATGATAAAAATAATAATAACATTTCAAAAGTGCATTAAGTAAGACTTAAAAAGAGTTTTGTAAAAATTTAATAATTGAATAGGATGACAAAGTTCCAATGAAGTTGTTATAATAACATCTTATTAATTTAAATAATATACATAGGCACTGGAGCAGCGCGGCAGGTAAATTGCTCTTTAACCCTCGAAGAAATGAGAGCCTGTGCCCAGCTGTGGGACTTACGGATATAAGATGTAACTTTACTTTTTTGAGATGCATATAATAAAAGCGTCTTTAATAAACCTATACTAATAATAAAATCTTGAACAGTTGTATTTGTCTGTTTGACTGTGTATTTGTGCACGCTAATCCCCGAAATAGCTAAACCAAATAAAAATATGGTTTAGTGATGTACGAACATGAACTAGGGCTAACATTTAATATTTGTTTCATTCAAGTCGGTTTACAAATAAAAAGATATGTAAATTTTAGCGTTCGTACCGCGCGCGCCCGATGTTTTGCGTGCAAAAATCGGAATAAAAAGCGGTGCTCGGAAAAACACAATAAAATTAAAACAAAACACTTTTTTAAAAGCATTTAATTTAATAATAAGGTGGTCACATATTTGAAAGTATGTAAGTTAAAAGTAGTGAATTTTTACATAGAACTCATCCGCTTTCATGTTAATTTTTACAACACTATTTTTATCGAATACAAAGCATATTATTTACACCTGTTAAATTTCAAACCCATAGAATTTGTAGCTTGAATATTCGAATATATTGACTATTGACACCCTTGTACTACCCCCTTTTCCATGACATGGAAAACTATTTTCAGGAAATCTACTAAAAATCGCCTTTAGTCTGTGTAACTTAAGAAATGGCTCGGAAGAAGTTACTAGTTGAGATACGGGTTTTTTTTTTATAAATAAGATCCCCACCACCGCCATGTTGGAGTTAATATGTATGTAAGTAAATAGTAATGTAGGAGTTTATAGAAATAATGCAGAAGCATATCCTTATTAACTTATTCTTATTTTTTTAAATGTACGATATGCACAAAAATGTTGTAAGTTCTGTATTATTTAAGTTTATTATGTAAATGAATGTAATTCTTATAAAAAATAAAATATCTCAAACCTCATATCCCGTTTTAGCTCCCTATAGAAACTAGTTTAAAACTTTGAATATACTACCCTTACTATCCGTTTATTATCTCTCAAATTATTAAAAATCAAATTTCAAGCGTAGATCTAATAGTTCCGGAGATTTTGTGATGAGCGAGTCAGTCAATCGTTTTTCTCCTATAAGTAATAGACGATGAAGAAAACACAGACTACAACTTATGATTATCAGAGAGAAGATAACGTAGTGTATAGCATAAACATTTTACTTACAACTATTTGGGTTTCCAAGCCATGCGGTTGTCAGCTACGATGGTTGACGAAACCGCAAGAGCAAAAAAAAAATACAATTATATTATTCAAAAAATAAGAAAACAGAAATATATTTTAGTTTTTTGTTTAACCCGAAGTGAGGAGTAATCCGGAAAAATGCACGTTATTTTTAGGTCATTCAACGTTGTTAAATTAAGCTCGATTTGCCAGGAAACGTTGATTTATTTTCGAACGCTTTAATACTTGTATGTTTAAAAATCAGCATTGCAGATTTTCTCCCTGCGTGCATCCTTTGCACGCAACTTTCAGCCTTATTGATACGAATCAGTCATAATTAAATGTATGTTGCATTTTACACCAATATATTAAATGTCGTCCCCTTAATCGAATTAATTAAGATTGATGGTAAATATTAAACCTTTTAGACTAATTTATTCATACATCCTTCGGTTAACATTTTATTCACAATGAGTGAATGACTCAACTCTTAAAATAAATGCTTCCGAGATTATTGTTTTACCTGGTTTTGTCGTAACTGGTTAGCGCTACAAAGCTATATAAAAGATTTCAACGCGTTACTTAATATGCATGATTTATTGCATCAATTTTGGTGTTATTATCAGATTACTTATTAGCTTGCAAAGCAGGTTTGAGATCGACACGTAATCATTATTGGTCTAAAATTGATATAAAACATTTCAGGTATTTAATTTAAATTATTAAGTAAATATTAACACAATGATGATGATCTTCCTGGCGAGTTTCAACCATATCGATAACGCGCGAATAGAGTCGTAAATTATCAGTACCTTTTTAAAAGAAACAAGCATCTAGGCTATTAAGTGGAGAGTAGTAAGTGAATGCTACGGCCCATATACATCTTTCCTCGATTACGAATTAAAAATATAGATCCGTTGTTACCCGTGAGGACTAAGATAGAATGCATCGTTTACAGTAAAAAGGGTCTTCGTTTCTCTACAATCACCATTTGAAACAGCAGCAGTAAACTGATTTTTTACGCTAGCATTCTGTGGGATGGTCCTTCCCCGGTCGGTTAATATTGCTGCAGCATGGCTATACCACGTAAAAACCTAGAAAATATTAAAATATATCTAATATACACGTAAACACGATACATACTTTTAAACAATGTAACACGTATGCAATAGACTCGCTCGTGGATTTGGATAAAATGTTAGAGACACGGAAACAATCGCAATTAATGCTGAATTGAAAATCAATAATTGATCAAAGTACATATGTGACTTACTACTTATTGACCTAGTGGGTAAAATCAAGGTTATTGAGGTCGTAAAGGTTAATTACAGTTATAGTTATGAACAGTGGAAGTCTCAGTTTTCGTAGTCGAAGTACCTATCGCTTCTTGAAGTAATTCTACTCATCATCATTTGTGTTTTTCCTGTTTTAATGGTAATATGTAAACATTTTATTCCGCACAACAAAGGCATTGGACCTTTCATTATAAGTTTTATTTCCTTCCTTTAATAATAAATATTAAAAAAACTTATTAATATAATAATTTGACTAATTTATTTAATGTGATATCATTATTACTGTTACGTTTTATTGAATCACAATTGTAATGCTGACAATGTTTCCTTAAATACTCTGTCGAATACGCCTTGTAAAATGACAGACACATCATTAGCAAGTATGCCAATTATCTCTTATTGTACAAAAGCACTCGAATAAGTGAGACGATTGGAGTGGAATATTTAATGGTCTATTAATACTACACTTGACATATGGTATAATTAATGCAATCGTACTGTGTATCTTAGTAATTATCTCGGTTCGTTTTTAATTTCATTTGTGATGCCTCTTTACAACTGGTGGAGTGCTTCGGAGGCGGATTTCGTGTCAGGTCGAGATTATTCACGCCAACTTACGAACGCGTGGTGTGCACGCCACAGTTTAAATATTATAATGTAGTAATATAATTTTTAAAGCTATTGTTCAAAAATAGTTCTGTTATTTATTTAGATCAGTTCCTTATTTATAATATAAATATAATATTAACCTTTAAAATAAGCCTTTTACCCACAGGAGCAGGCAGAGACAACGGACTTACATTTATTTTCATGCACGATCCTGACACATTTCTCTCGTTTCTTTATTTATGCTCATTGGTTAAGGGTAATCTTGATTTAGTCCATCATTAGAATATCGCTAATTTGGTCGATAAACTTTTGTCTCGGTCGTCCGTTGCTGACTCTGCCATTCACTTCTTGCCTGCCACATACTTTTTTAGGTTTTATAAAACTTAATTTTAAAATTTTATATAAATAATTGTACCACTTTGCGAAAGATGTTAATAATTTTTAAATAGCAAATAAGTTTTGTCATTACTAGCTATGTCACCATCAAATTTTTTATGTTATACACTAAGTGGAATTGCACTTCAATTCGCCCTTTTTCTTTCTACTATAGGACAACCTGGCGATTTATATATTTCAATTTTAATAAATCGTAATTTTTTATTCAGTTTTATTACACCGCGTAAAAATAAAGAGAAAGGATGAATTAAATAAGAACACGTCATGCGGCTGCGAGACAGCATTTAAAATACGTTTCATACCGTGTTTATTAATCCAATTCAGTCCGTTATTTTGTTTGTTTCGTACCTACGCCAGCTGCATTAAAAATTTCAAGCGAAGTACTATCTTTGTCAACTATACGTAAATTCCATTTACTTCAATAATGTTATCACTGTTTAATTAATTTGGTTTATATTCTTTCAGTAAAATTTTGCTTCTTTTATTTTTAATAAATATCGTTTAGATGCCTGGGTAGCCTGGGCACAGGTCTACCCTTATTTCTAAAAGGACTTATGAAGCAGAAATCCGTCCGCTATGCCTTCACATGTCCTTAAGTCTTAAAATTTCTTAAACATGTTCTTGCTTGTCAGAGCTGTTGTAGAATAATATTCTTGAGATGCGTTGCTTAATCCCCGAAGCACGTGGTAAATCAGCACTTAAACTTTCATTTAACAATGTATTTGGAGGGATTGAACTAGTGCTTGATATGCTCCTTTTTAAACTTGGAATTCCTCTGGAGTTGCATATGTTCATGGACGACAGTGATCATTTACCATCAAGTGAGCCGCAGGCTTCCTTTTCTATAAAAAATGAACCTCTCCCGTTTTAGGAGGATGTGCGTTAATTTGATGTTGCTTTCCATCGCCGTTCTGGGTAATTTACGTACGTGCGTCATGTGTGTGGAGCCATGAGATCTTCTTAGCATATTCTATAGCCGCCACCATAATACGGCAATAATTATTAATAATTAACATTATACAGATGTGTTTTGACTATTTTAACAAATCATGTTTTACATAATATTATGTGATGTAATAATGTTATTTTAAAATACATTTATTACCTCATTATAAAGGTGAAAACAGAAAATGTTAAAGAAATTCCTTAGTTTAAGTAAAGGCATATTTAGTGTAACATAGTCGGCCATTTTGATCGCGGGTGGGGTCAACTCGGCTCCGCCTTGCATTTCCGCCACAGGATAATTAATATAACCCCACTAAATCTTCCCCTCCAGCAATGTGTAATTCGTCTTACATCTATTTTGTTGTTTTGTTTAAAAAAACATAAACCTTTATTTCCTTAATATAATTATATTTATTTAGTTTGTATGTCAGTCATTATTGAATTATCTTTTATAAATCGTGGAGGTATTTTGTATAAATTGATATTTGGTTACACTTTTTCTATAGAATAACACGTAATATAGTTGTAGTTTAATTAGGAGTCCAGTTAGTTATTAGGCACTTACAACTTTATTTATCCTAATGAAACCTAGTAATTAAGAATTAATTTTATGACTACAAAAACTTTCCTAATATGCATCTATATCAATCTTTATAAACACGGTTTATTTAGTACGTATCTTGAAATTGTCTCAGACGGTGCAGTGTTTAGATGAAACGGCAATAACTATATATATATAACGAAAACCATTCAATATCGGAGTTTCTCATTCACTTGCAGCAAAATTAGGCGAATGCAGGAACCAGTTATGTACAGAATCTTAATTTGTATCGAAGCATTATTCGTGGTCCGAGTAAAAGGTACTATGTTTTATTGGTGTATTTTTTAATTTTGTATTTCTTGCTAGTCTTGTAAGAACATTTACAATGATTTAAGTTTCTATAATACCCGTATTTTCAGATTAATTTTATGTTGGTAATTTTATTATAGTTTTTAAAAATAAGGCATAAAAATGATAAAAATACCTAATAAAGATACTTAAAATAAAAAAGGTTAACTTTTTAAAAAGTTCCAGTTGTGTAGATTTGGTAATAACCTTACTGCCTTACTTTGTTGATCTTTAGCATTAACTCGCAATAGATCTTCTTTTTTAAATTTTAGAGATTTTGTAACAATAAACATAACGTTACGTTCTTTTACTCTAAACTGTCTAAACACAATTATAGTATTAATAAGCAGCTTTTTCGATATTGCAAACTCTATTAAGCTCAGGGGGTTATTTGCATGCTATTAAGACACGAATGGTTATTTTTTAAATTTATTAATTTAATTTTTGCCTGTCCGTTTGTCCTTGCTAATCTCCGGAATTATTGAACCGATTTTAATGAAATTTCACTTAACAGGCTATATTTTATTCGAAAAGCATGTAAGATTTTATATAATATAAAATCGAAAACTATTTACAACAAATCTATGTGTTAAAGAATATAGTGATACGACCTTGTTACTCAAAATTAATAGATCTCCAACTTTTATTCAAAGTATTTTCCCATTTCGCTCATAGTTTTCGGGATAATAGCAAAAAACAAAGTTTAAAGTGATTTTTCGATGATTGAACTGCTTATGCAAATACCACTAATATATGTCTGCAAGTTCTACGTGAACGAAGTTGCGGTACATGAAAAATAATTGTTGCCTATACAGTCGGAGTATCGTTCATTATTTATATGGCTTATAATTACTATTCGAGAATTGCAAATTTGAAGTGCAGTCTGTGAATAAGCACGTGCTCCTGATTTAAAGCAAATTGAACTGCGAGATTGGCTCTCGGAAACATCTCATTTGACGCCGCAACGCTTCCAATTGTCTCAGCCCCTCAGACTCCAGGTTCTGTCTATTGTGCTTGACGAGTTATCGCTGCCGTATTATTAATCCGAAACTAGAACTTGCATTCAACACAAAACATGCATAAGTTTCTCTAGATCTTATTTCTAGATATGCCTTTATGGATATGTCCCAGAAATTGGTTGTTTTATAAGTGTTTATAAATCGGAATTGCTATTCAATATAATCAGAGGTGAAACGATACATAATAAGTCATGATATCTGCTAAAAGGAAGTAAAGAGTAGTGATTTCTTTGCCTTGTATGCTAAGCTAAAAGGAATTGATATATTTTTCTTTTCATTTACTAACGATTCGAATTTAAATGCAATAAGTGTAAAAATATAATATTAATGCATTACTTTGTGGAAAACTATGAACATAAAGATGAGAAAATTAATTATTTGTTATTCACGGATCTTAGTTAATGATCTGTCTCATCTTCAACGCAGCAAGCTCAAGAAAATCGTATTGTAATAATTAAAGATATATATGACGTATAAATTTTTTTTGTCGAATTAAACGTTTATTGACAATGTAGATGCAGATTATATCCTGCAGTGGCGTGTTCGAGCCGTTTTAATTGCGGCTCCAGCCGGCGCTCCCACGTTGATTTAAAGCAAATTGAATGCTTCGAGCCGCCCGCGTCTCAACATCTAGTTGTACGTAGCCACCTATCAATTAAGTAGCATTCGGATTGAGTGTCTCACAACTTTAAATCCACGTGCAGCGTTGCTAAGCGACTTATTGTAACGACTACCAGTCCCTTTAATAACCGTTTCAATATTAATCGCGTGCTTGTAAATTGCCGATTTTAAGAAATTGCCTTTTTGTGAGATTTATGTTTGCTGATTGTATATAATATAGAAACTAATGTTAAACTAACATTATATAGGTACCAATAAATAGAACTAGTAACTTCATTCTCCCTATTTAACATTAGTTATTAGTTTTATTTATGGTACCTATATAATATTATTTTAGCCGAGTTAACAATTGTATTATCGCGATTGGGTCGCATAGACTTACTGTGAATCAAATTACTGAAAGCGTCGACTTAAGAAATCGTTCCTCACACAACAACTGACTCAGCGTAGGTAAATTTTATTGAACCTTGACAAACGCTGAGCCTATGAACACTCCACAGTTCCTCAACCAGCTAAGTTCATGCTACAAGAGACACCGATATGAGATATTTTTTTAATTCACCTTGCGCTTATTGTTCCATACTGTAAGTGTTGAAGAATATTTTTTTGGTAAGATCTTTTTGCCAAATGATGATTTGCAAAAAAGATAAAGGGTTTACGTTAATTAAATTTACTAAGCTTTTGTTACGAGTTCTTGCTGATATGGTCTTAACAACTAATAAATTCAGTGCCAGATTGATGTTTCTTTTTCTATTACGGTAATTTATAAATTTACCACTTACATGACGTATCAAGGTAACATTTTGAAGATATATGTGAATTTTTTTATACTTACAAGAATACTTATAATAATAGTTTAATATTAAACAAATTTTTCCGATTTTATATTATAGATTTTATGTAAAGTACTCCGGAGTTTTTACAGAGTAAATGTAAGTTCAACCACAACACTAACGCGGCTGCAGATTTTGTGTTTTTCTTTTCTGGCGCTAAGCGAACATATATTGTGAATACTGAGATTTTAGTCCTTAAATGTAGAATTTGTTAATAATTTGACAACAACGCCACATGCAGAATTCTAGCATAACTATGAATGATCGTTTTGTAAAACCAAATATATTGTTTGAATATAACCTCAGCCCATCACTCGTCGCACTATCATTAAAAGACGCACCGATTGTATACCTACATAAGGATGAAGATTTAAACTTGTACATAGAAATTTTATTTAATGTATCAAAGTGAGCTGCATTAATCTACGATGGAACTGATAAAGGAAAATAAGGCGAATTTTGTGTATTCGCTCATACAGTGATCTAATAATCGACGAGGAAAGAAAAGAAAACGTGAATTTTAAAAACAATGTCATATTATTAGTATATGGTATTGATTTAAATTTAGAATTCCAAATCGAATGCAAGTTATCGTATTTTAAACTAGCCATTATTAGAAAATAACATTTCACAGGTTATATATTATTCTACCATTATTCAATCCAGCCAGAGCCTCGTACGTTGATTGACAGAGTGCGGTTGAAGTTGGCATTCGGATGAACAGAATATTTTTTTATTCAATATGTATTCTTTATAATACTTATTGAAATTAACTTTTTATTCACTATGATAGTGGGGGGAGGGGTATTTTATTTTAGAATGTTAAATCATCACACATATTAGAAAGTACATTTATTAAGGTGCTTTAAACGGGCTATATTTTCATTGCAATATGTGGCTGCAAGTGCTGCTGACAATGTAGCTACACATATTCGGTGTTTTTGCACTATTTTGTTGCAGTTTTGAGTGTTGTTAGACGAAAAAAAATCTTGTTATTTCTTTAAAAAATCGCTTGCCAAAAAGTCTACCTTGTACAAATATAAGATATTTGATTTTTTTAAACAAAATTAAATAAAACGATTGAGTTAATCACGCATCTGACAGGATATATTAATTACCTCAATATGAGATTATTAATATATCCCTGTGGGATAAGGTCCCACGGGTTCGACAAAGATATATGAAAAGCTTACTGTCTGTCATAATATTTTCGGGAAAACCTCGCAAAGCTTTTAGTTGATGCATCACCAGTTTCCTTGCTGATCGGAGCATCAAGGTTGTAGTAGACAGTGCATGCTCTAATTACAAGCCTATCAACCACCAGCGTTCCACAAGGCTGCGTGCTATCACCAACGCTATTTCTCCTGCATATCAATGATATTATGTTGCAAACTGGTAACATTCATCGCTATGCAGACGACAGCACTGGTAATGCCTTATATACCGGCCGTGCCAATATGCGTCGTCGAGTACCGAAACAAACTTGTGTCTGAAGTCGAGTCTTTGCTGAACAAAGTCTCGGATTGGGGGCGACTAAATTTAGTCCAGTTCAATCCCCAAAGTACGTAAGTTTGCGCGTGTACCGCTAAAAAGAACCCTTTTGTCGTATCTCCTCAATTTTAAGGCACTCACCTTGCTGGCTTAGCTAGCATCAGAATCCTCGGCGTCGACATATCGAATGACGTGCAGTTTCGTGGTCACTTGGAAGGGAAGGCCAAATTGGCCTCTTAAAAAGCTTGGCGTGCTCAGCTGAGCGAAACAGTATTTCATGCCGGCACATCGCCTACACATGGAATACTGTTTTCATCTCTATGCCGGGGCATCCCAGTGCCAGCTCCTTGCACTTGACCGTATCCAGCGCAGAGCGGTTCGAACCGAGTTCTTTCCGATCGGCTCGATTCAGTGGTGCTGCGTAGGGATGTTGCATCCCTTTGCATTTTCTATCGAATCGACCACGGGGAGTGCTCTGAGGAATTGTTTGGATTAATTCCAGCCGCCAAATTTCACGAACGCACATCGCGTAAAATTCACGATACCATCCTCAAGATTCCTCCAAATCCTCAAAATTCAAAAAGTCATAAAATTCATACATTCAGACAATGAAGAGCTCATATTTGAATTATGGTAAATAAAAGAATTAGTAAATCGTACATCTTAAAAAAAACGAACAGTCAAGTTTCCTAATTCTTTTTATTGCATGTTTGTATAAAGTCTTAAGCTTTCTAAGTTTAAACGATATGTGTGGCAGTCAGTAGCTAACAAGGACACAAAGTTATCCGTGGTTCGTCACGGTCACCTTTTTTGATGCCACAAATTGAATTCGGTTCGTTAATTGGTAAGAATTTGAGGGTGACTGGCTGTTTCGGTTAGTGCGAAGTGCGCCCGGCCTAATGACAAGGCACGGTGGTAGTTGCGGTAATGGCGCCGGTGCTGAGTCAGCATAGTTGAATGCTGTTGGCGCCTGCCGACGCATGTTTCCTCACACTCTGAATTCGCTCTTAATTTGTCATTTTAATATTTATTCTGTTATATTACTACATTGACACTCCTTATAAGTCGTAAGGGTACAGCCTATATTTGTTCCAATGCTGGACTCATGCTTTCTCTCTTTTCTGAGAGGGTTATGGAGCAGTTAATCGCTTGTCCAGTGTGTATTGGCAGACTTCACATGTCCTCGAAATTTGATTGCCCGGGAAGGTACTATGAAGTAATGATGCATAAACCCTAGCCCCCTGCTACCACGGCTTTATATTCTGTATGTTACGGTTAATCTTACTAAAGTCACTACGTAAGTCCTAAGTGACTATTATATGTTTGACATGGGCCGTATGAACAGAAACAATGTTTATTTTATTTTGTTTTCTGTATTTGTAACACTTACTATATTTTATATATTTTAGCTTTCTGCAGTCCTTATCTATTTTCCAGTAAAAAGGTCTTCGGTTCTCTGCACTCACCATACGAAACGCAGCAGTGTAAAGCTGCTATTTTACGCTGGTATTCTGTGAAAGCGTGGTCCTTCCTCGGTCGAGCCGACCCATTCGTGCTACTACTAATATAGCTGCGGCACGGTTCTACCACTTAAAAACTAAGAAAAATGATAACATAAACCTATGCTAAAAATTAAACCTACGTTGGCTAATATTAGGTTAATTCTATACACTAATCTCCGTAACATTCTTACATCAATGTGGATTGATTTTTACTTACTTGATCCTATTCATTAATGCCAGTTAAAATACTAAAGATTTCACTTAATCCCATCTTTCCGCTTACCCGCTATGGTAATTTATCCTTGGCATTGTTTTTTTCAACGCATCCGGCTCTTGGGGTCTTGCTTCCACCTTGTCAGCGCTACTGATTCCATCAAGATCTCTAATTGCCTATATATTACAAGTGATGATCTAGCATGACAAAATGAATAAGAAGTAATTATTGAAAGTTTATAATGGACTCATATTTTGTTACTATTATTTGTAGATCTTATTTAAAACGAATAAAATAATTCACTGTATTTGTTAATGTTAAAATATTTTTTTAGTTACATAATTTCCTTACGGTGAATTTTTTTATAGCCGAGTTCACACCAGATTGAGTCATGCACATTTTTCGTGCTACTACACGTTAGTTCTCACGCGCACATCAGATTGTCGCAAGAGTGGGCCAAAACAAGCTAAACTCATGCGGCGTAAGTTATAAACGGAGCGGTAGGAGTTTTTGGATTTTTTGCAACAATTTATTGTAAACTCTTTAAATAATACTTGGTATAAAACTGAGGGCGGTATTTTTCCATAGTCCTAAAAACGATTGTAACCGGAAAGCACCAAAAGAATTTATATCTCGCTTATTTGCGATATAGTAGAATGCATTCTTCAGTACAATTCATAACTGAAAAAGGATTAATCTATAATCTTCGACTGAAAAACGTGGGCCTTTCCTGTTTTTTTTTTCTGGCATTCCTGACGTAGGGTCTTTGCCTTATTCGTCACGCTTGATAGGCTGATAGACGATCGTAGAATCAGACGTCTCGCACCTTTGACGCTGGTTCCCTTTGCCGGTCGGTGTATTTTATATCTGGTATAACGAGATGCTATCGGAAGTAAGATATTTCTAGTATTTCAGAACTAGAAGTAAGATACTTTTAGTATTTCTGAAAGTCACCTATTACAATAACACTCACGTGATGAAAAAGGGTGATAAATTACCTTACACCGTCACCACGAGTAAAGAAAGGATAACTATGTATTTAAAAGGAGTAAAAACTAATTATAATACCAATTTATAATAATAATAATAATAATAATTCTTTATTTCAGATATCAAAGATCCATAAGTTTATTATGTATGACCTGTAATAATTTAACGTCTCTCCCTAACATTCGGTAAGACATGATGCGAATGGCAAATGTTGAATCGAATCGACGAATGTTGTTGAAACGTTTCATTGAGGTATCATAAAAGTATCATACGATTACTTTTACTTTCTGCATACCGTCTAATATCCGATATAAATTTAGTATATTTTCAGAGCAAATTATTAGTAAAGGGTTATTATGTATTCCTAAATTTGTCATGATTTAACTTGAATTTGACGTAACATACGCATTACGCAGACCAGTGTGCTCAAAAATGTAATGTTACGCAAAATAATGCTTTATTTCATCGGCTGTTTAGTCGTAGTGTGCTTAGTTTCTTTAGTGCGCTTAGTGTGACACGGCATGGTTCTCCACTGGTAATCGTTCCATCGCAAAAACCATCCTTGTGCCCACCTGACTTGTGATCATCTCCCACCAAGTTTGCGGGAGTTACCGCCTCGACGGGCACAAATCAACACAAATCTAACATTAAATATCTTTATATCATGTTACTTTAAATAAAAACAACCATAATAATGACTTCGTCTCCATAAAATATTTAAATACGGTGTAGTATTTTTTGCAGTGTTTCTAATAAATATCAATAAATTAAAGAAATAAATAAAAAAATAAAACGTGGTCCTGCCTTAAATTTAAATAGTCGTGAATGTCTTCTTTATACACAACATTTGTGGTAATAAGGAACCCTATATGATCGTTAGCTGTATGTTTGTATGTGACTATGGGAATAATATATGAATGAAACTGTTAACAGAATTAAGATATCTCTATGACAAAATCAATATGTCTGAAAAATTATACAATAAATTATGATTTGTGAACCTTGCAAATTTTTAGAAACCCACTTCACTACGCCATAACGTTCATAGAATTAAAGTGGTAAAGAGGTATGTGCTTAGTGTAGAACATATACACGCTGTTGTTTTACTTTAAATAAAGAATGAAATTATTTAAATGTAGTAAGGTTTTGTAACCGATCTTCCTTGATCGTTATTTTAGAGGTGGTTGCTGTAATGTACAAAGTTAATAAATCGTCTTGCTCGACACTTACATCCCTATTTTGTACTTGTTAGATATTTGACGGCGATCTCAGCATCAATCGCGCGTCCGTGGGCAGGGTACGTGTGTAATGACACGATCGCTTGATAGTGATAACAATAGATAAACATTTAAAGCTTGTCTTGAATAAGTGATTTGTAGTTTCGGCTTAAAGTAACTAGTTGTTCTTATATGTTGAGTACCTACGTTTTCATAGCATGATTCATTTGCGAAATATTTTTTACTTTTTATAGGAAGTGGGATTTATAATTTTTTTTGTATAAAAAGTTTTAAAAGATAGAGCATGATTAAAAAAGCGTTCATGAATACTTTCTTGTGTGATTGGTATTAACTATGTTACCGTTTTTTTTTTGCTTAAAATAAATTTAAACAGTACTAAAGCCTTAAGCTTTAATTTTACGAGATATTTCAGTAGACTCTTTCCGTGTAGCCAAAAGATAGCAAATTTTTAAATAATCAAAACGATGTTTTAGATAACGTCTGTGAGTTCATTGGCTTCAGGCGAATGCATGCGCATGATTTAAAGACACCGCTAAGCACCCGAGTGAACGGTGATGTCTGCAGTCGACTCCGGAGGCACTTAATGTGGGCCTCGTTTAAGTAAACAAGCCTCGTGTCTGCGCGTAGGCTCCATGTCTTGTTTTTATCCGTCTTAGTCCGCCGCTGCATGGTTGTTATCTTGTTATCCTATCTCGCCAAGATTGTGCCTTTTTGTGCAGATTTGACTGATATATGCACATTCTCTTTGCTATGCAACCATCATATAGCTTTTTGCTTTTGTAGGATTTAAATATTTAAGGAGTGAATAATGAAAATATATTTTGATAGTCATACTAGTTTTGATATAAATAGTAGAGATATATAGAGATACTTTCATAAAAGAGAAGAATAATTTCAGACAATTATACATAGGCAGCCACAGGTGTTAAATTTTATAGTAGTGATTGAACCTTGAGTACGTTCAATCTTCGTATTAATTATTATAAAGTGGTTCATCGTCATTTTCGAAATTCTCCTGCTTAACATAGGCCTACCCTTAGGTATGGCAGGCCGGTGGGTAAGTGGATGCTGTGGCCCATAGACATCTACATTTATCCGCGATTAAGAATCAAATTGCGGAAGTGTTGTCACCTTTGAGGACTAAGATGGATTACCTACCTCTTTTCTAGTAAAAAGCATCTCCGGTTCTCTAGACTCACCATGCGAAACACAGCAGCATTAAGCTGCTATTTTACACTGGTATTTTGTGTGAGAGTGGTCCTACCCCGGTCGAGCCGACCCATTCGTGCTACAACTATAATATAGCTGTAGTGTGGCCCTATCACGCCGATGTCGCCTCTCACGACACTCACGGGACGTTATGGGGTAGTAGATTGTCTTACGCCTATACTACATGGCGAGTTTAAAGTGGTTGATGGATCAAATTTTCGAAAATTTGGACTAATCGTCACTGTCGCCAAAGTAGATCATGAGAAAATCTTAGTAATCCATTTGATCTTTTAAAGTACAAGTATTCAGAACAGGGACTGCTAAACGTAATTTAACCTTTTACTCCGTGATCGCGGATCCGCTTACTATGTATATTAAAACAGCAAAAAAGATGTTGTCTTTTTAAATATCTGAGTGTTCTTGCCGAATCTGAAACTATAAAGTATTGTTGATGTAGTTGATTTAGTCAATGTATTTATTAAAATATGTTACTGTACATGCATTAACCGTTCTTAAAAAATACTACCGTGATTAAGTATTAAGTAAGTACATAGCTTAATTTTCCTAACTATTATTTTATTATTAATTGCTCGTATGGGCGTTAGAAAAAGTTACCTAGCCTATAACTATCTCGAAGAAATGCTTTGGGAACGTTAGCGTAAACATCTTCGCAAATATCTTCTTATATATAATTGTTGGTACGTCTGTTAGTAATAGTGTAATACCTTGAGCGTTTGAGGTCATATTTTTGCTACACAAAATATTTGTATTGTTCAGACGATGGTTCATAGACATGCTAGGATTCGATTGACGGCACTGTAGTTAAGTTTTTTACACAAATGCGATATTTATGAACAAAAATAATCCATATTCACAATATATGTTGGTTTAGTGCATAACGCATTAGTAAGCTGAAGTGGCAATTAGCCGGCCATACATTTCGAAGAACCGAAAACGAGTGGGGAACTAAAGGGGCCGGAGTGGCAGCTTCGTACCTGGTAAGAGATACAGGAAGTCGATGGATGCAGCTGACTCAGGACCGTGCTTTGTGGCATCCCTTGGAGAAGGCCTACGTACAGTAGTGGACTTGCTGTAATGATGATAATGATGATGATATTTTCATTGTAAAAAGCAGAGTGAAATCGAAGTGAAATTCATTTGCTCCTTTCAAATGTTTAAGCAATTTTACTTCGACTGGTACGCCTAGCCAGTTATTATGTTTATATTTTCATTAAATGTGTGTATAATTTACTTTACTATTCGAAGGCGAAACAAACCTTCTGTTTTTTTTTATAGGATAGGGTGACAAACGAGACCGGTGGACTGTGTCCACCTGATAGTAAGTGGTTGCTGTGGTTCATAGACATCTACATCGATCCTCGTTTGCGTATCAAAATGCAGATGCGTTGTCACCCGTGAGGAATAAGATGCAATGCCTTTTTTCCAGTAAAAAGGGCCTCCGGTTTTCTACACTCACCATACAAAACACAGCAGTGTTAAGCTGGTATTCTGTGAGAGCGTGGTTTTTTCCCCGGTCGAGCCGACCCATTCGTGCTACAACTATACTACTAATATAGCTCCACCATGGCTCTACCACGTATAAACATGTGTACTGTAAATGTTTATTATACTTATGTTACATATCTTTAATTTAAGGTTGATGACGATTTTGATATTATGTCGTAACATATATATTTTTAAGCTGTATGATTGTTATTAACTTTGGCAAAAAAACGTAATCAGTCGAAATTGTATTTAAAGAATGATTAAAATACTTTCGGGTAGTTAGCTGCCGGCTCAGTCGGCCAATCACTTCGATTATTCACAAGGGTGACGTGCTTTATATCTTCGATTTCCTGTATTATTTATTGAAATTTCTTGATAATAGTCAAGCCGAATTGTGTCCAATTAGAATTACTTATTCTAATTAGTTTTTGACGTCAGTGTTTTGCTTTGAAAACGATTGCTTTCAGTGTTCAAGAGTCAGATTATAAATATCCTCTTATATTTTTAACAAATAGCAGTGAAGTACGAGCACACCGTAAACCTGATGGTAATTGGATGCTGTGGCTCATAGACATCTACATTTATCCCCGATTAAGAATCTAAACGCAGATGCGTTTTCACCCCTGAGGTCGAAAATGGAATGCCTCGGTTCTAGTAAAAAGGGTTTCCGATTTTCTACACTAACCATACAAAATACAACAGCAATAAGCTGTAATTTTAGTGGTATTTTAGTGGTCAAGCCGACCTATTCGTGGTGCAGTCACAAAGTAGCTAGAGAGAGGGCTACGCCCTACCACGTTTACATAAAAAAGACATACTAAATTTGTCTGGTCTACTTCACTTGTAATTGTGATCATACTTTTCACTTTCTAATAATTGCAGCAATTTTACTGTTTAAAGTTTTGGCAGTTTTTCTAAAACCATTTTAAAGTTACACATGTGCGTACACACCTTTATAGTAAATAATTGTTATATTTTCTAATTATAAGTATTTGAAATTCTTCAACATACGGCTAAAAGTTATATAACAGTTTATTTTATTACATAAACATTAGGTTAATTAATGCAGTAAACATAATTTATTTTTATTTTACCTCTGTTGTTGTAAAGTTGCATGAAAGTTTTTCGCATTAAGCGCATAATAAGCAGTGAGGCACCAGAGCCTTGGTTATGACTGTTATAAACGCTTTAGTAAGGGTGGGTAACTGTCGTGGCGTTAAGCTTCGTAAATAACGTATAAAAAATAATTTTCTTTACATCGCTTCTTTCATAACAGCGCAGGGCTCCGTCGACCGTTTTCCGCTAAGTTAGCTTCTCATTACTTTTCTTTGAAAATAACTTAGCTTTTATAATCGGCCAACGACTGAGAAAGAAAACTCCGTTACAATGATGGCTTTTGGCTTTTGACTGGGGTGCTCCGTGTACCGCATCGAACCCTTTTAGCTGGGTTCTTTTATTCACAAACAATTATATCGCATTTCATGTTCTTTTACAGACGGGACGTGGCTAAACAAACGTGCACGCTTAATGATAAGGCAGGTGGTAATGAATCCAGTGACTTGTGGCTTGCAATTCTTGTATAATGTGAATGTATGGACAGTGAATTCAGTTATATGTTTTACCTAGTTAGTTATTTCAGCGTTCAAGTAATGTTAATAATATCTATACAAATAAATAAAATTGAAGTGTCTGTTTGTAATGTCAAAATTACAGTTTTTTACTAAATGCATATGAAAGTAACCGTATTTACTTATTACTAAAATACAGTTTTTAAAATTTTTGTCTGTCTGTATGTCTGTCTGTCTGTCTGTTTGTTCCGGCTAATCTCCGAAACGGCTGGATCTCTCCGATTTTGACGGGATTTTCACTGGCATATAGCTGATTTCATAAGGAGTAACTTAGGCTACTTTTATTTTAGGAACACAATTAGGTTTCCGCGTAAAAACATAAAAACCTTAACACGCGAGCGAAGTCGCAGGGAACAGCTAGTCAGTTGATATTTCCTGTGTTGTATTATTTGAGAAAGAGTGAGCCGCGCATATTCCAATTCCAGTTTGATGATTTTTAATGAGCCAAAACTGGCTTATTAAAAATCATGCAAAGGCAAATCATAAAAGTTTCACTAACCAAAGTTAATAGTCGTATGTTCGACGCTTTAGTACGATTTACGTACCAATATTACGTAAATTGTTCGCATAAATTCTTAAGACTGCATAACATCGTTTGATAAATTTAAGTAAATACGATTGTAACTATCATTGTAACAATATTTTCAAATAACTTTAAAAATATAAAATTTTACAAATTAATAAGTGAAGCGCTTTCATGGTATAATGTTTAACTTCAAAGAATTCCTGTGGGAAGCCTTAGATTTGCGCCCGACATTTCGAAAGCCATTGGTGTTTTTTCGCGTGTAACGTGTTTTTATACTCTGTATAATATGTGTAAAAAATAGTAGTTTTTAAATAGTTGAAGATCGTTGCTCATGTTCGGATCATCCCTACAAGTAGCGCCAGAATTTGTGAAATTCGTTGTTACACCGTACAGCAAATTCGAACAACTGAATTCAAGTACACAATTAGACGAAGAAGCAGATCTAAAAAATGTGCATGTGTGTTAAATGTAATATGCAGTAATATATTATTAGTTAAAAATAATGATATCTTTATGCTGATGCCAGGATCGTCTTTGGTAGTTATTTATCACTTATACTCGTTTTCAAACTTATTATGCACGTTAAGACGTGCAGTCTTGTACCTTTACATCGTCTTGAAGTTTAGTATACACTGTCAATAGGCAGAACATCGTCATCATGAAGATGACTTTATGCTACAGTTAGAATCGTCTCTTCTTGAGTAAACTCCTTTAACTTGTATCGTCATAAAATTTGATAGAATAGAAAGGTGTTGATATATTGAAATGATTTGCATATAAATTATATTCAATATTAAAAATACTAACGGAATGCGTATAGCTTCTAACGTGCACACGTAATAATGCACACAATGCACACGCACCATTACCACAGTGTACACACCATTTTTTTTTAAATATATTTTATTTTTAAATATTTAATTACTCTTATGTTGTTATTGATTCGTTAAAGTGATATTTAAGTATATTGGTATTTACATTAGGGTGGGACCGGTAGGTAAGCCTGCGGCCGTACGTATGTCGCATAATGAGTGCATGTTTGCATTGACCCATGCCTTTGTGCAACGAACGGCGAGTATGCTGTCAGTAGCCTCGCTACTGCATCTCCTTTCGGATGTATAATATCGTATTTTACAGATAGTTGCTTTTATCACCTACATTTAGATCGCATGTACGTTTACGTGAAGCTTGTCTGCTTCTTTAAATACAAGACTCTAGGAGGATTTATTCTGCTTAAATTAATTAATGCTTAAATGAATTAATTTTATTCAACGTATTTTCTATGCGGTGGGGACGTAAGATAATCTATTCAATTTCGTCCCGTGGGTGTCGTAAGAAGCGATTATAGGAAAGTCAGAAACATCTTACGGTGTCCAAACAATGGCGGTATACCAGCTTATGCGTAAACTATCTAAATTGACGACGGGCAGCAACGTCCATGGTACGAGATGTTTGGTACTGCAATCGTCAATCTGCCTGCCTAGCATCACGATTAAGGCTTATCCTCTTCTGCACAACGGAAGAGGCCCATGTGCAACAGTGAACTTCTACGAGCTGACGATGAGAAGAAAATTCTTATGAATTAGCGGTGGCGCTCTTATTGATTTTCTTAGTACGCGAATAATCTGAAGAAAGGAACCCTATATTGGCACTTAAATTTCTTTTGTGTCCGTAAGAAATGTTTACCAAAGATAATTTTCTTTCCAAACAATTTGTATTCCAAGCACTTGTATTTCTCCAAGAAAACACGGTAAGCCGATGTTCTCGAGATGTAACATCAAAAGATCGACTCCTTCCTCTACCTTATTGTTTTTCGGGACGACTCGGCTGAAATACGTCTTTGAATTACTATCTTGCGAATATTATAGTAGTTAAATAGAATACTGGTTTCCCATACGTTGAGTTATAAATTCAAGAGTACGTTTTCTTTCAACATCATTTATTATTTTTATATTATACTGTATATTTATTTTTATATATATTTAGTCAGGCAGTGGGGCTGTGAGTAGCCCCAATGCCTGACATCTTTGTCTCTCATAGTAGGATGGATTCGTCTTTATCTTCTTCTAGCACTTATCTACAAACATATGTGGGCTATACATAGGTGATGAATTTTCTAATGAACTTTATATATAATAAATCGTTTATTATATATAAAAATAAGATAAATGTCAAGATGCTTAATATTATTTAGTAAACTGTATTTCGTTTTATTCTTAGGAGTTCAATGAATTAAGTTTGTCCATTACAAATATAAAAAGGATAACCTTAGAAACATAAAACTACGATCAACCTGTCACTAACGACAGCGATTCCGCACTGAAATTGCCCGACGGTATTTGCATAACGCATTCACTAACAAGACACGTTCGGCTACAATTGCGTTCGCGAAAGAACCCTACTCAAACAACCCATTTCTATTTCAGCTCGCAAGCTCTTGTTTAATGTTCGGCCCGTACAACCGCGTCGACTAACACTTAACGCTTTTTGCATACCAACGTTTACCTTCCAGTGTCTCTTGTTATTGCCCTACTCTGTATTCAGCTCGTGTTGAGTTGAAGGTCGCCCTGTGGGTCGAAATAACGAATTACATAATTTCATAGATCCTGTTGTTTTCAACTGTCGTTCTCATTCTCCAGTTTTATATTAAGTCTTTATTTATGGAAAATACTGAAATAGTGAACGGATAATATAAGTACACATCGAAAATGTTAAAAAAAAGGAACAATTTTGTTAGCTGTAAATGGTTAGACAAACGACCGCATTTAATCCGGGAGTAAGAATGTAGACAAGGAATGAGGACGATTAAATATAAAAACGCGGCGCATTTTACGCCATTAATCCCCGTCAGGTTGAATGTATTTATAACAAAGCTAGCACTTAATAAGTCGAGTCACGGTCGACGATCGAACCTGAACAGACCTAGTGAAACGTCTAATCATTGTGTGGGTAGCCGTAATTGAAGTGGAGGATCGTTCCTTTCGTTTTATCTTAATTTATTCATTTCTAACGCAGCGATCCCTAATGCTGCTGTGACCACTTGTCAGTTTCAATAACAAGGTGCGCGTAAACGAGTTCGTGCACCTGCTACTGAGATATATTTTTAAAGTCATGTCTTAAAGTATGTCCGCATAGACAATAATAATCCATTTCTCAATGAAACTGTGTTCTCATATGTGATTTTAATTTACAACCACTCTGTTCACTTACAATCATTAGTTTCCGTAAACAGGCGAGACAATATCTATCACACCGTTTGCAACTTTACAAGAAGTAAGTTTGGCCTCACATGGAATACTGTTCTCATCTCTTAGCCGGGGCACCCCAGTGCCAGCTCGCTGGTGTTGCGAAGAGATGTTGCATCTCTATCTCATGTACCATGGGTAGTGCTCAGAAGAATCGTTCGTATCAATTCCAGCCGCTCATTTTCACCATCGCACATCGCGACAAAACTCGCGATATCATCCATACAATCTGGATGATTGGTGGTCCACCACTGTGCGATTTATAAGAAGTTTTCTTTCTCGCACAAATTCCATGTGGAATTTCAAGACCAATACGACTTAGGGACATTCAAGAAAAGAGCCTACTCTTTTTTTAAAGGCTGGCAACGAGTCTGCAAAACCCCTGCTGTTGCAGTTGTTATAAAAAACAATTAAATATATTTAAAATCCAGCTCGAGTAATTGTTAAGTTGAATGCTGTATATTTGGCATAATCAAATATTTATAATGCCAGTTACTAGACTCCACGGTGTTATTAATTCATGCATAGCGCAGTGTATAGGTTGCTAATATAACAAAAGCCCAAAAATGTTAAATGCTTGTTTATTAACAAGTTAACGTATTATGTGTAAAAATGGGTTATAATATTAAGAAATATACGAAAGATAATTCGTATAATAGTATTGGTAGCGAATACCTCATTCCCCAGGGAATGAGGTAATCGCTACCAATCTGTGGAACTTCACTTTAAAATAATTCATATGAGTGATTGAACCAATAAGACAAAAATATAGAAAATACTGAGTATAATCATCCTTCGTACTTTTTATAGAGTAAGGGTGACAAGCGAGCACTCCACGTAAGTGGATGCTGCAGCCCATAGATATCTACATCTACACTCGATTAACCTCGATGTCGCTACTGAGGACTAAGATGGAATGCCTCGTAAAAAGCTAGTAAAAAGGGCCTCCGGTTTTCTACACTCACGTTACAAAACAGCATTATTCTGCACTTTCACACTGGTATTCTGTGTCTATCTATCACACCTATTGTGGTAGTCTCCGGGGGAGGATGGAATTACAGCGGAGCTTTTGAAAGCGGGTGGAAAACCGGTACTTGAAGTCCTTCAGAACCTCTTTAATTCCGTCCTCCATGGTGGCAATACTCCGGAGGCGTAGAGCTCGCTTGAAGTACTACAGACCGATTTCCCTTCTGAGCCGCGTCTATGCGCTGTTTTCGAGTCATTACGTCGTCGTACTCGTCTCGCATGCAGACTCGACGACTTCCAGCCTTTCGAATAAGTCGGTTACCCAAAAAGGCTTTACCGCCATAGACCATATACATACTCTTCGGCAAATTGTACCTACAGAAGAACGAGGAGTATAATTTGCCACTATGCCTTGCGTATGTGGACTATAAGAAAGCCTTTGTTTCCATCGAAATTTGGGCGGTGCTGTAGTTCCTTCAGCGGTTACAAGTTGGTTGTCGGTATATCGAAGTGCTGAAGTGTATTTACAGTAGGGCTACGATGGCTATCCGAGTATAGAACCAGAGTACGAAACCTATCTAACTGCAGAGAGGTGTACGACAGGGTGACCTTATATCCCCGAAACTTTTCACCGCTGCATTGTAAGACGTTTTCAAGCTACTGGACTGGAAAGGATACGGTATTAACTATTAACATCAATGGCGAGTACATCAATCACCTTCGATTTGCCGACGATATAGTCCTTATGGCAGAATCCCTGGAGGACCTAAGCACTATGCTCAATGACCTCGATAGTGCCTCCTAACAGATAGGTGTTAAGATGAACATGGACAAAACAAAGATCATGTATAACGTCCATGTCACACCTATGCCAGTAGTTGTTGGGAGCACTAAACTCGAAGTTGTAGACGAGTATGTTGACCTGGGACAAATAGTGCGACTAGGAAATGGAACTGAGACGTGGTCCTTCGCTGCTGGCCGTATGAGGTCGCTCAAGGTCGCTCAGTGAGCTATGGAGAGGGCTATTCTTGGGGTTTCTCTGCGTGATAAACTTAGAAATGAGGATATTCGCAGTAGAACCAGAGTGACAGACATAGCCCAACGGGTTAGTAAGCTGAGGTGGCAATGGGCTGGCCATTAAGCTCGAAGAACCGATAATCAATGGGGAAAATAGGTTCTAGAGTGGCAGCCTGGTACCGGTAGGCGAAGTGTAGGGCGACCACCCACTAGAAGGAGTGACGACCTGGGAAGATATGCAGGAAGTCGATGCATGAAGGTGGTTCAGGACCGTGCTTTGTGGCATTCCTTGGGGAAGGCCTATGTTCAACAGTGGACTTGTCTTTTTTTTTTATTCATCTTCACGCACAATCCCTGACGGGGTAGCCAGAGAGAACAGATCGCCAAGTGTCACGATCCTTACATACCTCTTTCGCTTCTTTCAGATTCATTATCTTCTTCATACATGTACAACAGTGGACTTGTGAAGGGCTGTAATGATGATAATGATGATGATTCTGTGTGAGCGTGGTCCTACGCCGGTAGAGTCGACATATTCCTGATGCAGACATAATAAAGCTACAAAAGGAAATAATATAATAATTTTTATAGGAAAAATATTATGCGTGTAATTGTGTACACACGTACGAAGTGAAACTTCTTTACGACATGTCATTCTTCTTTTATTTTATATTTTACATAGGTAGGTTTAATAATAGTATACTCATGCAGCCGCGGCGGTTAAACGTTACATGAAAACGTGACGGTTTTGATTTTAATACCGTACTAATTTCTCCACTGCGTGGAATATTTTTATAGAATAAAAGATAAACTTCAAACGTTAAGTAACTAATTTCATAATTATTTTTAACTTTTTTATAAAACTACATTTAACGAATCTTTTGTAATTTGGAAGTTCAACTAGGAATAATGATATACCGTAGGCTAATCTATCAAATATACATTGCATAAAAAGAATTTTGGATGTCACTCTACATTTAATTGAACTATTAATCTTCACTTTATGGGGTGTTAAATCTTTTCAGACTAGGAGGTAAATTGCTATAATATTCTCAATTACCTTTGCGGAATACACAACTACTTGCTTTATATCAATTAGTTAGTAGAATTTTAAACAAATAATAACATATTATTGTTCTTAAAACTAGTTACAAGTAATGTTGACCGTCGGTTCGCGTGACCGAAGGGCTTCTTGATGGATTGCGTGCCTCAGATACGATCGTTGACTGCCGCCGAATTTCATGAGAAATTTATATGGGCGGCTCTCAAGGCGTTAGCATTAAATTCCCAGTTCAAAATTATCTAATTATCTTGTTCTTAAAAAGCGAAGTTACATCCGTTTATTTAATTTAAACAACGTTTTGTTTCTATTATGTTGGTTTTTAATTTATCAATTACAAGTCTGTAAAAGTGATTCGAGATTGCATTAATAATACCTACATTTGTAGGTATTTGAAACAACTTTTGTAAAGGAAATAAATTGTAACAATACATTTTCAATTATATTTAAAATAATACATTTTCTGTCAATTTTTCTATAAAAACAAATTCTCATTGAATTTCATTGATGCAACGGAATCCACATCAGCTTATTTCTATGAAATGCGTAAAAAATGTTAAGTATATTTTATTAACCGACTTTTAAAAGACGTAATAATACGGCCCACGTAATAATACGTAATAATGACGGCTCCGTGGCGCAGTGACTTAGCAATGAGTTGCAGCGCTAAGAGCCGCGGGTTCGATCCCGCACGGAACAAATTTTTGTACGGTCTACAAATAATTGTTCCAGGTCTGGATATTTGTCCTTATGAAATTTATGTATGTAAACTGCCCCTACGATACAGGATCCTACTGTTAAAAGCAAAAAAAGGAGGAGGTTCTCAGTTCGAGTGTGTTTTATTTGTATGTATGTTACGCGAAATGGTTGCAGATTGTGAACCCATTTTGATGATTCTTTTTTTATTAAATAGGTTATACTTCAAGGGTAGTCCCATATAAATATGCAGAAATTTTTTTACCCCTAAGGGTAGCAAATAAATAACTCTTCTTTTAGTATTTTTAAGTAATTTTTTACGGACTAGGCTAAAGCAACTGACTGGCCAATAATCTACTCCAAAAACCTCAACCCAAATTTGAAGGACTTGCGTTTGGAAGCATCATTACCATGTTCCAGCCTGATGAATGTAAGCAAAATCTTCCAAGTAATGCTTGCCAGCTGGCGCATTTTTGGACTTAAAAAGAAATGATGACTTGATGTTGCAATAAGAAGTTATATATATATATATTATGTTATATATATATATATAATGTATATGTTATATATATAATATAATATTTCCAAAACAGTAGAGGTGCAAGGTCTCTTAAATGTCAATACCACCAAATTATACAGCGATTATCGAGTCACGCAGGCTGTTGTATCAGATTATTGCTACAATTTGTCTTCTGTCAATGGCGACTATGTCAAACGTTATCTTGCGACCTTGGGTTTCCAAGTCAACTGAGAAAAAATGGTTAGTTGAATTGACATTATGGTACTTTAAATATGATTTTGGTTTGTTCATTGACTATTCTTGTTAACTCACGTTTCACATTAATGCTAATTACTAACCATAACTTGAATTTAATTTTAAAGGAATTATGACGATAAGTAAACATTTGTAAACCTTTTTTGTTTTTATATATATTTAAATTTAGAGATATATTTTATTTGTGTTGCGTATAATTTTCCTATACCTTTTTTATTCCATATCGGGAAACAGCCAGATATGGGTCAAAATTGTGATCTAAAATCTTAAATGCTCTTATCTGCGAGCACAATCATTTTCGACTGGCCACGATCTAAATTTGCTGTTGCTACGGAAAGCTAAATTATAGCGCGTCATGAAGCCAACGACGCTCGATGGGCCCAAAAGAGTTATTGCAAGTCGCGGTGCATCTCCTGTTTCGCACGCCCGCCTCACATTGTTATTAAGTTCAGAGGTCGTTTTGTTTATGAGTCGACGCTTTCGAAAGGTAACACAGAAAAGAGACAGCGAAAACATTACCACAGCAACGCCGATGACATGGCATTGATAACAAAAATTTTGTTCTTAACACTCGATGTTTTTATAGCATTGTACACGTAGATTGTTTTAAAACTAAGGAAGTTATTGCGATTTGATTACATCAGTAAATATTTTATCAACAAAATAATTTCAGTCGCTTATTGGAATTTGTTTTTAAATATTGTTTGAAACACAAAATGATTTTTGATGTTGGGCAATATTTATGTCTTTAAGCTTAATTTTATTCAGTATTAAAAAAAATAAAGCCAATAATTTTGAATATGTTTTTTAAATTTACTACAGAAAAATTACAGTTACTCGTATATAAAAATTACAGTTATATAAAATAATCAGTGGTAGAGCCACGCTGCAGCTTCTGCTGTAGCAAGGATGAGCCGGCTCGTACCGGCGAACAACCACGACCTCACTAACATCCATATCAGGGTACCATACCAGGGTAATACCATCTGGAGACGGCGAAGCCGGCCTTGCTCTTTTTGACCGAGACACAGGTGTCCTCTCCGACTGATACTTCGTACCTGTCCTACCCGGGGGTAATTAGAACATTTCTTTGTGCCCCAGGTTAGAGTTTGCGTCAGAGAGGATATTTGTTCTCGACGCCTCGGCAGGTTTGAAGGTCAGCGACAACAATCCCCGCATCTACGTGTGCTTCCATAGGTCCCATAGCGATAATACTGACAAAAACCGACTCATCGACCACGTCCAAATGGCTTCAAATTTCTTACTAAAACAGATCCCATCCGTAGAGATTGTGATACTTGGCGTTTAAGCGATCATGTGGGGAGTTCTGTTTATGACTTTGCCTTTGCATTTGATCTGACACAACTGATTTCTATACACACACCTTCCCTGTAGGGCCTTCTGACCTCTCATCCGGACGGATATCAGGTTTCCGTCGACGTTCCTCACGGCTCTTTGGACCATTGTCTGATCCGGAATGTGGTGCCTCTCACGCTCCCTTCGTGGTTGCGTTCTGCAGGCTGCCGCCATGTTTGCCATCTTAGCCTTGGTTTGGCCTTGTTTTGGTGTTTTGGTCTCCTGTAAGACTGCATTACGCAGTAAACAGGAGTGTTATCAGGCCTGGGCTGACGCTTCGGCGGCTCAGGATGTAAACACCAGCATGCTTAAAAAACAAGTATGACTTAGCCTCCAGGTCCTTCAAAAGAGTTATTGCCAAGGCAAAATATGAACACATTGGCAAAACTGGCGAGAAATTAGTTCGCCTTCCTTCTGGACCCCGTGTATGCTGGTCTCTCGCCAAGGATATCCAAGGGAATTTCTGCCATCACTACCATCTCTACACAGGGAGGATGACCCCCTGGCCCATGACGCAAAAGAAAAAGCCGACCTTTTAGGCTACCTTTTTGCGTCCAACGCGACCGTCGTTGACGGGGTTAACACATCGCCGACCATCCCACAGGGCGAGTGCTCTATGATCCTGATGTGCGATTCACACAGTGCTCAGCACGCAAAACACTCCTCTCCCTGGACATCCACAAGTCGACTGGGCCTGACGGAATCCCACCAATTGTATTGAGGCCGTGCGCTTTAGAGTTGGCACCGGTTCTAACGCATCTCTTCCGGTACTCCTACTCCCTAGGCGTTGTCCCGAATTCATGGAAGACAGCTTTCGTGCACCCGATCCCTAAAAGAGGTAACCGCTTTGACCCGTCCAACTACAGGCCTATCGCCATCACCTCCTTGTTCTCGAAAATAATGGAGTCCATAATTAACTGCCAGCTCATACGATACCTAGAGGAGCACCAACTGATTAGTGACCGACAGTACGGTTTCCCTCGGCGCCGCTCAGCTGGTGGTCTTTTTGTTTACCTAACACACAGATGGGTGCAGGCGATCGAGTCCAAGGGGGAGGCTTTGGCGGTTAGTTAGAACATAGCGAAGGCCTTCGATCGGGTTTGGCACAAAGTTTAGAAACTTTTTTTTCTTTTTTGTTTCTTTAGAAACTTCCTTCCTATGAGCTTCCGAGAAATTGTGCAATTGGATCACCAGTTTTATGAATGATTGGAGCATCAAGGTCGTAGTAGACGGTATATGCTCCGATTACAAGCCTATTAACGCTGGTGTTCCAAGCGCTGCGTGTTATCACCAACGCTGTTTCTTCTGCATATCAATGACATGTTGCAAGCCGGTAACATTCATTGCTATGCCCACGACAGGACTGGTTATGCTTTATACACCGGCCGTGTAAATATTTCTCGGGAAAATCTCGCCGAGCACCGGAACTAATTGTCAGAAGTCGAGACTGTTGAAAAGAGTCTCGAATTGGGGGCGAATAAATCTAGTCCAATTCAATCCCCTGAAGAAGAGGTTTGCGCGTTTACCGCTTAAAAGAACTCTTTTGTCGTGTCTCTTCAGTTTCAGGGCACTCCCCTTGTGCCTCAGCCAGTATCGGAATCCTCGGCGTCGACATATCGAATGACGTGCAGTTTCGTGGACACGTGGAAGAGAAAGCCAAATGGGACTCTAAAAAGTTTGGCGTGCTCAGCAGAGCGGTGCAGTAGTTCATGCTGGCACACCGTCTGCAACTTTACAAGGCGCAGGTTCGGCCGCACATGGAATACTGTTACCATCTCTGGGCTCCCCAGTGCCAGCTCCTTCCATTTGATCGCATCTAGCGCAGAGAGGTTCGAATCGCCGGCAGCCGAGCTCTTTCTGATCGGCTTGACTCACTGGCGCTGTGAAGAGATCTCTTTCCTTTAGCCGCTCAATTTCACCATCGCATATCGCGAAAGAACTCGAATTACCATGCGTACCATCTGGAAGATTGGCGGTCCACTATTGTGCGATTTATATGAAGTTTTCTTCCTCGCACAACTTCCTTGTGCAATCGAATACCAGCAATACCAGCAATTTTTCCGGACCGATGTGAATTAGGGTCCTTCAAGAAAAGAGCTTATTCTTTTTTAGAAAGCCGGCAACGCATCTGCAATTCCCCTGGTGTTGCAGTTGTTCATGGGCGGCGGTAGTCACTTACCATCAGGTGAGCCGCATGCTCGTTTGCCCCCCTCTCATTTAAATAAGAAAATTGCCATCTGTACAAATAAATAAAATTGAAGTGTCTGTTTGTAATGTCAAAATTACAGTTTTTTACTAAATGCATATGAAAGTAAATACGGTACTTATAACTAAAATATAATTTTTAAAATTTTTGTCTGTCTGTCTGTTTGTTCCGGCTGATGATGTCATAAGGAGTAACTTAGGCTACTTTTATTTTAGAAAAAGAATTGGGGTTTCGCGCAAAAAAATTAAAACCCTAACACGCGAGCGAAGTCGCGGGGAACAGCTATCTACTTAATAATTGAAGACAAAATTAGAAAAATTAAGTGATTTTATTTTTATTTAACCTAAGATTAAACTTGTCACACGTTTGATGTCGTTGAAATCTTGATGAAATCTAAGTATAAATGTATATCAGGGCGTTTGTGATTGTTTGTGGTTTTTACGGTCCATTTGCAAGAGCTTAGTCACCGCGGTCCAAGTACCTACACAAAACGTAATGTTAGTATGATATGTCGGTTGCTGGCACGACAATTCTCTTTCTACAGCGGTCGTGTTCCCCGCTGCCTACGTTTATAAAATGCGAAAGTCTACATGCTATCTGATCCGCGGTCACCATTGTGAGACAGATAATTATTATTGTTGTAATTTACTTTTTGTGTTGCGTAATCCAGTGTAGCCGACCAGTGGATAATTCGCGTCGCCGCAAATTATTCGGTTGGCTCATGAGCCATGATAGCGCTTGCGTTATTGTCATTGCCACTTCGTGCGTGTTTGATTAAATTTTCTTGTTGAGCCGTTTTGCTGGGTAGATGAAATGTTAATAACACACACACACACACACACACACACACACACACACACACACACACACACACACACACACACACACACACGCACGCAAGCACGCACGCACGCACGCACGCACGCACGCACGCACGCACTCGCACACCCACACCCACACGCGCACACACACACAAACACACTCACACACAAATTCAAACCCAAATAAACCACTGCAAGACTTCGAGATAATGTAAGCTCGCTCTGCGTAGATAAAACAAAAATAAATACTTTAAAAAGTTAAAGGTAGTCTTTATTAAATATGACATCAGTATCTCAAACACTTCAGTCCCTACTGTAACCATGGGTTCTGTAAATCGCTCGAAACATTAATTAAAGAATTTTCAAATTAAATGCGAAACAAAGGAAATAGTACAAAGAAATCATTATTCTTTTTTATTTGTGTAAATAACGCGCGAAATCATGATATTTGTGGGAACGAATTATGTCAAGGAAAGCTATGTAATATTTCACTGACGAGTGAACAATCTCTAGACAGTAGTCAGACTAATTGTCGTTCAAGTCGCAGGTTCTGGGTTCGAATGTTTACATCTAAAATAATTAAAATTGTTAATTTCGGATTTGGTTGCGGTCCATACTTACCGCATTAGCAGTGATATTCAGAGATAGATTTAGCTTAGTTTTCGTCTACAGTTGTCACTTTAATATGTGGGGGATGCAATAGATAGCTTTAAACACATACTTACGAGTAGTTTTTTTTGGCGTAAACGGTCTGAATAACATCATCTAAAAGATGTTGGTTGCCCAGCTCCTTATAATAAATCAATAATTATTAAAAAAGTTAAAAAAATCTCCTCTATGAGGAATATTTTTAATTAGTTTTGGTGAGGCCATATGATAAATTATATATGATACACCTAAGTTTAACCAAACGCAATAGGCTGCACCTAGATCTAGCCGGCTAGAACTAGGTGTAACCGCACTTCGGCTTTTAGCCGTAACAAATTAAAAAATTTCATGTATTAATTTAGCGCAATTTAAGCTTGATAGACAGCGTATATGAAATTGGTTAGTATCTAAGATTAAATATAATATAGATATAGATATGTCGTAAGGGCGTGCACCACATCCGTTAGCGTAATATGTACACATCTGGAGCAAATCACTACGTACTTCGGATTTTGGCAAAGATGTTGCAAAAGTGATTGCTTACTTTGTATACTTTAATGTGATTTTTTTTTAATTTACGATACATAGTATAACTAAAAACATTTAAACTAAACTGCCATTACTAAAATACTCCTATCTCAAGTTGTTATATTAGTTAATTGTTATATTATTGTTATATTAGCCCTTTTCTTGTAAAACACAGTCGCTTTGGTAAATAAAGCTCCAAATATCGCCTTCCTTCAAAATCCTCCTCAACGATATCTTAAATTTTATTATATGAGAATTTATTGAGAAATTGGTGACAATTAGTGACTTAGAAAAAATATTTTGACTTATACTTTAGTGGATATAGCCTTTTTTTTAGGAGGATTCTAGACTGAATTCAAGCAGCCTCCCCTCGAAAACTATTATTGTATGCGACTGCGATGTGATACTTATTTTAAGATTTAGTGAAAGCCAGGTATTAAATTTCAAATAGGATAAAGGATTTTCTTATGCCGTCATTACTCGTCTACCAATAAAATTGTTAGTTGTAATTTTAATTGCTATTTATTACCTGTTCAGTTTTGAAGGAAAATGGCACTGGAAAACCTGCGTGAAAAGTACTGCGTTGGAAAAAATTTGGCGACGATGATGAAGTGAAGTCGGCAATTTCAGCCTATTTTGACGCCCAAGACAATTTTTTTTAACTGTATTAATAAGTTATTTGACAGATCTAATAAATGTATTAGGGTTAAGGCAGAATACGTTGAAAAGGAAAAATTATTCTTCTCTGTAATTCCGAGAATTTTTTGACCTCCCTTCGTAATAAGTATTTCCTAGTTTTCTTTTTTTTTCTTTTTTTTTTAATCGTTTTTTACACGTTTTAATGCTGCTGTGTTTCGTATGGTGAGTGTAGAGAACCGGAGACAGTTTTTACTGGAAACGAAGTATTCCATCTTAGTCCTCAGGTTTGACAACGCATCTGCATTTTAATTCTTGATTGAGGATAGATGTAGATGTCTATAGGGCACAGCATCCACTTACCAACAGGTGGACTGTGTGCTCGTTTGTCACTCTTATTCTATAAAATAAATAAATTTTCCGGCTGCGTCGGTTTGAAGAAATATTACGAATGGATTGTTAATCATAAAAGCAGGTTTGATATTTGCAAATTCCGATGAAACTTGTTATGATTTCTACTAAATCGATCTGGAGTGTAGATTAGTTCAAGGAAGAAAAGATAGAAAAAAACAACACATCCGAGAAAAGGGCAAGTAAAACTCAGCGAGCTATTTATCTTAAACTTATCGGAATACCGCCAGTGTCTTCCTTTTTCTCGTCCGCATATGCTTTGAAATGGGAGCTTTTTATTTTTATTTCGTAAACAATGATTACCGCGTTATATGGCGCGCATCGTGCGAAAGGGATGCGACGATCGTTTCGCAAGGAACAAGGTGAAACTATCAATTTACGAGACGCGCGAGGTAAACGAGTCGATCCTGTTTAAAAGGCGAATCGGAGCTTCTTTTGGAGCTTGAGTTACTCTTTGTGCTAGCCTGAGAACGATTTCTAGCTGATATGTAAACTGACATTTACTAAACGGGTAACAAGTTAAACAGAGCGCGTGCAAATTTATACATTTATCAATATAGTCAGATTACCTGACTGCAATCCGCGGCGTTGCAGTCAGGTAATCTGACCTGAGTGTATTGCACTGCGTCTTAAAATACGTCTTTTTATGGCAGAGGGGTGACAAACGAGCAGACAGTCAACTTAAAATATCTGGACGCAATAACCATTTACAGTTATATCTTCCTCGGTTAAGAATCAAATGCTGATGCTTTGTCACCCCTGAGGATTTAGAGGGGTGCTTCGTTGGCTAAAATGGTATCTGATTTTAGTAACCTTATGCTGATCTTCTACCCTTCTCCCGTTGAGCCGACCCATTCATGCACCAGCCATCATAAGCGTTATCTAGGGCACAGGTGGGCGAGACCGTGTATCATTTTTTTCGAGGACATTTGTCGCAATATGATATCTCCTGTTAGCAATTGACAGCTTTTGATTATTCCGAAGAAATAGAATATAATCACTACGTTAAGAGGCGGGACTTCCTAAGAAAAAGTAAATGTATGAAAGGGCGCCAAGCTACCTCCTAGGTAAGGCTACCAACATCAAGACATGACTTTTAATTTTTGACAAACAGTGCTGACAATATAGGCGAATTATAATAGTGCTGTAAAATGTCTATTCTCGAATAATTTTATTAATATAACGTATATCGATATATTGTCTATCGATATTTTTACATAATGAAAGTTAGATCTCTATACTGAATTATTTATGTGACTTAAATTTTTTAATGTGAGGATGAGTAAAAATGCCAGTGTGGATAAGAGATTAATCTATTTTATTTCTTTTGTTTTCAACGTTACTTTTTTTTTAGAAATTGTTTTTAAGTGTACCAAATACTACGTACAAATCTCTAGGCTTCTTCACAGAGTTACCTATATACATACTACTCGCAGAAATAGTTTACTAATAGTCGCTTTCAAAATGAGTGCTTATTATAGCTAATGTTTGTAGATGAATCCATAAAAAGTATTTATAACAGGTGATCTATAATATAAAAATGAATCGCTGAATGTGTTGCTAAGCGCAAATCTCGAGAGCAGCTGAACCGATTTCGCTAATTCTTTTTTTATGATATTCCTTGAAGTACGAAGATGGTTCTTACGAAGAGAAAAATTTTAAAAACTGTCTGAAAAAGTCTAAAAACAACACTTTTCTATTTTCCCATACAAAAGATTCGTAATAATACTTATAAGTCAATTTGAACTTTAGCACCATACCATAAAGTTTAAGTGTTAGTGGAGGTGGAGGGGTTCCGGGAAGGCAAAACATTTGAGTGACGTTAGTATCGTATAAATATTAATGTCAATATTTTTCAATATTTTTACACACTGGCAGATAGCTGATGTTATTAGGAGTAACTTGGGCTGCTTTTATTTTAGGATTCCGCGAAAAATAACTCCCACGCGGGCGAAGTCACGGGGAACAGCGACAAATAACTTTGAATTATATAGTCGAATTCTTAACAAAATATGAATTTAGAGGTATATTATCTTTTGCTACATGTAAATGAAACCTAATTAACATACACATAATTGTGGAAGTTTTAATTAAGTCCACTGATGGAATAACAGTTCCTTTTAGTTGCGTTCAAAATCCTCGGATTTGCAATGTTTGCCACAAATATGTTTTACATGTGAATCGTTTCAATTGGTACATGTGCCAGCTACTTCACCCATTGCCCGCATCTGAAAAATTAATATAAATAAAATCATATTTTTATTGAACAAATAGAATGTTAGCATCCATAATTGATAATGTAGTTTCTAAGTATAGTTCGTTTCGAGCTATCAGATTTAGGTAATAGCGTGTTTGTATTCTATAAAATCGTACACTATAAAAACCCGTCCTACATAGATGGCTAGTCCAAAAATGTACTCGCGTTAAATATTATATTACAATTAAAGTTGAAATCACCACATACCTTTCATCATCTAAAGGAAATATAGCTACGAATAGCCTTTTCTTGTTATAATTTTTTCGTCTTACACCATTTAATTGCCAAGTTTTATAATGCATAATTATTTTTTTAACAATTATGTAAATGAACAACGACTCCTATAGCAAAATTAAAAGCAATCTTAATAAATAATATATATTATGAAAATGTAACTGTTTTATTTGACATTTGAACCTATTTGATTTGTTACTATTTATAGTTTTTTTTTATTATAGTTTTTAATATTGCATATTTGAAATAAATGGTATAAAAAATTGATTTGACAATGTCGATAATAGACATATTACGAATAGCAGAAAGAACAGATAACCTATAAATTTGTCCCGTTTCGTACATATAATTTTTACTATGGAAGTTGCACCAGTCTGATTCGGAAGTCGACTCTGTGTGTGTGTTGACAATCGACCAAGATGGCATTTCTTATTATTTAGTCATTATTTATAAAAATTATATTAAAAAAATATTCTGTTATATATAATTCGTATTTAATTAATTTGTCATTTACTTTTGTACGTATATAATGCAGAAATACGTATTATTTTACGTAGTAAATGTTAGTTTTCTATTTAGGTTGTACACGATTAATAATATGTAATTTACTTATCAGTGTATTCTTTTCGCTCCTTTTATTATGTTAAGCACTCGATTGGAAATTGTTAGTAGGTGCCATGACTTATGGGTGAAAGTTTACTATAATACACTAATAAAATATTTACATTTTGAATAAATTTAAAGAGGTAAATTTTAAAATGTTTTTCGTTTTAAAAACACGTTACCAACAATTTAAAAATAATGTTTACTAAATCACCGCGGCTCCGTAATCGATTGGGGCCAGTTCCATTGTTTCGCGCAGAAAGGTTCGAGTAATGCGGTATTGGTAACTGCACACCGCTTGAGCCTTCGATGTGAGGATTATCGGAATCAAAGACTGTTGCTAACAGTTTATGTTCACCGGCGTTCTCGATTCTAATGCCGCCCGTTATTCACATCCTTGCTTGCCTAGTTCACGTTTTCCATATAATTGCAATTCTCTGTTTTAGGTGTTAGAATTTATATTCGTTTGTGTGTAGCGGTGACTCCATGGCTTAGTGGATCAGATCACCTGATTACCCAGTCGCTTGTCTTAGGTATGAATTCAAGCCGAAAGAACACATGTGCAAAGCATAATTTGTTGGCTATTTGGTAAATATTAAATTTACTTTATCATTATAATATTATATATTGTTATTGCTATAAACTATTTTTGTTTCGAGTACTTTGCAGCGCCCATGTCACGTGAGACAATTTTAGATGTTAAAACGACAAAGAGATTTCATTGCCTCAAGATTTACAGGTTAGAATGTATTGATTGTCATATTTATGTCACTGCGTCTTAATTTCTAGTCTTATATATACATAAAATGAATAACATTAGAGACGCAAAGGTAAGTATAAGTAAGTGTGTAAGTAAAATCGGTCGGGAGACCATCATCATCACGCATTCTGTAATTTTGTGTGTAATATAGTATTGAATTTCGGTTTCAACGTTAAATTTCCACCTAAAAGTGAGTCATGTCTGTAAATCACGGATGTTGCTAGACGTTTTATTAAACGTAACAATAAATTTGCATTGTCAAACAGAGGCCGCGTCGGTGAAGCACGTTCGGCAAATAGAATAAATACGTAAGCTCCTCGTCTATAGCCCACTGCCTTCATAGCACCCTCGCTACAAATACAATTTGCTTATATTTATGTGTTGGACATTTTATGTTTTTCTCTCATTAGACACTAATCTTGTTTTGTATTAATTTTTAGTAATTTTGTGTGTAATTTTCTATATGTTAAAATAACTAGTACTACTTCATTAAAACTACTACAAAAGACATTTTTTAAAATAAGAAAAAATAATTATTACTAGCTACATCAAACATAAGTAATCATGTTGATTGTTGCGGGGTTTTGACGTTCAAAGCATTTAACTTACTCGGATAGTAATAAAACGATCCGCAATATAATATAAATATAAAAAAAGAAAAGTAAGTAGGATGGGACTCTTCCGAATTTTAATTACGGTGATAGAGTTTTCGCCAAAAATCTTTTATTTAGATTTTTCTTAACGTTAAGTTGTATTATATATATTATGCTAAGTTTTACAATATGTAGCCAAGTAAGTGGCGTAGAAAATGTTGCGATCGATGAACCCAAATCAAGTTTTGTGATCAGATCTGTTGAAGTTCAATAAGCTGGGCTTAACATCGATCTTCGATTCGGCGATTATGGACTGCGGCGTTGACGGATGTCGGCTTAACATGTCTGTCATCCGGCAGACGGAGACACCTACCAAATTAATCTCTATTCCCTATGAGCAACACGTGGATTTACGCATTAACGTAACAGTCATTTATATGTAAATCATTGATATATTGTTGAAACCGTGGCTGTAATGTTTCATACACAGGGTTTTTTTATAGGAATAGGGTGACAAACGAGCACTCAGTTCACCTGATGGTAAGTAGTTGCTGTGACCCATAAATATCTATATTTATCCTCGTTTGCGAATCAAAATGTCACCCGGGAGGACTAAGTTGGAATGCCTCTTTTCCAGTAAAAAGGGTCTCCGATTCTCTACACTCACCATACGAAACACAGCAGTTTTAAACTGTTATTTTACGCTGGTATTCTGTGAGAGCGTGGTCCTTCCCCGGTCGAGCCGACCCAGTCGTGCTACAACTATACTACTAATATAGCTGCAACATAGCTCTACCATGTTGAAAAAAAGGGTTAGAACTTCAGTGTTAATTTTATTGTTCAAACACAACCGATGCCCTCACCTTTTAATTCCCTTGAAGTTCTTGACGGTGATAGTTCTTTACATTTATCAGCCCGTCAATGCCCACTGCTGGAAACTAACCTCACTTGTAGGAAGGATTCGCCTTAACTGTCATGTTAAAGATCTTAAACAATTAATGAGCCTAAATCCGCGTAATACAATAAAATGACTTGTCTACATAGTTTGAAGAGCACACCCGCCCTCCCTCAACTCGAATGGTAACCTCCGGTAGACGAAGTGTAGGGCGGCTCTCCACTAGATGGAGTGACGACTTGGTAAGACATGCAGAAATTCGATGGATGCAGGAAGCTCGGGACCGTGCTATGTATCATTCCTTCGGAGAGGCCTATGTTCAGCAGTGGAATTGTGAAGGGTTGTAATGATGATGATGATATAAATGAGATGGTTATATGGCCATTTATTAGGAGACATAAGATTTTTCTGACACTTGCCATACTCGACTCTTAGGTGTCACCCAAGGGACGAAATGGGGTTGAGAATTCTCATAATCCGCCACCACACGGCAATTATTGCATATTTTGCCTCTAGTCTTATTTCTAACGACTTCGAGCTTATCACCTTAAAGTCTTTTCTTTATGCTCTTCGGTGCCTCTTTACTAAAATCATTAGATCGTTTAATTTCTAAACGACCCGACCGATTGAGCTCACATTCACACAATATATTTTTTTTGTTGAGACAACGGTTAATAGATATGGTCTAATCTAATAGGTGGTGTTGTTATTATTTACGAATTCTGTAATTTTTATTTTGGACTAAAATGACCCCTATTCATTATGTCGTTTGAGTGACATAAAAATCACCAAATTTAGACCCGATAGGTGGTGCTGTGATCGAGTTAATTATAAACTTTATATTAACACTAAAACGTACGTAGTAAAAGTCATCTCACTACATACCGGAAAGAACAGATCAGCGTCTGCCGAGCAAGCTAATAATTTTATATAATAATTTTAATGTTTATCACTTTTTATACAATCAAATATAATAATTTAATAATACTACGCGCTACTTAGTTGCCTACAAATTCAAAGTGACAGAGCCGGTGGAGTTGTTATAATATTGCGAGATAACTCTTGTTCTTTGTGTGCGTAAGAACAATATTACTGGCGTTTTGATAAATAGGAACAACTTGCTCGAGCAACAATGCGGCCCGTAAGGCGATACGCGCGCTATCGACCATTGGATTAATGACCGCCTCACCTAAAAGAATGGACTATAATATTTATTATCAGATAACCGGCCGCTACTGGGCAATTCGTGTGTCTCCTGTTATTGTACAAGTCTCGATGCATCGTCTATGCATTAGTCATCTTTTGTTGACTGATATCAATGTATCGTAGTAGCCTCTTTTACTTTTTCTTTTATAAATTTAAAAAAAAAGTTTTTATTTTTAACACAAAGTACAGTTTTAATACGTCGAACTGCTCGACACAGGCCTACTTACATTTCTGAGAGTAGTATGGAGCAATTAATCTACTGTGTTGCTTCAGTCAGTTGCCTCGAAATATGCATTCCTGGGACGTGGAAAATCAGTAATGAAAATTGGAACAAACATTTTCATTGGTATCGGTGGTTATCGAACTCAGGTTGCTTGTTTACACACTGTGAAATTACGGCGAGCACTTAACTGAGCTTTCACGGCTATGTTATATTTTTTTTAATTCATCATGTAGAAAACTTTAAAAGATTAAATCAAGCATAGTAAAGATTAGGAATTTTATATAAATATAGATTAGAGTATAAATATTCTGGCATTCAAACTAATCAGGCTGGTCTGCTTTTATGCTATTATAGTTAATGAAACGTTCCGCCCACGAGCTGATAGCCAATTGATCTTAGGCGCGTTAATGGTCGCGTCGAAAGATGTGTGCCCGCGTCTACGTTAGTAACGAGAGTCCACATCTTCCTTGATTATAAATTTAAATACGGATATTTTAATAATTACTGCCACATTAATCAGTTAAAGTATGTTGGTTGGTTATCTTTTGGATCACTATTTAAGTTTAGTTAGTACCAAAAATTTACGCATGACTTGTTAAGAACGTTAAAGTATTTAGATATAAACAACGAAATCAACTTGTATTCTTCATTCGTATGTAAAAGTTCCTTGCTGAACCGTGAGAAATTGGTATCTCCCGAAGTTTCCGTGATCTTTTTATTGCAGTACCAGACGTCTCGCCCTCTAGACTCTACTTCCCGTAGCCAATCTGTATATCTTACGTAAAACTAAACTGTATATGTATTTTAGATACCCGATGCTATGGAATTATGGAATATACTCGTATTACGCCTATATATCGATATGTGGTACATTGCATTTAGATACACACCATATGATGTGTGGTGTATCTCATGAATAATTAATCAAATTATTTAAACATCTGTTAGAAGAAAATCACAGATTTCTTACCTTCCCTTTTTAAATATTATGTTTCATAATTATTCGATCCACAAAAAAAAATTATTTTTACATTGAACTCAAATCTAAACGTTCGTTGGAATTTCGTTCCAACCGAATGTTCCACGACACTTACGCATGTTTTTTTATATTTATAATTATGTATATTATGTATTTTATTTAGTATTAGCTGGTAGATACTGGTGGTTTACTTTGTATATTATCCATATTATACTATAACAGAAATTGTAAAAAAGGACGATGTGAATGGTGTTGAATAGAGATAAGCCGTAAAATATAAAAGGGTATGTGTAGGAAGGTGATCTATCTCACAGAAAGACGTTTCTCAGCTTTGAATTAGGTATGCGCACGACTGATGGCCGACACGAATCGATGCGCTTCGTCTACTGGCGACGATATGAACAAAAACATACGTACAGTTGTTTATTTATCACCGTCCACACACTCTATTGTGTGGTCATATATTTTAAAAATGAATATCACTCGTTATACATTATTTATGGTGTTATGTCATTTTTAACTTTTAGCTAGCAGGGACAGCGACAAGTTATAAGGGCTTTGCTTGAACTTCTCTCTATGATAAAATTCGATACAACAATATCAGAAGTAAAACCAGAATGATCGATATATATATATATATATAATAGCTCAAAAATACTGTTAAACTGAAATGGCAATGGCAGCGATGTAAGTCGTCGTACGTCGAGGCCTGCTGAGGATCAGCAGTGAGCTTGAAATGGATTTCTATAATTAATATGATGATGGTAATGAGTACGTCGGACTACAATTAAGTGTACTTAGAATTAATGACTTTTAATTCAAAGTAAGAGATTTTCGCTATAGATTTTTTTTTAAAATATTGCCTTTTGTATGATCAAATGTTCCTTTTGACTATTGATTATGTGGACACTTTATAATACGTCAGGGACATGTCAAGGCAAAAAAGTAGTTATTTTATATTTTATTTAGGAGATATCTGTATTTTAATGTGCATATGAAAGTGAAAAAGCCACATCGCCCGCCGCCACTACATCATATTTTATGGATAACAAATATTTGCAGGTGAACGCTGATTCTTATCGTAGAATGATGCTAATGAAATTACACAATTACATTTCGTTTTTATAGGATAGGGTGACAAACGAGCACACAGCCCACCTGATGGTAAGTGGTTTCTGTGACCCATAGATATCCACATCTATCCTTAATAAAGAATCAAATTGCAGATGCGTTGTCACCCGTGAGGACTAAGATGGAATGCCTCTTTTCCAGTAAGAAGGGTCTCCGGTTCTCTACACTCACCATACGAAACACAGCAGTGTTAAGCTGCTATTTTACGCTGATATTCTGTGAGAGCGTGGTCCTTTCCCGGTCGAGCCGACCCATTCGTGCTACAACTATACTTCTAATATAGCTATAGCATGGCTCTACCACATATAAACATATCCTTATTTTAATAGTGAAGATGGCCGTGTGCCACCATCTGCTTGGGATATAATTAACTACAAACTCAAACGTACCAGTACAATCCTATATAACACTGTCTATCTATTCAATTGTTTTTAATTTTTATTTCAGAGAGAAAGACAATAATAAGGCCAACCCCAAAGTTACAAAATAAAATAAAAAAGTCGGCTTTTTATCATCAAAGAGTTAACAAAATAAACCTGAGTTAGCGGAAATTCATTAATTTTAAGATATTTTTGATTAATTGATAGAGTTAATTAATAATATCAACAAATATTAATACTCTATCTCACAATAAATGTAAAGTCAGCTTTTAAGTTCATTATTGCAAAATTTCTATTTTCTATAAACAGTAAAAAATAAATGTTTATGTGTAAAATAGCAAGCAGTAGACGTACTGGGCCTTTTATAAATTGCTTTTGTTTTTTAACAGTTCTGAGTCTGTTGAATAGTGATGCTTCATTTGTTAGTTCCATGACATTATAGCTGGCGACGCTGTCGTCACAATTAGCACCGATTGGTCGCGGTACGGATCTGATGCGCACGACCGCGCTTCCCATAGCCACCTGCGGCTGGCTCCTCTGTCAACTCTACGGCTTTAATTAACTTTTTGTTTCGCATCTCGTCTAGCGCAACCATCATAAATCTGTGACTTTTTGAGCTACAGATTTTTAAAAAGCCATAGTACAGTAAGATAATTCACAGTAGATTCATTAAAATTACGTTAAAATTTTACCATTTGGAACAAAAGCGTTGAATTAAAATTGGTTACAACATAATTTGATTTTGCTACTTTTGATAATATCTCAAAATTCAAACGATTTTCCATTTTAATTTACCTATATTAGATATAAAATTTTTAAATATATACAAATAAGATGATAATATAAATGTAAAACTTATTTTATTTCTATATATGGCATGGATTGCTTTTATTAAATATTATAATATTATAATAAGATTTCATTAAATTTCGTGGATTCGTTTTATTACTTATTCCATTTCTTTTGTGTCTGTAGATAGAATATATATAAATTTCCATCAACACGATTTTGTAAATATCCTATTTTCATAAAAACAGTGTGTGAACACAGAGACAAGATGTAGTAAGTATTTTTCATTTCATGACAACTTTCCAATTATCGAAAGCTATTAGCTGCGCACTATGTATATGTTAATGTGGGCAACGCGTGTGCTTTAACACGCACTCACTCATCTTGTCTTACTCTTGCTTCATAATAGTTTTGATGTGATAAGATCGGAGAGAGACTAGGATATCACACATGGGAACAAACACAATACTTGTACACTAAATTACAAAAAGTATTTATAAAAATAATTGAAAATGTGTTTTCAACATATTACTTATTTCATTTTTTTACTGTTTTGTTGGCTTAGTGGTAGTAAACGCGGTTGTTAATAATAAAGTCCCCGGTTAAATACCGGGTAGGGTCAAAATCAGGTATTTGGTGTTTCTTATAGGAAATTATCAGTAGCATTCCAATACCACCTGCTTCGGAAAGCACGTAAAGCCGTTGGTCCTGCGCTTGATCTCTCTTCGGTCGTGTCTTATTACCGTCCCATCGGACTATAAGAGTGAGAGAATAGAAAGTGCATCTGTGCTTGCGCATACTTGGGTACCATAATCCTGTCAAGCGCAGATGGCTAGTATCCGTACAGATTGGTCGCCGTTATTGAAATCCGATCTGAAGGTAGACATTATTACGTTTTTCTTTGCAAGCAAGAAATTTAACTATGTGTTGATAAATAAGTGTAATTGTGCATTGTGCCATTATAATATAGGCACATGCATTGGCACTATCCTTCTTATTCCGATACATTTTTCGCATTATGAGTGGTCACAATTATCGTCAATCATCAATGTCTTGTTTGCATAAATAAATTAGGTAGGGTAAATTTAATAAATCTATACTCAGAGTTAACTAAAATTTTGAAATTAAGTATTCATATAACGACATTGTATGCCAACTTATAAATTTTAATATACGATAGAGCGCGGAACTTGGAAACCGTGGGTTCTAGGTTACCATGCGGCTTATATTTTGAATCACATCTAGTACTATCATTTTCAACTTTCATGGCGTGATAATGATAACATTGGTAATATTGCTATTAGAATTACACGTCTTAAAAAAATATACAACTAAGTGCGCAGCGCGGCTCTAGTTCGCACGATGGATGTTTAATTGGTGTTTGATAACCGGTAGTAGCACTATAAAAGTACCAATTATATCTTCTACTATTTATACTGTTCGCAGTAAATGGCGATTGGGTTTGAAATTTAAACGGCCTTTGTGCTGCCGTACCATGTTGTCTTAGTAAGCAAATGGAATAAGTATCACAATGAATGGTCGCTCTCAGTACGCTCCGGTCACAGTGTAACGTGAGAAGGAAGCGTGGGCTTAATTAGAATCTCCGACGTATGTCTTTTCATTGTTTGATAACTTTACGATATTGGGATACTAAGCTATGTGCATATATTTTCATAAATATATATTTGCTTTTTAATACAAATTAAAGGCTGCTTAAGGTAAACTACGTATTATCACATGATACCGAGAATTTTTAATCTGTAAACGTGTATAGTTAGCATTTGATGCTAATTTAGTAGCTATATCAACGCAGAGTTCTTGATTTATTGTTGCTTCGGGAAATTTTATTTTACGTTAAAGAACGTTCAAGTTTAATTACTGCACTTCGAGTCAAAATGAAAAGAAATAAAAGATAAATCGAGTACACGACTGAATTTCAATTAAATTCGATGCCGTCTTTATTGCTATATACTTTGATCGAAGGCGTTTAATTGCTTAAATAAATATTATCGCTGAATGCATTACCTACTCGCATAAATTTTTTGATCTGATTCGTATCAGAGGAATTGACTACCGTTTTATAATAATTATTATTATTTGTGTGCTACAAGTTTTGTAGCGAGTTACATTGGAAAGCAGCGTGTGTGTCTCGAGATTATTTAGATTACTTAGATTAGTTTTATACTGTTGATACTTGCTTGCCCTAATTTGACTTGATGTTAGTTGCTAAATTTACGAGGGTAGATTTTAGCTTCTACGTTGTTACGTTTTATGAGCGCCTTGTTAAATAATGCGCGTTCTTTCTGTATGATACTGGAAACGTGAACTGGGTTGTTATGAATATTTTATGAGTTGTGTATGCGTGTTCTTCTCTGAATAGACAGTGTATTTCTGCACGTTTTATTTTGTATATCTAAATATATAAATTTCTTGTGATATTTAGTGTGATATAGTTCCGTGTGTGATGTAAAAACAGGCTTCCTAATGATGGACCTTATTAATTTATTAGTGAGACCGAACCTGCGCTTGTAAAGGTGTGCAAACATGAAATACTGTCCCGCTCTACTGAGTAAGCCAAGCTCTTTAGAAGCCAATTTAGCTAGCTCTTCCAAGTGACCATACTACTGCAGGTCATTCGATATGTCGACGCCTATGATTCCCCTACTGGCTGCGGCAACAAGGGAAGTGCTCCCAAATTGAGCTTGGCGTGCTCAGGAGAGCGGGACAGTATTTCATGCTGGCACACTGCCTGCAACTTTGCAACTTGCAACTACTTTACTTGGAATTACTTTACTCTTGTATACATTAATGACTTACCTTACATAGTAGGGGATAACCATGATATAGTATTATTTGCAGATGACACTTCTTTAATTTTCAAATTAAGTCGACAGTTACTAAAATATGACGAAGTAAATAATGCTATATCTAAATTAGTAAATTGGTTCGATGTTAATAATTTGCATTTAAATGGCACTAAAACAAAATGTATGAAATTCGTGACTCCAAATGTCAAACAATTAAATACTAATGTAATTTTAAATGGGGAGAAACTGAGTCTTGTAGATACCACCATTTTTCTTGGAATCACACGAGCCCCCATATATCAAAACTAGCAAGCAGACTTAGTTCTGCAGCATATGCTGTAAAAAAGATTAGAAGTCTAACCAGTGTTGAAACAGCTAGACTAGTTTACTTTAGCTACTTCCATAGCATAATGTCGTATGGTATTTTGCTATGGGGACACGCAGCTGACACTGAAATTATATTTGTTTTGCAGAAGAGGGCCATAAGAGCAATTTATGATTTAAAGCCTAAAGAGACGCTGCGACAAAATTTTAAGGAAATTAATATATTAACTTTGGCCTCTCAATACATTTATGAAAATGTAATATACGTACACAAAAATAAAAGTAGTTTTACAAAAATAAGTGATATTCATTCTGTAAATACTAGGAACAGACACAAGCTAGTAGTACCAGTTACTCGACTCCATCGAGTCAGTAATTCATTCTTGGGGTGATGTATACGCTTTTACAACAAAATTCCAGAAAATATACAAAGTTTGACCTGTTCAAAGTTCAAAAACTTTATTAAACTAAGTTTGTATAAAAAGGGTTATTATAATATTAAGGAATTTATGGATGATAATAACCCCTGGAAATGAGGTGATCGCTACCAAGCTATTTCTAATTTGTTGTGTTGTTAATTTGTGTAACATCATGATTGTAAGCTGTTATTTAAAAAAAAAGTCCCGCTGGGTTTCTTGCTGGTTCTTCCCAGGACAGAGGTTTTTTCCGAACCAGTGGTAATCAAACAAAAGAGTGACTTTCAATGAGTATTATTTATAATCTATATTGAATAAAAAAGTTTCTGTTTCTGTTTCTGTTTCTTCGGCTTCACGTGGAATACTGTTCCAACCTCTGGGCTGAGGCTCCCCAGTGCCAGCTCCTTCCACTTGACCGCATCCAGCGCAGAGCGGCTCGAATCGTTGACAACCTAGTCGTTTCTGATCGGCTCGATTCAATGGCGCTGCAAAGTGATGTTGCATCCCTTTGTATTTTCTTTCGCTTTATTACGGGGAGTGCTCCCAAGAATTGTTCGGATTAATCCCAGTCGCCATATTTCACGAAGGCACATCGCGATACGCGGCGCAAAACTGCCGATACCATTTACACCATCTGGATGCTTTTCGGTCAACCACTGTACATTTCACTGGGAGTTTTCTTCCGTGTACGACCTCTCTATGGAATAATTTACCACCGGCGATTTTTCCGGACCGATACGGCTTAGGAACCTTTAAGAAAAGAGCTTACTCATTTTTAAAATGTCGGTATCGTACCTGCAATTCCCTTGGTGTTGCAGTTGTTCATGGGCGGCGGTAGTCACCATCAGGTGAGCCGTATGCTCGTTTTGCCCCCTCCTATATAAAAAAACTAACATAGTAATGTATCTTGACTTTTATATTTTTATTAAACCTTACACTTCACTTACCGGTACAAAACTTCCGTTCAAAAACCTTTCGTCACTTTGGTTGTTGGTTCTTTGAGCTCTGTCAGCTTACTTATCTGTTGGCTGATATTGGTGACTCTAGTTTTACTGTGGATATATTCATTACGGATTCCATCACGCAGAGAAACTCCAAGAACAGCCCTCTCCATAACTCGCTGAAACTTCGCTTGAGCTTCTTAATGCGGCAAAGCCAGCATAGAAACATGTACAATTATTAAGTTTTATAATTTATTAATTTTAATGGATAGTTCTTAGCTTCCTAAAGAGGCTTAAATATAACTCGGTTTAATTCTTCATTTAATTAACATTGCTACTACTACTGCTATCGGTACTTGCTTATTTATCAGTGTACTTGAGCTAGTTATTAAACGAAGTAGACTAAATAATAAATGCAAAACGGTCCTTGCCTTTCCTTGTCAGAACTGGGTTTAACAAGAAGTAAATTTCAGAATTTACTTCTTGTTGTTTTTTTTTATAGAATAAGGGTGACAAACGAGCACACAGTCCACCTGATGGTAAGTGCTTGCTGTGGCCCATAGACATCTACATATTTCTTCGTTTGCGAATTAAAATGCAGATGCGTTGTCAGCCGTGAGGACTAAGATAGAATGCCTCTTTTCCAGTAAAAAGGGTCTCCGGTTGTCTACACTCACCATACGAAACGCAGCAGCATTAAGCTGCTATTTTACGCTGGTATTCTGTGAGAGCGTGGTCCTTCCCCGGTCGAGCCGACCCATTCGTGCTACAACTATACTATTAATATAGCTGCAGCATGGCTCTACCACGTATGTATATAACACCTAAACAGATGTTATAAATTTTACTTACGATATTACCTACAAAAATCAGTCTACACCTTAAATATTTTATCAATAGATGTTTCGTCTTTACTTTATAAAGGCGTATTGATATTACAATAGTCGTCTTGATAATTATATTTGCTAAATATCATTTTTGAAAGGAACATGTATGTCAGCAGGTATTGACATGTGGCACGCCACCCACACGCGATGTATTGCCAGCTGTCTCAGATTTTCCATTTAATTTGCCATTATTCGACGCCGCAACACCTGCCACTTTTTTCATCTCATTCTGGAATTGGCGCGAGTTACGTGCACTTTAATAACATATGCTTCAAAGATAACTTACGAGACCTGTTACCACTTGAAGCGTGTAGTAGTGATACGCCATTTTTGTAACACATGAGCGACCTAAGAATGCAGTACACATTTTAATATCGCCGTGTTCAGAACCGCTCGCTACCGATATGTCAGACATAAGGATACAGATAACAATGCCGAAACATTTCTCCGAGACTTGTGCTCGCCTAGTTTTGAACACGGTTAAGCTCGACGAAACAGCTATTCTGAAATTTCAGCAACGCATATGCAAATGTCAGCTCACGACACTGATTGTACGAGTGGCACGGGGAAAATTCATGCATTTACATTAAATTTCAACGAAATTGGATCCCGTCGTTTTAGTTTATATACGAGCGTGTTGTGACACGTGTGCACCGCTCTCGATATTTACGATTTTCATCTGCTAGGGATTACGCGTTTGTCGTTTAAGGCTTTAATTAAGACAGTAAAATAAAATTCAATAGTTAAAACAGAAAATCTTTTATAAAATATAATTAAGGCGTGTTTGATTCCTTTAAAAAGCAATGAGGCATTCCAAGCTAAATTAATTTCCTAGCAAATTCAGTCGAGTTAAATTGTCTTAACTTTCGACTACCCCATTGGTGTAAATTGTCATCACAGCATGTTTTATGAGTAATTTTTTTTTGTAAAAATTTGTTAGAGGATTATTCACATTGTTATATTTTTTCGTTAAAGTATTTAATGATTGCCGTTAGATTTTGAGTATTAATGAGATATCATCAGCAAATAATACTCTTACTATATCGTAGTTATATTTATATAATCTCATCGTAATATTTTTACACCATAAGGCTCTCAATGTCTCACGATGAACACAGGCCTGTGATTTCTCACAGACATTAAAATACGTTTTAACTAGCTTGCTCGACTGTTGCTATTTCTGATAGGCAGCGCAATAAGTTTCACTTTGAATTAACTTAACACTTTAACAACTCGACAATTTATATTACACTAAAATTTATAAATAGCACTAGCTATGAATCAATGACCAACATATATCCTGAATGAACCTTTTCCATAATAAATACAAACAAATATTTGAAACTTGACTACAGCGCCACCGATCGGTTACTACCAAAGCTTCACCAATAAAACAAATATATTGCATAAATTAACTTCAATTTCCATAAATCTCAAATCGATTAGACGTTACACGCATGCTAACAGAGTCATCAAATATTAAATGTATAAAGTTGTTTTTTGGTTAGAACTTTAAAGTTTAGGATTTTATTACCAACGATTATTATATATAATGGTATGTTCAATGAATGTAATTGAAATTTTTTAAACATTAACACTACTTACTTACTTACTATAAGAGAAATTGTTACCTGGGATGTTAATGACGCATCTGCAACGTTTATTCATACTCAAAATGAGGTTCTCAATATCACTTTTTGGAATACGGTCCTAAGTTTATTTATTATATATTAATTTTCATAGGTTGATCAATGGAAAGTACACTATACGGTTATTTTGATGATTATTGTGAAGAAAAGTTAATTAAAAAAATAAAACCTCAAACATTCTATCCTTTTTATCTTTTAAATTCAAAATGCGTGGTAATGCATTATTTTAACTGATTCATAAATATCTGACGCCTAATATTTTACTACGCACACACACTTTCGTAAGGGTCAATCGGTCGGCGAAGACGTTATGAATAGAATCGCACACAGAGGAGCGCGCGTACGCATAGTTGTTGCCCATAAATCACATTTAATTGGGGATAATTTCAAATAAAAGTCTTATTTACTCATATTTTCAAAAAAACTGTAAAAACGGTATATAATTATTTATATATTTAAACTTATGTATAAAATTTGGCTACTCTTTGAAAAATAACCTAATCTACTTATGTTTATGTACTTATATAAATAATTGAGGTGCGATTCCATTACCTTACAAGTTAATCCCGGGACAACTTCGTAAAGCTTTTCGTTGAAGTATATCCCAATCATGCTCAATTAGATTTTAACCCGGGAACTTGGTGAGCCAGTTCAGAATTGCCACATTATGTTGTTGCTGCCACTGAGTTATCACTCGAGCGCGTGGTGGGCGGACATTATTATGCATGAGCACAAAATCTAGACCGATTTGCCACCGTTGTGGTCAGACTACAGGTTACAGCAATTCCATCACAATTTTTGTAGCAAATAAATTATTTTGTATTAATAATTGCCTAAATGCGGTCACATCTCACTGGCACTGCGTAGAGGTGTTCTTTTTTTTCTTTCTTCATCTCTGCATTTTTTATCACATCTATCACGGGAAGTGCTCTGAGAAATTATTCGAACTAATTCCAGCCGCTCAATTTCACCATCGCACATCGCGACAAAACTCGCGATACCATCCATACCATCTGGATGATTGGCGGTCCACCACTGTGCGATTTAGAAGAAGTTTCCTTTGTCGCACAACTTCCTTGAGGATTCTTCTTAGAATAACACGGCCAAGCCGAAGCCAAATGTTTCCAAGTTTGCAGCCATTAGAGCTACTATCGCTATAAATTCTCGAAATCTATTAAGCTTCAAAGTAGCCTGCAATGAACTTTCTCACGATTTTATTTCATTTTTTCAACTAAAATGTGAAGAAGTTCTTATAAGTAGAATTAAATATTCAATACTATTACACAATAAATTCCATGTAGTAGCAGTGTATGAATGCAGTGCCCCATATCTTCGAATGTGTGTGTCCTAAGAGGCGACAAGAACGAACCAGATGGCCAGCAGCGTTTTCCTGATAGCAACTAGAAAATAAAACTGCGGTTGTGAACCCAGACAACCGTGGCAACTATGGCAAATATCCCTTATGAGGAAACCTAAGGGGGAGGCCTATGCTCATCAGTGGACTTTAATAGGTTATAATGGATGGAATGGATACTGTACATACCACGCTATTATTGTATTATTTACTGCATGCATTTAAAGTGTAGAAAATGTTTTAGAGTTATAGGTAAGTTCTTTAGTTACTGTGTAGTCATACAGTTATTCGTTGTTATTTAGTGTCGTAATAACCACTTGGCCAATTTTTTTGGTCTTATTGTTTTAAAGTATAAGGTATTATCGACGTTAATGAGTTTGCTGATTAACTAATCGAATGATTGTTTACTACGGCCATTCGTTCGCGTCGCCGCCATAACAACTCTGCGTATAATGAATGTAGTATACATTAATTATTGTTTTAGTGCCAGTTTTATAGCTCTACTTTTATCGATTTATGTAAGATTACTTGTTCTACCTTGTTAACTCTGGGTTTCAATCAATAGTGATGACTAATCCGTTTCAAAATATAATGTTAAGAAATTATAATGTATCTGCGAGTTAAACGGGACATAGAACTTCAATGATGATTAACTTTGTGCAATAATAATTTTTAAAAAATAAAGTTTGAATGGCTTTAAAATGCTTTAATGCATGTTTAAATAAATTTAATAGTTCGAGTTTTGGACACATAAGTAATATATGCATTGAATTAGTTCGATATTAACCCACGAATTTAAAAAAAAAGTAAGTGGTAAAACTTAAGCAACTTAAGCTAAACTTGCAAAGTTTATACTTCATTCCCCTCTATTTACGTTGTTTCTTTCATAATCGTCCCATATAAATAGTAAAACGAAAGTTTATAAAATTATAACGATGTAATCAAATGTTGATTGAGATACCTACTCTAGTTTAGGTTATTTACACATAATATTTTTAATGTGAATTGCCTTAAGCTGTTGCAATAGCGATTTACAATTCATGCAATTATTCATTTATTACAGCACACATTAAAGTACACTGATGAACATAGCCTCCACTCTCCTCCCCCCCCTCACATAGATTACATCATATGGATTTTGCAATAATTGCCACGGGGTGGTAAACGCAGTATTTGCAATTAATAAAAGTTATTTTTTATGATTTTTTGCTGATATTCGGTTTTTAGTTCACAAAGAAATTGAGCCAAAACACTGTTACTATGTTGTAGTAACATATGACTGCTAAAAATCAACTTTTATTCTACTTTCAACGAAAAATAGACTGCGCTCTTAGAAGGGCTGACACATTTTTAAGAGATAACTCGACACTTTCTCTATTTATAGATCAACAATACTATAACTGTGAATCATTTTACCTCTGTTGCTTTGGTTGGAATATATTTTTTGGATTTAATAACTCTATAACATGAAAGGGCGAGTGAATGTCTATGACTTCTTTTTTAATGCTGATCCCATTTGCACGTAAAGTTCTACCATCAATGGTCCTTGTGTCCGACTTATAACGGTACATGCATTTGTCATACTTAAATTCCAAAGACTGGTGATGGAAAGCAACACTATTATAGTGCGAGAGTTTTGGTCCTGCATTCAACAACTCACCTGCTCAGTGTGGTGAGTACTGTGCGCTGTAGACTTATTCAGCGGTGGATTAAGAGTGGCATTAAAGGAAAAATGACATTAGTAGTAGTCATGACAAACTAATAGTAAGTATGACATTGTTACTTTACAGCAAATTTTTTTAATGGCTACTGTGTCCTCGTTTTCACTTTGAAATAAACAAAAGGTAAATGTCTAAAATTTAGTTCTTAATATTAGGATCTAATAAATCATATAATCATAAAGGTTTGTTCAAATAACGGTGGGAAAAGGAATGAATGAATGTTTGGCGGCGCTGTCGTCGCGCTGTAAGAGAAACGCACCGAGTCCTAAATCGCGCTATCAAAGTTCTGAAGTTAACGCGCTATATATAGAACAGCTCCGAAACAACATACGGAGCATTGGCCGCTCCCCGTTTTTGTTGATACCTTACAACACATTTTTTTGTTAAGCGCTACTATGTGTTCTCGTATTCATTTTGCAGCCAGCAAAGGGCAAATATTGAAGATTAAATTCTTAATATTTGGATCTAATGAAGCACAATATATAAAGAATTGCTCGAATAACGGTGGGAAAAGGAATGAATGAATGTAAGTTTTTGTTGACCTGTCACTGTGTTTCCGGCGATGGCGGCCGGTCGCACGGCTGCGTGGAGAATCGTCGTACGCGTCGGACCGGTGGGCACCTGATCGTCGGCCTCTTCACGCTCCAATGACTATTACTGATTGAAAGGCTTTCGAAAATAAGCGGTCATCACAAGACCGTAAGGTGCAGTTGCATCAATCTGCTTTTGCCTATTGTCCTTTTGTCTGCATTCCTTTTCTTGTTGACATTCTTTCTGTTTTGGTAATAGTGTTTATTTTATACAAAAATAATAACAGCCTATATAATTCACACAACTGGGCAAATTATTCTCATGTCTTAGAGGGTTTTGGAGTAGGGTATAGTTTATATAAACATATCTGTAATATTTTATAGAAAAATGTTTATAATAACAAAATCATACTTCGTTATCCACTATGTGAGTTACATATATGTATTGGTAAAATAGTACAACAGGCCGGAAAGCAAAGCATCAACACAGATTGGTGACGAACAAACACGTAAGATATTGTGAAGCTATTCACGTTTAGTGCTCATCCCAAAGTGTACACTCTGGGGAGCTGAAAAAACAGTGAGGAGACGCAACAGGTAGACGTCCAATTAGTGGAGCCGAGTTGAGTGGTCGACGCGCGGCGCGACACCGAGCTTTGACGGCTGCGACAAAAACTGCGCTCCGTTTCGCTCGCTGCCACTAAGTTAGCAGTTTTTTCGGTGTTAATCCGTCAGGCATTTAACTTCGACTCTCTAGACCTCTAAATTTATGTATTTTATTCGGTAACGCTGTATCTGTTGTGCTCTATGTTGTACTAGGAAAATAGAGTTTATGAAATAGTTGACATAAAATATGTTTAAAAATGTATGCGTTTTAATTTCATATTTACCTTTAAACAATAATAGCCTAATGATTAATGATACGGACGTCGAAACTCAAAAGTCGTGGGTTCGAATCCGACTTTTGGCTCCTGTCGTGAACCACTATTAGCATATGCATTTGAACTTAGTTAGAGTGGTTAAGGAGTATCAATAGTGTTAAAAACACTCCTAGTATTCATTAAAAAAATACTTTTTCTAGTCGTGGAATCGAATCCCGCACGGAAAGTTTGTCATTTTGAAATGTATGTATGTAACCCTGCCCCCGGGACACAGGAGAAAATCGAAGTGTGGAGGCTTAAAATAAGTAAAACATAAAATACTAGAAGTTATCGTAATCTAACTGTGCATAAATTCACTTACAATAATATTTAAAGGTACAGTTCTCATGGATGCTACTTTCGGTTTCGTGCAACCCTTTTTACTGAAAAAGAGGCATTCTATCTTAGTTCTCACGGCTGACAACGCATCTGCATTTTAATTCGCAATCGATGATAGATGTAGATGTCTATAGGCCACAGCAACCACTTACCATCAGGCGGGCTGTGTGCTCGTTTGTCACCCTTATTCTATAAAAAAATCTCGTACTGCAAAATTCCTCTCATCGTATTTCGTATCCCAAACGCTTTCGCTGTTTTACCGGCGTGACTTCGGGATTTGCTTTCCTTGGACATAAGAAAGACCCTAACAAGAGGTTATTATAATAGTTTTATGTATGTATGTCTTTGTGTGTATATTTCTTCTTTTTCATCGGCTCGTGTAAGTTCACGTATGAGTCTCTTTAAGTCTAGGGAGGATTTTTTGCTTCAATTGACGCGTTTGGCAGGCGGGTTGACGACCAGTGCCAGATATCAGGAACCTTTGGCATTGCAGCTGGTCTTGTCATTTTACGTTGGACGTTAAATACTCTGAGGCGAGGCACGAGAGGTACGAACTCCTAAAACTCATTATGATGGGAAAAGTTGCCGGAAAAAGAGGCGTCGAAAAAAGTTATGGTTGTGTAACATCCGGGAGTGGACGGGAATCGCGAATACCGTTCAACTGTTTCGCCTCGCGAAGAATAGAGTGGAGTTCACTAAGCTGACTGCCTGCATTGTTCCATTCCGACTATTCTGTGTATATATTAAAGTCGTCGGGTGTCCCACTGCTGGACACAACGTCCTCTCATTAACTTTTTTATGTGGTTTTTGGAGCACAAGGAATGCGCCGTGCTGCTTCAATGTCTGTTGTTGCTGGTTGGAATTCAAAAATATTTCTAATTTTTTCCTTAAACATAAAACTACTATTTATAATGAAAATATAGCAGAAAATTGTATATCAAAATAAAATAATATAAAGATTATAAAAACCAAAATACAATACAAAAACTATAAATCTAATCTTCACGCTCCTTGCTTAATTCTAACTAGGAGCTCAACATTAATTATAATTATGATCTTGCTCGTTTTGTCGTATTTATTTAGCTTCGATAATTTATGCCTGGGAATCTCTTGTAATAAATTATCTCGCATTGACAAAAATTGACCCGTTAATTTAAAATTAATGTAGTGAATAAATCTGAAAAAGATCTCACATAAATGGTTAGGAATGTAATGAAGACGATGCCCTTCTGGCCGATTTCGGCCACGGCGACAATTTTTGAACATTGTCAAAAGTTGTCTTTTGCGTATGAAATGATATACTGTTACTGTACAAGTATACGCGCAAACACGGCAGCGTTTCTTCTAACCTGACTTATGCCTAATTTTTTGAAGTAAATCTTCTTTAGGCGTGATTTGAGAATAAGAAACTCACTCTTATCAGGACAGAAGTAACGTTTAGTTAAAACTATGGTCAGTTTTACATAGTTTCCGCTTTATAAAGGCAGCGACTGACTCACAAAATATAGTATTTAGAGTATTTTATGTATATAATAATAATTATAATTATTTCATTGATATAGATATAATTAATACAAAATAATATTGTTAAATAATTAATAATAGTAATCACAATTACTGTTACAACCCTTCAATCCAAGTTTAGTACTGAACATGGCTTCCTCCAACGATGAGTAAATAAATACCAATGAAAAATATATAACAGTAATCTATAATATAAAAATGAATCGCTAAATGTGTTGCTAAGCGCAAATCTCGAGAGCAGCTGAACCGATTTCGCAAATTCTTCTTTTATGATATTCCTTGAAGTACGAAGATGGTTCTTACGGAGAGAAAAATTTAAAAAATTGCCTGAGAAAGTCTAAAAAGAACACTTTTTTATATTCCCATACAAAAGATTCCTAATGATACTTAAAAGTCAATTTGAACTTTAATACCATACCCATAAAGTTTAAGTGTTAGTGGGGGCGGTTCCGGGAAGGCAAAACAATTGAGTGACGTTAGTATTGTATAAATATTAATGTCAATATTTGTCAATATTTATACATACTGGCAGATAGCTGATGTTATAAGGAGTAACTTGGGCCACTTATTTTAGGATACCGCAAAAAATAACTCCACGCGGGCGAAGTCGCGGGGAACAGCTAGTATATTAATATTTATTTATTTATATTATAATTCTCTAAGTTTCACTTCAACTGCGCGTATATGTTACACAAATTCATTTTTAATGGAAGTAAGAGTGACAAACTGTGTCTGTGTTGATAAACGAGCACACAACATGGTCCAAGTAGTGGTATATGTATACTGTCACCATACCAAAGACATCTATATTTATTGTCAATTGACAGAAGATAGAAGAATAAGAATAGGCAGAAGAATGTTTTGTCACCCTTTAGGTCTACTATGGAGTGCCTCGTTACGAGTAAATAGGTGATAAGATTGTAGACAACGCTCAGGGAGGCTAGTGAGTATTTAGTATCTTAGACACAGGGACAATCACACAACTTTCCAACCATTGTGCTAAACCCGGGATCTGCGGCATAGCAGTCAAGTAGTCATACTTACTAGTTAACCGGATCTTATCGTTATGATTAAAAGTCACAAAGAGTAATTTATAAGAATAATCAGAAAGGTATTTTATATTTATTTTTATTTTTTACCTGACTACAGCAAAGTCAATGAGGTGTTGTAATTTGAGCAGTCTGTTTATTTTAATAGTTATGTTCACCCCTTTCTTCATATCTTCTTTCTTACCTCTCATCTGGCGCCTGGTAATCGATTACGAGACCCCAACTCTTCAAGCTGTTATTGATTCTTCATATTACTTCAAAGCCAGGACATCATATACACATTCATCCCTTGCCAAGAAATGGGCAATAGCATCTTCCTGAAGTGTCATAAAAAAATTGTGGTTGCCAAGCGTTGCAACTATAGCAAGTATACCCACCAAATTAACAACGGCACCAAGAAAAATCCCTTTAATGGCGCTAGCCTCGCTTTTCCTGGCTACGATTACGGAACAACGGGTCAGGGGGTGTGAAAAATAATTAACAATTTGGATACTTACATCTAATAGGCCTGGAGCTAGACGTAGAGGTAAATGAGTTGTGCTGGGATATTATAAGATCATCTAAGCTCCGATGGTGAGCACATATAATGATCAAAATAGGCAACTTATTATGTTACCTAGAGAGCGCCTACCATACTCTTTTAGATCTTTTTATGTTATGGTTTGTTTCGTAGCTGGTTTATTAAAAAAATATGGATGTAAGTATCAGTAACTTTTACTGCTTTTTTGTTTTCTGTCCGTTACATTTTCACGAGAGGCGTAGAGCCTCTTTCATCAAGACATCGTAATCGTGCAAAGTCCAGTTAACCGAGTGGATGAGCGTATGATGAAGTTTTAATGACATAATGCAGATACCGCTGACTCGATTAACTGGGCTACTAGCGTAGCGGCTTACTAAACACTATCTTTACCTGTAGTCATACGAACTGACTAGTGTTGTGCATTTCATGACCCATCACAATGTGCGGCGAAGCGGTATCAAACGCAATAGACATATCATCGATTTAGTACGCTATTTTGATGTTGATTAATCGTTGTGATTAAAAAAGCGGACGCAAGGCTTGATTATTCATGTCCGGAGATTGTTTTTATTTGTTTCGAATACACTATTGGTTATTATTTACTTACCAATGAATGCTTTTTTAATCGAAACTGAAGTGACAAATGAACTTAGAGTCCACTTGATGGTAACTGGCTACTGCAGTCCAAGGAAACCTGCAGTCAGTTTTATTCAAAGAAGGCTTTATATATATATGCATTTTCATCCCTGAGAACTAAGATGGAATGCTTCACAGCCTGTAATTATACTGGCCATTATTTTTATCTTTGTTTAAAACATAACGCGGCAATGCAAGCACTGCTATTTAAGCATATGATATATTTGCCAGCACAAATCATTAAATTTTAGGATTATTGTCTACGACATATGGTACCGGCATGAGCCATTTAATACCGTGAGGGTCGTAAGAGAGACGAGAGGTAACTTTGAGCCTAAGTAGCTAGTGTTCATCGTGGGGAAACCCTCATGGATACCTCACTCGAGGGCGCCATTACTAGGCGTTCTGAGCTCCGCGCCTCGACCGCCAGCAACCCCAGAGGTCCCGTTTCTGGCAGGAAAACATCGTCATCAAGGGAAAGGCCGTGACGAACGCCTTGGTGACATCGTCTCCGAGCGGTATCTGCCCTCTCCTGATCCCGCTTCAATAACGCGTTTGCATGCATAACTCTCCTCACGTTGATGCCGCTTAACTACCTCGAACGTCTCATCTGGTTCACTTCCGCCGCTTTGACAGAGGACGTGGATCTGGTCGAACACTCTCACGTCCATGTCCGCCATAATGTTCAAAGGTGGAAAGCGGTGGGTTGCCTTCATGCACTTAGCAAATGTTTATGACCTACCAAAAATGGCTCCCTTTTGGGTTTCTGACTCAGTGCAATTTACGTTGTTAATCTAAAGCACTCCAAGGCACAGGGAGAAATTACTGCAGCATGAATAATTTTATACAGAAGAGGTCCATCTAGAGCAAAGTACAGTAAAGTTAAAACCTTTACAAATTCCACTGCTGCGCACAGACCTCCTCATATCTGAGAAAGATTTATTTATTATTGTTAGGTATCCGCCGATCTGCCCAATGCTGATTAGAGGTTTCTTATGACTGAGAAATACATTTTTTTTTTAATTTTTCAGACGTACCGATTTTATCACTATGTTTTTATTAAACGCCGTGCAAGTGGCAAATTAGCTCTTTAAACGGCAGTTAACAATTTCACTGGTGCTGGTGGAGATCGAACTTGGGTTGCACGCGTTTTACGGCCTGAGCTACCACGGCTCAAGAGGCTTATAACCAGCTGTTTACACTTCACCGTATAATGAGGTGTTTATATTTTTATTGTCTATTCTGACTGTCTGCTCTGATTTTACGCTGTATAATACAGCTTTATATGTTGGCAGCACTAATGAGTCGGCCCGACGGGGGAAGGAACGCGTTCCACACTGGTATTCTACCAGTACTTATTTAAATTTTGATTATTGGTGTCAACGGGCCATAGCATCCACTTACTGAGGAGGACTGTGCTTGTTTGTCACCATTATTGTATTAAAAATACTTCGCACTGATCTTGGGTGATTGTAATTGTTTAGTTTTCATTCTATATAAAAGTATGCATGAAAACATCTCTACTCCAAAGTCAACTGAGACGTGAAACGTATATAAACGTATAACACACGAATTGCTCCTCATTCTCTCGTATGAATTACGTGGGGCTATTTCATTTGATGAGTACTGCATCGGAGTCGCCAATCCTTTCTCAGAAGTAACATAAATATATAATAGGTATAATAGAGGTACGAATCGTGTTTTCTTTATTTTATGCAGCGAAAATTTTTAAGGGTTTGTAACTTTTAATTTGATTTTACAATTATATTACTGGTAGTTGCAGTTAAATTGGTAGCAATATCAATTAGGTTAAGATTCGTGCTTAGTAGTTTATAATTAAATTTTATAGGCGATAGATGCTACGAGAGAATATGATACCTAATAAATCTTAAAACCTCTATACCGTTACAGCCTATTAAAGTCTACTGCTGAATAGTTCTCCCCCATAGATTGCCTCATAGAGGGGATATTTGCTACGCTTGGCAAGCGGGTTGGCCACCGCAGTTTTTTTTTTTTCATTATTAGGAAGATATTGCTACCCATCTCGTGATTTGTTTCCCTCTGTCGCCTCTTAAGTACTATCCAATAGGATGATACGAGTATGAGATGATCAAAATAGGTAATATACCTATTTTTGCCGCCAAATAACTGTGCCCGCACTGCAGTGTTCCAGTCTAAAGGGTATAAAGAGCCAGTGTAATTACAGTCTGTGAGCCATTCCCTTTTAATCTTCCGAGGTAGCAATGAATGTTTCCTTATAGAATGTATGAATGAAGCCTTCCTTGTTTGATGTTGACTTCAGGTGTCTGTCTATGGACTGCAGCAGCAACTTACCATAAGGTGGAATGTAAGTTCGTTTATCAATAATTTTTTTTAAATGAACATATTTCGTACTTTTAAGTAATTTATACTATTAATATAATAAAGCGGAAGAGTTTTTTTTGTTTTTTTGTTTGTTTAAACGCGCTAATATCTGGAACTACCAGTCCGATTTGAAAAATTCTTTTTGTATATTATAGCCAGATTCATGTGGAATAGTATAGGCTATCTAGCATTAAGCTATATTACTCAGCTAGCCTTAAATATGGATATTTGTTAAGCAAGTCAGAAGAAAAAGCACTCCCGAAATAATTTATCCGCGTACGCTGGTGTTATCGTTAGGGATACGTAAATACAATGTTCTAGAAAAATATAGACCTTAACTCCGTCTAAAAATAAGTCTGCGATACCATATGTCTATTTCTTATACATAAGCCATAATTTGGTATTTTGTGACAAAAAAAAATATAGAAAATTTAAAAGTGATTTATGAGCGTTATTGTTAGGCATGGCCTATTTATCCTTACCAACGAAAGTTACTTCATCATCAAGACAATTTTATGAAGATAAACTTTGTTCTTTATACCATGTAATTTGGACGTATCTTTTAGATAATGTAAAATTAAAATAATTCAATACTTGGCTGGGCGCGCGAAATACGCTTAAACCCTAGCCGTTATAAAATGCTTGATCTAGATCATGTCGCGAACCTCGGACACGTGATGACGCGGGTGAAACCGCGGGGTACAGCTAGTACATAATATATCTACTATACTATACTATTATCGCTAACTGATCGACATGATAATGCACGCCCAGTGTGAGGTATCGCAATTTTATGACAATTTCGCATTGCATGAATTCGCGTCAAATAGCATCGCGTTGTTGTTTTCTACCGACTTTAAAAAGTAGGAGGTACTCAATTCGACTGTATGTTATTTTATGTTATGTGTAAACTTTTTTCTAGGTGAACCGATTTCGATGATTCCTTTTTTATTTAAAATCTGGTGCTTCTCATGTATTATAAATTTGATCAAGGTCTGACCAATAGTTTTGAGTTTTAAATTTTCAATTATTTATCTCTCATCTAGAACAAATTTATAGTGTCCTTTATCCTTATATCCTCCTGATAAGCAAACCTAGCTGCCGCTACTCAGGAACATGTTATATAAGAGCGTCTTTTTATCATGCTTGTACGGCTTGTCGCATGCTCGGACGTCGTTGTCAGGTATCTTTAGTATGTTAGGTCTTGTTCAAAGGTTCATAAAATATATAGGTAGGTATTTATGTATATGCTCTTCCCATTAAATTTAAAAAAATGCCTTAATTTGGAAGATATTTTCTGCTGTAAGAACACGCGTCCAACGCTATAATTTTATTTATAATTTTAATTGTTGTATATTTTTACCAGTTACAATTTGCGCTTAACAAGGCGGTAATGATTGAGTGGAGAGCACACGTTTGAACTCAGGGTCACGCTTGGCTTTTTACTATGACAGGCGTTCTCGTACGTGGGCGACATCGACGTGTGCAAACTAGGACGTGTGTTTTTGTTACCATGCTTCGGATACAAATATATTCACTAACCCTGTATGATTAATAGAGTATAAATATGTACATATATTTTGTGATTATTGATGCTTTAAACATTAAACTTGTCTACTTAATTGTTCTGTTAGGTTTTCATTAATTACCGTTGGTATAACTTTATAATCGAAAGTAAAACACTTAAATATACGGTAGACGATTTAAATATACAGTAAAATTTGAGCTGAAATAATTGCAAACTGACTATAAACATTTTATTACCTTAGTAATATCAACTTTATCACTTTTTTAACAGCGTGTTCACTCCCAGGCATGGTTTTATAACTTTCACGTTTAACCGGCGGATTGGTGGTCGCAGCACCACACTTCTCACACTTTTGTCGTTGCTCCATATTATTAGATTTATTCAATAATTACCATTAGAATTTCCTGATATTTTCTATTGTTGCTCCTTACGATATTCATTGGACGAAGTCGGGTGATGAGTAAAACGTCAACAGCACACATTATCTTATTAAATACAAGCTATCCGCCCCGGCTTCGTCTGGGTAGGATCTGTTAGTGTGGCTTTGAAAGACCATTTATTTTATCAATTTTTGTTTTTTTATACTCAAAACAAAAATCTCTATGTTTTTCGGATAAAATATAGACTAGATTACTGATTATATGCATTGCTCTCTAATTTTTCGTTACAATTTCCGTACAGTCGATTCAGCTTTTCTGAAGATTAAGTGTTAGTGGGGGCGGTTCCGGGAAGGCAAAACAATTGAGTGACGTTAGTATTGTATAAATATTAATGTCAATATTTGTCAATATTTATACATACTGGCAGATAGCTGATGTTATAAGGAGTAACTTGGGCCACTTATTTTAGGATACCGCAAAAAATAACTCCACGCGGGCGAAGTCGCGGGGAACAGCTAGTATATTAATATTTATTTATTTATATTATAATTCTCTAAGTTTCACTTCAACTGCGCGTATATGTTACACAAATTCATTTTTAATGGAAGTAAGAGTGACAAACTGTGTCTGTGTTGATAAACGAGCACACAACATGGTCCAAGTAGTGGTATATGTATACTGTCACCATACCAAAGACATCTATATTTATTGTCAATTGACAGAAGATAGAAGAATAAGAATAGGCAGAAGAATGTTTTGTCACCCTTTAGGTCTACTATGGAGTGCCTCGTTACGAGTAAATAGGTGATAAGATTGTAGACAACGCTCAGGGAGGCTAGTGAGTATTTAGTATCTTAGACACAGGGACAATCACACAACTTTCCAACCATTGTGCTAAACCCGGGATCTGCGGCATAGCAGTCAAGTAGTCATACTTACTAGTTAACCGGATCTTATCGTTATGATTAAAAGTCACAAAGAGTAATTTATAAGAATAATCAGAAAGGTATTTTATATTTATTTTTATTTTTTACCTGACTACAGCAAAGTCAATGAGGTGTTGTAATTTGAGCAGTCTGTTTATTTTAATAGTTATGTTCACCCCTTTCTTCATATCTTCTTTCTTACCTCTCATCTGGCGCCTGGTAATCGATTACGAGACCCCAACTCTTCAAGCTGTTATTGATTCTTCATATTACTTCAAAGCCAGGACATCATATACACATTCATCCCTTGCCAAGAAATGGGCAATAGCATCTTCCTGAAGTGTCATAAAAAAATTGTGGTTGCCAAGCGTTGCAACTATAGCAAGTATACCCACCAAATTAACAACGGCACCAAGAAAAATCCCTTTAATGGCGCTAGCCTCGCTTTTCCTGGCTACGATTACGGAACAACGGGTCAGGGGGTGTGAAAAATAATTAACAATTTGGATACTTACATCTAATAGGCCTGGAGCTAGACGTAGAGGTAAATGAGTTGTGCTGGGATATTATAAGATCATCTAAGCTCCGATGGTGAGCACATATAATGATCAAAATAGGCAACTTATTATGTTACCTAGAGAGCGCCTACCATACTCTTTTAGATCTTTTTATGTTATGGTTTGTTTCGTAGCTGGTTTATTAAAAAAATATGGATGTAAGTATCAGTAACTTTTACTGCTTTTTTGTTTTCTGTCCGTTACATTTTCACGAGAGGCGTAGAGCCTCTTTCATCAAGACATCGTAATCGTGCAAAGTCCAGTTAACCGAGTGGATGAGCGTATGATGAAGTTTTAATGACATAATGCAGATACCGCTGACTCGATTAACTGGGCTACTAGCGTAGCGGCTTACTAAACACTATCTTTACCTGTAGTCATACGAACTGACTAGTGTTGTGCATTTCATGACCCATCACAATGTGCGGCGAAGCGGTATCAAACGCAATAGACATATCATCGATTTAGTACGCTATTTTGATGTTGATTAATCGTTGTGATTAAAAAAGCGGACGCAAGGCTTGATTATTCATGTCCGGAGATTGTTTTTATTTGTTTCGAATACACTATTGGTTATTATTTACTTACCAATGAATGCTTTTTTAATCGAAACTGAAGTGACAAATGAACTTAGAGTCCACTTGATGGTAACTGGCTACTGCAGTCCAAGGAAACCTGCAGTCAGTTTTATTCAAAGAAGGCTTTATATATATATGCATTTTCATCCCTGAGAACTAAGATGGAATGCTTCACAGCCTGTAATTATACTGGCCATTATTTTTATCTTTGTTTAAAACATAACGCGGCAATGCAAGCACTGCTATTTAAGCATATGATATATTTGCCAGCACAAATCATTAAATTTTAGGATTATTGTCTACGACATATGGTACCGGCATGAGCCATTTAATACCGTGAGGGTCGTAAGAGAGACGAGAGGTAACTTTGAGCCTAAGTAGCTAGTGTTCATCGTGGGGAAACCCTCATGGATACCTCACTCGAGGGCGCCATTACTAGGCGTTCTGAGCTCCGCGCCTCGACCGCCAGCAACCCCAGAGGTCCCGTTTCTGGCAGGAAAACATCGTCATCAAGGGAAAGGCCGTGACGAACGCCTTGGTGACATCGTCTCCGAGCGGTATCTGCCCTCTCCTGATCCCGCTTCAATAACGCGTTTGCATGCATAACTCTCCTCACGTTGATGCCGCTTAACTACCTCGAACGTCTCATCTGGTTCACTTCCGCCGCTTTGACAGAGGACGTGGATCTGGTCGAACACTCTCACGTCCATGTCCGCCATAATGTTCAAAGGTGGAAAGCGGTGGGTTGCCTTCATGCACTTAGCAAATGTTTATGACCTACCAAAAATGGCTCCCTTTTGGGTTTCTGACTCAGTGCAATTTACGTTGTTAATCTAAAGCACTCCAAGGCACAGGGAGAAATTACTGCAGCATGAATAATTTTATACAGAAGAGGTCCATCTAGAGCAAAGTACAGTAAAGTTAAAACCTTTACAAATTCCACTGCTGCGCACAGACCTCCTCATATCTGAGAAAGATTTATTTATTATTGTTAGGTATCCGCCGATCTGCCCAATGCTGATTAGAGGTTTCTTATGACTGAGAAATACATTTTTTTTTTAATTTTTCAGACGTACCGATTTTATCACTATGTTTTTATTAAACGCCGTGCAAGTGGCAAATTAGCTCTTTAAACGGCAGTTAACAATTTCACTGGTGCTGGTGGAGATCGAACTTGGGTTGCACGCGTTTTACGGCCTGAGCTACCACGGCTCAAGAGGCTTATAACCAGCTGTTTACACTTCACCGTATAATGAGGTGTTTATATTTTTATTGTCTATTCTGACTGTCTGCTCTGATTTTACGCTGTATAATACAGCTTTATATGTTGGCAGCACTAATGAGTCGGCCCGACGGGGGAAGGAACGCGTTCCACACTGGTATTCTACCAGTACTTATTTAAATTTTGATTATTGGTGTCAACGGGCCATAGCATCCACTTACTGAGGAGGACTGTGCTTGTTTGTCACCATTATTGTATTAAAAATACTTCGCACTGATCTTGGGTGATTGTAATTGTTTAGTTTTCATTCTATATAAAAGTATGCATGAAAACATCTCTACTCCAAAGTCAACTGAGACGTGAAACGTATATAAACGTATAACACACGAATTGCTCCTCATTCTCTCGTATGAATTACGTGGGGCTATTTCATTTGATGAGTACTGCATCGGAGTCGCCAATCCTTTCTCAGAAGTAACATAAATATATAATAGGTATAATAGAGGTACGAATCGTGTTTTCTTTATTTTATGCAGCGAAAATTTTTAAGGGTTTGTAACTTTTAATTTGATTTTACAATTATATTACTGGTAGTTGCAGTTAAATTGGTAGCAATATCAATTAGGTTAAGATTCGTGCTTAGTAGTTTATAATTAAATTTTATAGGCGATAGATGCTACGAGAGAATATGATACCTAATAAATCTTAAAACCTCTATACCGTTACAGCCTATTAAAGTCTACTGCTGAATAGTTCTCCCCCATAGATTGCCTCATAGAGGGGATATTTGCTACGCTTGGCAAGCGGGTTGGCCACCGCAGTTTTTTTTTTTTCATTATTAGGAAGATATTGCTACCCATCTCGTGATTTGTTTCCCTCTGTCGCCTCTTAAGTACTATCCAATAGGATGGTACGAGTATGAGATGATCAAAATAGGTAATATACCTATTTTTGCCGCCAAATAACTGTGCCCGCACTGCAGTGTTCCAGTCTAAAGGGTATAAAGAGCCAGTGTAATTACAGTCTGTGAGCCATTCCCTTTTAATCTTCCGAGGTAGCAATGAATGTTTCCTTATAGAATGTATGAATGAAGCCTTCCTTGTTTGATGTTGACTTCAGGTGTCTGTCTATGGACTGCAGCAGCAACTTACCATAAGGTGGAATGTAAGTTCGTTTATCAATAATTTTTTTTAAATGAACATATTTCGTACTTTTAAGTAATTTATACTATTAATATAATAAAGCGGAAGAGTTTTTTTTGTTTTTTTGTTTGTTTAAACGCGCTAATATCTGGAACTACCAGTCCGATTTGAAAAATTCTTTTTGTATATTATAGCCAGATTCATGTGGAATAGTATAGGCTATCTAGCATTAAGCTATATTACTCAGCTAGCCTTAAATATGGATATTTGTTAAGCAAGTCAGAAGAAAAAGCACTCCCGAAATAATTTATCCGCGTACGCTGGTGTTATCGTTAGGGATACGTAAATACAATGTTCTAGAAAAATATAGACCTTAACTCCGTCTAAAAATAAGTCTGCGATACCATATGTCTATTTCTTATACATAAGCCATAATTTGGTATTTTGTGACAAAAAAAAATATAGAAAATTTAAAAGTGATTTATGAGCGTTATTGTTAGGCATGGCCTATTTATCCTTACCAACGAAAGTTACTTCATCATCAAGACAATTTTATGAAGATAAACTTTGTTCTTTATACCATGTAATTTGGACGTATCTTTTAGATAATGTAAAATTAAAATAATTCAATACTTGGCTGGGCGCGCGAAATACGCTTAAACCCTAGCCGTTATAAAATGCTTGATCTAGATCATGTCGCGAACCTCGGACACGTGATGACGCGGGTGAAACCGCGGGGTACAGCTAGTACATAATATATCTACTATACTATACTATTATCGCTAACTGATCGACATGATAATGCACGCCCAGTGTGAGGTATCGCAATTTTATGACAATTTCGCATTGCATGAATTCGCGTCAAATAGCATCGCGTTGTTGTTTTCTACCGACTTTAAAAAGTAGGAGGTACTCAATTCGACTGTATGTTATTTTATGTTATGTGTAAACTTTTTTCTAGGTGAACCGATTTCGATGATTCCTTTTTTATTTAAAATCTGGTGCTTCTCATGTATTATAAATTTGATCAAGGTCTGACCAATAGTTTTGAGTTTTAAATTTTCAATTATTTATCTCTCATCTAGAACAAATTTATAGTGTCCTTTATCCTTATATCCTCCTGATAAGCAAACCTAGCTGCCGCTACTCAGGAACATGTTATATAAGAGCGTCTTTTTATCATGCTTGTACGGCTTGTCGCATGCTCGGACGTCGTTGTCAGGTATCTTTAGTATGTTAGGTCTTGTTCAAAGGTTCATAAAATATATAGGTAGGTATTTATGTATATGCTCTTCCCATTAAATTTAAAAAAATGCCTTAATTTGGAAGATATTTTCTGCTGTAAGAACACGCGTCCAACGCTATAATTTTATTTATAATTTTAATTGTTGTATATTTTTACCAGTTACAATTTGCGCTTAACAAGGCGGTAATGATTGAGTGGAGAGCACACGTTTGAACTCAGGGTCACGCTTGGCTTTTTACTATGACAGGCGTTCTCGTACGTGGGCGACATCGACGTGTGCAAACTAGGACGTGTGTTTTTGTTACCATGCTTCGGATACAAATATATTCACTAACCCTGTATGATTAATAGAGTATAAATATGTACATATATTTTGTGATTATTGATGCTTTAAACATTAAACTTGTCTACTTAATTGTTCTGTTAGGTTTTCATTAATTACCGTTGGTATAACTTTATAATCGAAAGTAAAACACTTAAATATACGGTAGACGATTTAAATATACAGTAAAATTTGAGCTGAAATAATTGCAAACTGACTATAAACATTTTATTACCTTAGTAATATCAACTTTATCACTTTTTTAACAGCGTGTTCACTCCCAGGCATGGTTTTATAACTTTCACGTTTAACCGGCGGATTGGTGGTCGCAGCACCACACTTCTCACACTTTTGTCGTTGCTCCATATTATTAGATTTATTCAATAATTACCATTAGAATTTCCTGATATTTTCTATTGTTGCTCCTTACGATATTCATTGGACGAAGTCGGGTGATGAGTAAAACGTCAACAGCACACATTATCTTATTAAATACAAGCTATCCGCCCCGGCTTCGTCTGGGTAGGATCTGTTAGTGTGGCTTTGAAAGACCATTTATTTTATCAATTTTTGTTTTTTTATACTCAAAACAAAAATCTCTATGTTTTTCGGATAAAATATAGACTAGATTACTGATTATATGCATTGCTCTCTAATTTTTCGTTACAATTTCCGTACAGTCGATTCAGCTTTTCTGAAGATTAGCACAAACGGACAGACAAACCGACAAAAGTAATAAAAATGGTTACAAAAGTGGACAAAAGTAATAAAAAATACCTCCTCAGCTAAATATAAGACAGTTATTTCGATATTACAGACAGACACTTCAATTTTATTTATAGGTATAGATTTAATGCTGATCTTCAATTACATGTCAATAAATGGCAGTACAATACATTTACTAATTAATTAAAAACATGATCTAATTGTACGTTGTGTAATTCCAAGGTAGCACAAGGGCTAAGCGCCCGCCGTCAATTTCATCGTACGAGAACAAATTAAATGCGATCACTGCCGGCCCTAATAAAACTGTGAATCGATTTATCACGTGCTCGGCGCTGAAGGAAAACATCACGAGGAACCTGCATAACTGAGAAATAAAATCTTTGGAAGACATTTTAAGTCTGCCAATGTACATTGGTGCAGCGCAGCGAATGTTGATGTGAGAGCAGGCCTATGTCCAGCAGTAGGACGTAAAGATAAATTGCTGCTATTTACGTCCCGTTTTAGCATATGTTATTTACAAAAGTTGCTATACTCTTTTACGATACCATGTGACAATACGTGAACTAATCATCGTTGGGTAGTAATAAAGTTAAGAGTTTCTAATCGAAGAAGTAAAAAAAAATATATATTTATTTAATACGAAAAAAATTATAGTACTCGTGTAAATCACTCGAATATAAATTAAAAATTTTACATTTTTTTAACTCTCTCATATTGTGTGGGTTTTTTAAACAGGCCTTTTAAAATAAATATGAGTTTTCATTAACCGCTTTCAGCAATTAAATTTAACTTTCGAAATATCAAGTTTTAGAGTAGGTTACATCCTGTGACCATACTAAACTAAACACTAGATATAATTAGCATATCCGCGGAACCTCATATATATAATAAGTCGTTATTCGTGTGGCAAAACGCACTTGGCCACTTTTTTTTTAGTTTAGTTGTATGAATCAAATTAAAAATTGATCTAATGAAAAGTAAACTAATATATTCTTATATTAGTTAACTTTACCCCTGACCTAAGTACATATTTTTCAGAAGTTTTTAATTTAGATGCTTTATCATAGAATGTGACGGCATATTAGTATTCAGAAGTCGTATTTATGCAATAGCAGACATAATCTGACTTCTATTCTAATCTTTAATTTTAAATAGAATTATTTGCATAATGAAACATTTACGTAGATAAAAGCTCATCAGACGGCCTCGACTTTAACCAAACGTAGTTTTATGATCGTATCTTTTGGGAATGCTGACTACTCTTGCCCCATGTCGGCGTCTGGATGTTTTATGTGAAAGAATCTCAGTTTCTTATCTGTGATATTAACATATTGATTATGCTTCTCTTATTGATGTGCGACAGACAAGGGGACTTAAATACCAACGATACAAGTTCAAATACTCGATGATATTATTAAGGCTTGTGATTACATACGATGGATTAAGCAAGTTTAATTGTCAGTTAGATCTATTAAAGTATGTGGCAAACTTTCACTAGTGAGCGTATGAAGAAGGCCACAAGCTTGGGGTTCTTCTGCGTAGTGGAATCAGTGGAATTTTTTACAAAACTGAAATGATAGGAGAACTTACAGCCCACCTGATGGTAAGTGGCTACTGCAGTCCACTGATACCTGTAGCCAATTTCAAACAAAAAAGGCTACGGACGCATTGTCACCTCTGATAACTAAAATGGAATGAACATTTATACGTGGTAGAGCCATGCTGCAGCTATATTTCTGGTATAGTTGTAACACGAATGGGTCAATTCGACCGGGGAAGGACCACGCTCTCACAGAATAGCAGCGTAAAATAGCAGCTTAATGCTGCTGTGTTTCGTATGGTGAGTGTAGAGAACCGGAGACCCTTTTTACTGGAAACGAGGCATTCCATCTTAGTCCTCACGGGTGACAACGTATCTGCATTTTGATTCGTAATAGAGGATAAATTTAGATGTCTATGAGCCACAGCAACCACTTACCATCAGGTGGACTGTGTGCTCGTTTGTCACCATTATCCTATAAAAAAAATCACATCCTATAATTATACTGCTAACCGAACCTGGGTTAAATTAAAGGTGACCGCTTATTACTTTTTGAATAAGAATGCTAGTAAATTGCTTTATAGTATATTGTGATCAAATAAACATCTTCTTTATATTTTTAATAATAATAATAATATAACTAAAATCTATGAGAGTCGAGTCGTGGTAGCTTAAGGGCTAAGCGCTCGCTGTAAATTTACAGTACGTGAGCAACCCGGGTTAGATCCCTGCCGGCACCAATGAAATTGTTAATTGCAATTTGCTGTGCTGATTTACCACTTGCTCGGTGGTGAAGGAAAACATCGTGAGGCAAAAATTTCGAAGACATGTGAAGTTGCTAACATGCATTGTGGCAGCCCTTTCTTACCCTAAAACTCTCTCAGAAGTGAGAGGAGGCCTGTGTCCGAGCAGCAGGACGTATATAGGCTGTAACTTTAAACTTTAACTAACTTTAAATCTCTGAGCTAGTAAAGTTATAAAATTAATGTCTGGCTATGCCTTGCGGTTTCACCAGCGTATATCACGCGTCTAAGCCGCACAAAATGAACATAGAAGCTTACCCTCATAGAAGCTTTCACTGCTGGTTTCTCTCGATTCTCATCGGGCGCCTAGGGTTTATGCGTCGTTCGCGCGCCGAGCCGAGTGTCTCTTAAACTATGCGGCCGAATTACATGTTTACTTTAAAGAGCAAAGTTTATCTCCATAAAACTGACTTGATGATAAAGTAACTTGCGTTCGCAAGGATTTATATGCCATGTCTAATAATAATTGTCACAAAAAACCTTATTGCGGCTTATGTATAAGGAATAGGCATATGGTATTGCGGACTTTTTTAGTTGGAGTAAAGATCTATATTTTTGTAGAACATTGCATTTACGTATCACTAACCATTACGCCAGCGGACGCAGTAAAATTATTTCAGGAGCGCTTTTTCTTCTAAATTGCTTAACAAGAATCAACATTTACGAGTAAAGCTAGCTGAGAGTTGTATCCTAATACTCTATTATATTAGTATAAATAGTGTCATATAGTAGAAATTTCATATTACATAGAATAATAAAGCAGTATAATATTAGGTCCTTACCAATGAAATTGGCGTTTTATATGAAAAAAGTAAAACGAAAATAATAATTAAATTATTTAATGATTTCTTATATTTACGCGAACACTACACATTGAATAAAACTACTTTTACGGATTTTTTCGCGTTTAATAAACTTATTTATCTTATTTTTATTTGTTCCCGACGTTTCGGGTGCTTTTCAGCACCCGTGGTCACGGGGGACTGAGGTGATTGACGTTCCGATGTCAGAGTTAACCCGGAGTACCTTCAGCTTTTTTAATTATTAATTTTGGTCCGATCTACGCAGAATGAACTTACTGTGTCTTGTAGTCTTGCAGTGGTATGCTTGGGTTTAGTTCTAATTTTATTAATTACAGGATCCCAAGCTGGGCACTACCACCTGCTTGCGGTGGAACTCGTATTCGTAAATACGCGATATTTTAAGTTTTCCGTATTGTAAATAGAACGACGTCAACGAAAAGTCAAATGGCGTGAAAACTAATGAATTTAAAGTATAAATAAAATTTGAAACACAAACACACAATCCTAAATTTGAAATAAATTTGAATTGGAATTCGGATCCAAACGCCAGATATTTGAGATCAAACTGGCCAGTTTCACAAAACCTAATATTACATAATTAGAATGGTTTTATTTTTAACAGTGGCTTTTGTTTGTGTTATTGAAGAAAACACAATTCAGTGTTACCACGGCTCAGTGTAAGTACATTTATTTTCTACTTGCGACCCGCCCGGCTTTGGCTGGGTGGTGTCTACCAGTATTAATGTAATTTATGCCATAATTTAGGTTTTTACATATGAAAGTATATACGGTACTTATAATAAAAACACAATTTTTAAAATTTTTGTCTGTCTGTCCGTCTGTCTGTCTGTCTGTTTGTTCCGGCTAATCTCCGAAACGGCTGGACCGATTTTGACGGGACTTTCACTGGCAGATAGCTGATTTTATAAGGAGTAACTTAGGCTACTTATATTTTAGAAAAAGAATTAAGGTTCCGCGCAACATAATTTAAACCCTAAATTACCCGTGGGCGAAGTCGCGGGGAACAGCTAGTACCGAATAAAAAAAGTATGTTCGCGGACACATGTTATATGTAATATACTCTATCATTACGACTAATTATTTTTATCGCTATTTAGTAACAACACGAGCAGCTAGCAGTGACGATGCGATCGCTTCACGTTTCTCACATCAACTCGATCAACGTATCTCATAATCTAAACAAAGCAGAGATGCATGATGCGATATCGACTCCATCTTTCCCGATGTCGAGGTGTCTGAATATTAGGAGCGTAAGCAATTTGTCTATCTTCGTGTATGCTTCGTTAACGGTAATTTGTTTAATCACACATGCGCTCTAAAACGGATTCCGTTATTATTTAAAACTTAATGAATTTTGGGTCCACATAACTTATTCAACGATAGTTTTCGTTTAACCTGTAAACGAGCTGAGGTAACTTTGGGTATAAGTATAAATTTCACAGTACTCGAACAAACTGAGTTCGATGCCCGCTGGAGCAAATTTTCTATTGCAATTTGAGGGCTGATTTACTTACAACGTGCTCGGCGATGAAGAAAACCGTCACAAGGAATTGCGTGTTCATGAAAAATATAAAAAATGGATGTAATTCGAAGTTAAAAGAAGTTAGATTAATATTCATTGATCTCGTCTCACCATTCGTTTACACGAGCCGTCTGCGTAGGCGGTGAGGCAGGATACGTCCAAATTAAAAAAGGCACCTGAGTTTTCTCATAGCTTATGTCTTGCAACCGGTTTTTGTCCCCGGGGATTTCAAAGGCGTGAATATCACAACTGAAATTGTAATAGTATTTTACTAGTTAAAATTTTTATCACGATTTTTATATTTTGAAGGAAAGCGCTATTACATTAAACTATTTGTTTCCACACAATATTTTAACAACAGGTATCTGTACTGATATCACTAGAATAAGTATAACTACATAACTACTTCAAACGTATTCATTATCAACAGATGTACTTGGAAGTAAGCGATGTTTTATTCAATTGATTCTCATGCGGGTGCGCAATAATTGCAGTTATACATACATATATATATATATATATATATATATATATATATATATATATATATATATTGTATCTTAATATGTTATTTCATCTCACATACATCGAAAATTTTTTATAAAAAAAGAAGACGGGTTTCATCACAAAATCACTCAATGCTTATCAAATATTACAGTAGTAATCCACGTGCGAGACACGGTGGCCTAGCGGCGTAAAATTTATAATTTGGATACCATTGAGTTGATTACAACTCTATCTAGATACTGTAAATAAGCGACGGATAAATTATATTTTAAATTGCGAAATTATACTACAGATCTATTGAGATTTTTTGTGTGAAAGTTTCAGTAGACGCATTAAAATTACCTTTAAATTAGTCTGGAATTAGTATAACCGTACGTTACATTATCAAATTTTGATATCTATTTCAAATTCAAAGCTTTTAAATTGATGTCGATCTTGGATTGTTGCTTTCTTTGCAGGAATTTAACACACATATTCTTGCAGATTTTTCTTTGTTAAATATTAAACTATATTATCGATTTTAGAATTATGACATTAAAAAGAATTCAAATTACGAGAGTAAAATGTACAAAAGTATAATTGAAGGGAGCCGAACTAATTAAAATTTTGCTTCTGTAATAATAATTCGTTTGACTGTCAGAGTTTTGCGTCGTTAATTTTAATTAAAGAAACGCTGAGCCAAGTTCGTAATAATATTAAAGCATTGAAATTGGTGATCCGCTAAACTTCGACATTCTGCTCGCGGATGACCGTTCATTCATTTTAATTAACCCTTCCAGATTCTACTTTGCACGAAAGTTAACTACGTTAAAAAACGCCGACTGGTTGACCGCAATTAATCAATTACAAGCCAAGATTAAAACTTCATTGCCTTTATTATGGCTTCACATAAATGACGCTTTTATTGCGTTCCAGTTTTATAATCGGCGAAACAAGTGCAGCAGACAGAACTGATTCACGCTGTCAATACTCAAATCAATCACATCAATCTACCGTGTTAGGCAGCGTACAAGAATCCATCACCCCATGTTCTTTCCGTGGATGTCGTGTGAGACTATTTTGGATAATGCCAAAATGATCGCATGAAATTCGTAGATGGTTTAACCATACGGTTTATGGCAGACGTAAAATACCCGGACGTGTATATAAGCGATTTAAGGAAACTGTTTCTTCTTGCTAGACTGTCGCTTTGTTTATGTAAAGGAAAAAGAAAAATACACATTTTGACTATAAACGAATAATGGGCAGTAGTCATTTATTATACTACTGCGATTTGTCACAATCCACTGTAAATTTTTTTTTGAAATTACAAATGATAGGTCTCTTTGAAAGATATTAAGATTCTAGAAAATATTATTTCATAATTAGGTTAGATAAAGTCAATAGAAGTTATTTTACTTTTGTCTACCAACCGAACATTAACATTAAATTTGAGTTTTAGGTATTGACCCAACAAACTTGAAAATTTATTTTTTTATTTAGTCAGAATTTAAGACTTAAATACCGGCTTAAATTCTGACTATCGTTGATAATAGCGACAGGGTCGACAGCTGCATGAATAACAAACGCATAGTGAACCAACTACTTATATTTGAATTACATTTAATGGTTTTTAATTTTAAATTTAATTATTAAAAGATAAATGAATTTTCCAAGTAATTTGTCTGATTTATGTGTAACATACGAGTAAAAAAGTACTATCACGTTCCTAATTTTGCGTTTCTCCTTCACTAGACGTAAGAATAAATCTTGGCCGCTCCTATAACATCTTTGATTAAGGTCTGTCGTGATATATTTCTTGCGCACCAACTTAATGGAAAGAGATACGTCAAATGTCCACCTTATTGGATGGCAAATTAAGTTGTCGAGCTGATAGTACTCGTAAATGAGTTACAATTCCGTTTTACATAATTTTATAACGTCTTCTTTGTCACTAAGAATGACAAGGTATTAACAACATCTGATGATAAGTGGTCACTGTAGCTTATAGATAACTTTTGATAACATAAATCTGAAATCAACTTTCTTTGTTTCTTAAAACTTAGTCGAAAGAAAAAAATAGTTATTGTCGGGATATGAGACATTTCCTGTCCTGAAGAGTGATTCCGCATATTGTATTTACTGTATTTTACTGTATTTCGAGCTGATTGTGGTTGTCTGTTTGCTGCAGAGGCAACTTTCCATCAAGTGGACTGCCAATTCGTTTGTTACTGAAATTGAAAAAAGACTCAGAGAAGTCCTCCTGGCAATGGTTAACCACGCCGAAAATTTCAAATACTATAATATATGATTACTATTGTCAACAACGTACTATAAAATAGCAGCGAAGGTGAACGTGTAAGCATATCAAATAAATAGATAGATAGATAACTCTTTATTGCATTTAAAGCTAAATTTGTCAATTTTTGACAATAACGATAACTTATGAACTACACACGATGGTCAATACAGGTTCAAGCGATTTGTACGTTATAAACCGACCGTGAAAAAAATTGTGATTTAATATTTTGACAGATAGGTGCAAAGTGCAATATTATTTATATACAATTTATTTACATAATGTAACACTCCCCCCTCCCTTTCTCTAGAATCCCGGTGGACTCCCGGTAATCCGACAAACGTTTTGCAGGGCAGTGTCGGACTATCGAATTTGTCGGATTATAGAGTACTGCCTAAGACCCCCTATAGTCCGGAATTTTTTATAAAAGAGTACCTTGTAATCCGACAAATTCCAGATCCAATGACAATATTCTATATGTTATATATGAAGTACAAATTATACTCTGAAGTACAAATTATACTTCATTATGTATGTCAAATTTAGTAAATTAAACAACACAATAGGGAGCTTACATTTCATTATAAAATCAATTGTAAAAAAAAAGTAATTAATGCTATAGAACTTACAAAAAATATGCAATAACTTTACATTAGAAAATAATTGTGTACAAACAAATGTACTCGTACATATTAAAATAATCAAAAATTATGAATCAAGTTATAACTTGTTCAATCATGCATTTGGGAAGATTGTCAAAAAAATATCTAATAATAAATAATAGACCATGTCGGATTATAGGGGGTGCCGGATTAGACAGGGGCCGGTTTACCGGGGGTCCACTGTATTAATCTTTCTTAAGGTTTAAATATAGGCCGTTTAATAAATTTATGGCGTGAACATCTTAATTAGGAGCCTTATTTACGTTGTGTTTGTATAGTAACTTAGTTATTTTAAGTGTCTCTTGGAAGAATGCATATTCAAGAGAGTAGTCGAAAGTTATCGGAAGTGCCTTATAAGCTAAAGAACCCCGTACACGAAGACAGGGCTCAATAAATGTTGAGAACATTAAATCGTCCCTATTCCACTTGTATCAGGTTCACATCAGTAAATTCCTTATTAATTAATCTCTTCCCGCATGGAAAAGGCTCACAATTTTTATATCAAATACCAGTTACAAGAGCTTCGCTCGAGCTGTTGTGTAGTTGAAGCAATCCTGCCGCACTTTGAAGCTTGGATGCATCGAAGAATAGGAAGATTTACCTACATACTTACACATACTCGTATAATGACCCGGGTGCTTCGGTGATTACATTGAGTTATATGTACTACGTAATAGAGAAGCTATTCCAAACAAAAATTGTTCGCTACTCTATGTCTTCGCGCAAGCGCGGGAGATAGTAGAGGCGCGCATGTGCGAAGACTTTATTTTAATATAAAATAAATATAAGAATTTAATTTAAAATGCTCTTATTTTAATCTAAACAAACATATTTCTAAATAAAATGTAATAATAATTATCTTATGGAATTCACAAATCTTCAATTTACGCAATATTTAGTTTAGTGTACAGATTGCAGTACAGTTCAGTTGAACAAAGTCAATGTTCGGAATGCGAAATCTAGTGCGTAGTACATATATATCGATGGGTGATTATTTGTATAAGATTGGACGCGAAGCGACGGCGAACTGTTTCTACTGCGGTGGGCAGGAACAGGACTCCGCATCCCATACGCTGGCAACATGCCCAGCGTGGGAACGGGAGCGGACGGTCCTGGTAAGCCGGATCGGTCAGAACCACTCCTTGCCAGCAGTCGTGTCGGCGATGCTAAGCAGGGACTCCGTGTGGAGGACCGTAGCCGCCTTCTGTGAATTCGTTATGGTTCAGAAGGAGGCTGCTGATCGGTGTCGGGAGAGGACAGATTCCGCTCAGAGACGACGCCGCCAAGGCGTTTGTCACGGCCCTCTCCTTGATAATGGTGTCCCCCTACCAGAAACGGGGCCTCGGTGGTTACGGGCTCCCGCCCCGAGCGGCTAGCGATGTAACCCCTGAGGAGGACGGTGACTCGAAAGTGGTCTCGAGCACCGTGATAGCATTGCGAGGGTGTTGGGGGTAGTAAGGACTGCCCCCGGGACGCGCTTTAATAGAGCAAAGCGAGAGAGGGGCCCCGCTTGCGTTCCGAACCGACATCCCGGGACCCCTCATATACGCTGATGGAGACCACCGTAGGGTTTTGGGCGATAGGAGTCTGGCATAACCTGTCTGTTGCCCCCCGCAGCAGAAGTTATCCATGAGGATTTCCCCTCGATAAAAAGACCCATACCAATTATTGCCTTTTATTTTCCGGATCATATTGATAGATCCATGTCTTATCACCGGTAACAATTTCTGAAACACGCCTGGATGCCCCGTTTTCAAAACGTAGACGCATTTCATGACATCAATCTACACGAGTCTGTTTTTCGCTTTCGGAGAACAAACGAGGGATCCATCGACAACAAAGCTTCTTCACTCCAAGATATTGATGTAGGATGGTGTGAATGCTCCCCGAACTAATGCCTACAATCTTTTCGATGTCCGTATATGTGATTCGTTCTCGTACCAACATTTCAGTAGGCCACACATTTTCTGCCGTTCCTGCTGTTTGCGGGGCTCCGGTTCTTTGGTTATCTTTAAGATTAATTTTGCCCCTTTTAAATTCAGCAAATCACCTAAAAATTGTTGTGCGTGATGGAGCCGAGTCCCCTAATGCTGATTGTAACCGTTGTAAACTTAATTGTTCGGTTAAACCAAATTTAAAATCATAATACGAGTATATCATAGCGCGCAAATGTTCACGGTTAAGATTCATCGTTTTATACGAAAAGCGCGGGAAGCGTTGCAGGAAAATTAATAGAACTTTGTTTTTTTTTTTATATTGAGCGATTGGCTTATGGAATACTATTTTTAAATTAATTTGCTTTTTAGAAACATATAACGCGGGTGCGTTCCATTTTTAAATTTGCTAAGCTTGCAGGAATTTATATTTAAAGAAACTTCTTTATTATTGTTATCTGTTAAAATACTGTGTTATCTGTTAAAATGGCTTAACACAGTATTTTAACAGATATAATAAAGAAATATCTAAGTTAAAGAATCTGTTAAAATGGCTTATACAGGAATGATTTATTGGTATTGCCAACATTTTGCCCCTCGAACAAAAACCAAGAACTAAAATATAATAAATAATACTGCAACTATATTTTTAGAAATTTTGATCAATTATTATCATTGCAAATCATAATTGCCTGTGAATATCGAACTGAAATTCCTTTTACTTTCGGTAAAAAAATAGTAATACGAGTAGAAACAGTAAAGCAAAAACTAACTTCTCTAATTATAATTGATATTATCGTAATTGTTATCTCGTAATAATTAGATATTATGTAAAATATTTATCTGGCAAGAATACCTTCTTTAAACATAATTGACAATCATAATCAATTTTTTTTCAATGGAGATTAATGAAATAAGTAATTTACATTTGCCGTGTTAAGCTTAAGATAGATTTTGTTATATGATAAATAATAGTAGGTACATGGTATTTTTAACTAGCTAACGGTATAGAAGCTGTCGTCCCGCTCGATACATCAATGAGATGTCAGTTTTTGTTGAGGTCTGGCAAGTCGTATGTCAGCTAAGACTCCTAACGTGTGTCATAGTTCACTATTTTAACAACAATTTATCATGTCTCTTGATAGCGTGTTAATTTTTTCTTTTGGCTGCGAGTTATGCTTGGGCCGTTTGGAATACCAGACGTTTTCTGTTTTTTTTTTTTAAATATTTTTACTGACAATCACTCGTCAGCAATTGTAACACTTTGAATTTTTATTTCTTTAAAGGCAAAATACGTTGTGTCGTGTTTTAATCGCTGAACGTCATGATAGATTTAATTATGAACTTTAAAAAAAATCTCATATCTGTTGTACGAGAGCGCACCATCTTTTGGATACCGGTTTGAAGATAGAAATCCAGTTAACTTATAGGATTTGAGATGTTTCGTCTTCGGCCTGAATTTGAATGACAGAATGAGAAGTTGTGATATCCCTTATCACAACTTCTCATTCTGTAAAGTGATTTACAAGATAATATTGTGATCAGGATTAAGAAAGGAATTGTTCGGTGGTTTGGTCATGTAAAAAGAATAAATGAGAAAAGAGTGACAATGCAAATTTATGTTGCAAAAGCGAACGGCAGAGTCGGCAAGGGACACCCTAGACTTTCGTCTAGGGTATCGACCAAATTTGCGATATATTGAACATGGGCCGATTTAAGAGTACCCGTAACCGACGAGCATGTATGCGTAGTTACATATGGATGTAAAGGAGTTGAGAGAGGTATTCCAATGTTTTGTACGTAAACATTTTGTTTAGGTAATGTCCTAAAAACCTAATTTTAAGATAATCATTACGATCACATGCAATGACTTATCGTAATCATAAATAAATAAATAATTAAGAATAATTATACGAATTATAATACCGCACACAATTTATTATATTTTTACATATTGTATATGGCATCAACTTTTTGTTAATACGAGCTAGTAGTTAATTGTAAGAATGTTCAGTAGCAGTGACCTCATTATTTTGAATGAATCGCCAAAGATTTTTTTTTTTATAGCAGAGGGGCAATTGAGCATACGGCTCACCTGATGGTAAGTTACTATCGCCGCCCATGAACAACTGCAACACCAAGAGAATTGCAGGTGCGTTGCCGGCCTTTTAAAAAGAAGTAAGCTCTTTTCTTGAAGGTCCCTAAACTAGACTTGTGGATGTCGAGGGAGAGAAGTGCTTTGCGAACCGAGCGCTGTGTGAACCGCACATCTGGCATGGAGCACTCACACTGCGGGATTGTCGGTGGTGTGTTCCCCCCCGTCATCGAGAGTCAAGTTGGACGAGCCTAACAGATCGGCTTTCTCCTATGTGGCATGGGCCAGTGAGTCGTCCGCTCTGTGCAGAGATGGAAGAAATGGGTGATAGAAGTTCCCTTGGACAGCTGTGGCGAGAGACCAGAATGCACGGGTTCCCCAAGGAAGGCGAGCTAGTTTCTCACCAATTCTGCCTATGTCCTCTGACTTTGCCTTGGCAATGACTCTTTTGAAGGTCCTAAAGGCGGAATTAGAATTCTTTTTAAGGGCGCTGGTGTTTACATCCCGGGTCGTTGATGCGTCAGCCCAGGCCCGGTAGCACTCCTGCTTGTAGCGTGATGCTATTTTGCAGGAGCGGCGAAACCATGGCTAGGATCTGCCTCCGATGGGCATTAGGGAGGAAGTAATAAAAAGTTCCATATCCTGAAGTACCACATCAGCAACAGAATTAGAAACAACGTTGGGATCGTCCGGAGAGAAGCAATCCCGCCCAAAAGAGTAGGATGCAAAGAAATACCGCATCCCATCCTAATCTGCCGACCTGTAGTGCCAAACACGGTGGCAGCCTGTAGCCTGTAGCCACACTCCAGACTAGACAATGGTCCAAGGAGCCAAGAGGGGCATCGACGGAGACCTGATATCTGTCCGGGTGAGAGGTAAGCAGAAGGTCCAACAGGGAAGGTGCATGATCCTTCACATATGGAATCCGCGTAGGCGTAGTAACCAGTTGCGTTAGACCATATGCCAAGGCAAAATCATGAACAGATCTCCCCGCATGATCGTTTAAATGTGAACCGAGCCAGCCGACTTAAAATCGCCAAGGATCACGATCTCTGCGGATGGGACTCTGTTGTAGCAAGGAATTTGTAGCCATTTGGACGTGGTCAATGAGTTCGTCTGTTTCGGTATTACGGCTATGGGACCCATAGAGGCACCCGTAGACGCGCAGATGGTCGTCGCTGTCTACGCGTAGCCAAAGGATGGACAGTTCCGAATCTTCAAGACTGCCGCGGCGTCGAGAATAGATGTCCTCTCTGACGTATTTGTAAACAAAAAAATCTTTTAGAGAAAAGATTTCCGCAAAGTAACGCCTGATTCTGATTAATTGTATTCGTAAACTCCAGCCCAAGGCACAAAGGAGTGTTCCAATTTGTACCCCGGGTACGGGAAAAGATACGATGTATCAGCCGAAGAGGACACCTGCGACCAGCGTCTCGGTCAGAACGAGCAAGGCCGGCTTAGCCGTCTCGAGATGGTAGTGGACGGTTCGAGTGAAGTTCACGTATAGCGTAGCTGGGGTCGCCTTGGTCTTGTTGCTCAGTTTGCCCCGAGCAGTTATTGATTAGAGCTGAATCCCCCCCCCCCCCCCCCCCCCCCCAAATACGTGGGGCAGCCTGAGCACCAACACTCAGGAGGGGAGTAGCTTGATCGTGGCTGCTCAGCGAGGGATTCTCTAGGGGTGCTGGTAGTTTTTCATTTAATTCCGCTGCCATGTTGATGGGGTGGGGGAATTGGGCTTCCGGCCACCTGCAGTCACCAGACGAAACGTAGAAGCGGAGCTTCTGTGAGATTCCCCCGGCTCGAGCCGGCCCATACGTGGAACCGCTAGAGCTGCCACGTATCTCTATCACCTTATTACAATAATGCCGCTGTTCTGTAAGTACATTGCAAATTACATATTTGTTGATGACATTTTGGTAAATAATTTAGTAGTTTTTTCTATTTATACTAACGAAACGGACTTTTGAACGAATTCCTTTGAATAGTATTATAGTTGCTGAAATGAAACTAATACAAAAAATTTTATACTCAATAATTAACTGAATTTGTATTGTGTAATAAAGCCTTTGTCCAAAATAACGTAAAGTAACATGCTAAATTTTGGATGTTTCATCTCAAAACATGTTGTTGTTTACAATTTTGAGCCACGCTCTCATAATTGACGAGACGTTTATGGAGTTATCTATAGCAAGCAATATGAATTATTTATTTCTTTAAAAAAATATAGCACTTATTGTAAAATCAAATATTTTTTATGGCACTAGGGTGACAAACGAGCACACAGGGCACCTGATAGTAAGTGGTAGCTGTGGCCCATAGATATCTACATCTATCTTCGTTTGCGAATTAAAATGCAGAAGCGTTGTCAGCCGTGAGGACTAAGATGAAATGCCTCTTTTCCAGTAAAAAGGGTCTCCGGTTCTCTACACTCACCATACGAAACACAGCAACATTAAGCTGCTATTTTAAGCTGGTATTCTGTGAGAGCGTGGTCCTTCCCCGTTCGAGGCGACCCATTCGTGCTACAACTATACTATTAATATAGCTGCAGCGTGGCTCTACTACGTTGAAGACGTTGTCTCGTTGGGCTTAATAAATTTATTCATTATTATTATTATTATTTATAGGTGTACAAATTGTTGTTCTCTTACGCCAAGATCCACCTGACCAAGAGCCACTGGGACGTACAAAATATCAAAGGAATGGTAACAATGAAACAAAATTCCATGTTTAATGCCTGATCGCTTGTAGAAAAGCTATAACCGTTTGTAAATAATACAATTTAAGAAAAAATAAATATTTAACAATAAGGAAAATATCGCATTTTATAAGTCCGTAAGCAGTTTATTACCGGTATTTCCACCGTGGGCTAACGCTACACTAGGTTACACCGACTTAAATATTTTTTATAAATAATTTTAGCGATTTTATTATAATTTTAATTTCAATAAAAGCACCGTGGAGTCGTTTACAGTACGCGAATAACTCTTAAAAAATCCTCAATTCAGATCATTACCTACGTGTTTTGCGATGAAGGAAAACGTCGTGAAGAAACCTGTATGTCTGAGAAATAAAAGAAAAATATTTCGAAGACATGTGAAGTCCGCCAACAAGCATTTGGGCAGCGCGACTGACATTATATTAATACTTTTATGTACCCCTGGATTTAAATATTATGTATTCGTGATAAGTTTTACATGTTCTCAAAATTTAGTACAGCTGTTTTTTACTTAATTAAGCTACAAGGGCTAAAATCTTTGTAAGCGCACAGGTTTTTAACGTATCGACTCTTACCTGGATATTTGTTGATAAATTGAAAGATAAAACGGATATTCAACGCCACAGATGCTACAAATTGATATACTCGTGGTAAAGCAAAGTATTTTATTGTTGTTCGCATGGGTGTGTGCGTACATTAAACCTCTACAAGTATGTATATAACATGTTTATATAGATGCAGTATCACGGCGCGCACCGATCGTAAATGTCATCTGAAAATTTATATTCATTACGATTAGATAGCAGTTCACAATGGCCTGCCATTGTTGGACGCGTTGTACAGCCTGATCGATGTATGATATTGCGTTTTTATAGTTGACATATCGTACCTCGCCTCCCAACCATAGATTTACGAGTAAAAAAACTTCCCAAAACAGTAGGATATTTGTTTTTCTATCGGTACCACACATTAGCTTTTTACTAGAGCTTAATTTATATACCGCCTACAACAAACTTCTTATTGAAACTAGTATAATGTTACATACAGGCGTCAAATGTAAAATATAGTTTGTTCTACGTATTCAGTTTGAAGACATGTAGTGTACTATATACAATATATAGACACTTTATTTTGTAATAAAGGTGTTTTGTGCTACAATTACACTCGTTTGTTACATAGTAAAATATTTTATTATTGTATTTATTGTTTACTGTTCTGAAATAATTAATATTCCATCTATTAAATTTTTATTTAATGCTGCTATGAAACTTGTGATTTTATGTAAAAATTCTTATATATAAGATGTTAGGATGATGTTGTTACCTGTACAAAAAAAATTCCACATAATATAAGATAATAGCTTCTGAAATCTGTGCTATGATATAGTGTTTCAAAAAATTATAGGCCTCGACTTCAAAAGCTAATATGTGGAAATTATTGCACACTTTGAAGTTTTTGGAAGTTAGAGTTTATTTTCTATTAAGTAAAATTTTTTGTCTCTTTTCGTGGATTGAAGTATATTACAACCTCAAGGTAACAATAACAATATCATCTAAACGGTTACACTGAAAACTTCTTGATTTTTTTCCTATTTTTCTACCCTTAGAAGTGGAATTTTCAAATTTAACTGCCATAGTCTATAAGTACTTAAATAGACATTGAAGACAACATTTTCAGATGTTGTCGTTTAATGTAACACCTTCTCTTTAAAAATCAGTATACCTGTAGTTTGAATAATTTTCTTTTTAGGGGCCTTTCTAGCGAGAATTATTTAGGTTGAGTTTGCTGTGATCAAGTAAAAGAATGCACGGCGGTGTACGCGCAGCAATTTGCGGCTCTGCTCAATAATGCCGATTTACGAGGATCCATTTTCAATTTTACGAGCGGCCTGACATGCCCATTTATATTAGAGCTCTAACTCTATGATGCAGTTTACAAGGTTTCAAATTTGAAGAAGTATTGATTGCAGGAGACGGGTCAATTTATATCGGTAGAACTTTGTGTATGCGTTAAGTTCCAATTCATTGCTGTTCGAGCGTTGAGATATACTGACTTCCACTTAAATTTATACAACAGTCAACGGTCCATGAGACCCGAAGGCCTGTTGTTAACTAATACAATTCATGCACAAAATCAGCCTTAATTTAACTTTTGTCAGCAATAAACGCTCGTACAACTGCCATTTAACGTAATAAAAACAAAGAAGCCGATAAATGGGCAAAATATTATTAGAGCATTACTTCTTAATTGCAAGTAAAAGTAATAAAAGTAGTTTTCAATTAGTATTATAAACGTTCAAGGTTTTAATACTGATTGAAACCTACTTTTATAAACTAAAGTTTTCTTTATACACGGAACTGATTACAGGATTTTCCGCAAATCGATATTGCCAATATTTATCTGAGACATATTGAAACAAAAATTCAATTTTGTGTTCAAGACATTATTTCTAAGTTTCCGTATCAATCTAGCTGCATTGCGGTTAACGATGAATAATCTTAAGTTGAAGCACAATGGCCAATGCGAATGTTTAAATGCCCTATTAAATCTTACGCGCTGTGTAGGATTCGGTATTCAATTACTCTTTGTGCTAGATGAAAGGCACCGGAGCTGCCCGTGTAAGCCGAGCCGCGAGTCCCGCGAACACATCCCGACACCTCCCGCTCAATGAGCCCAGTCACAAAAGGTGAGAAACAAATAGCGCGCGAGACGTATCGCGCCTGGGCAGATTGAATAAATGCTAAATTAAATAAGAGCAAATAAAACAGGCCATTAATAAGTAGAAAGAGTCCAGAAATAATTCGTTTGGTATGGCGTTCTTAACAAAGGCCATAGCTCATTTGTCACGACTGGTCGACTGCCCTCGCTGGGTGAAATGGTTGAGAAGCAAACTTGCTCAGGGTTATTTCTTTGAATTTCAAACGCCGTGTCTGCACTTGAATACGTGTTTTGCGTCCCTGCATCCTTTGATACCTGCTTTCTTGCTATGATCTTCTTGCTTCTTAATTTTCTTTAAATAACCACATTTTGAAGTGAAACTTCTTAAAGCGTTACTTGAGGATAATTTTTAAGTTTTACTTCAAGCTCGCGTAAAGGTTACACACAACTTTTGAATGTAACTAGTTAGACGATGTTGTGATTGTGATACTTCATTGTCCACTGCAAGGGTAAAAAACTTACTGAAAACTTAATATTTGCCCTATCCTTCATGACAAAGTCGCGAACGATAGGGCGAGTGGCGCATTCCAGTATGTCAATTCCGTGGTTCCATCCCGACTGTAAAGGGAGAGTACACCTCTCACATAACTAAAAACAAGTGGGTTTAACCTCTCCCGCCACGAAAAGGTGGGAAGTTCTGGAGTAGTTTTTTATCCTGCTTTACACACTGCGATTGGATAGGCTTCGTACTATAGTTTGTAATCGGATAGAAATTTAACCCTACAATACAAACACATCCTATCTAATATACCAATCCGGTGACGGTTAAAAAAACCTTTAGAATATTTTCTTGTCTGTTCTATCTTTGTCCTCAGTCAAAACGATAAATTATGTATAATATAGATATGTTTACTGATGGTTAATGGTACTCAAGCTTTATCGGAGACTGGCTTTTCTTGGTGGCTGCAATTAATCGAATCTGCGTGCAAGACAATTTTTTTTATATGTTAGTTTATTAATAATTCTTGAAAACAGCAGCCGTCGTCGCGGACTTTCGGTTAATACTAAAATAGATTTTACTTTGTTAGTGGTCACTATTATTAATAATTACTCGTATTCGCAGTACTTATGCTCATAGTAATATTAACAAAACGTTTTCTATTCTGAGACCAATTATCATTTACATATCATAGGCAAGGCGCCGACGCTGGCACTCACTCGCTAGCTCGCACCCGAGGTCAATACATTTACTACCACCAATTTTTAATGATCTTCCAGAATTTTTAAGCCTCATAGAAACTCAGAGAGAAACGGTTATAGCAATATGGGTCTTATTGTGCTGGTTATTAGTTAGATTAGTGTATAAATGCATACGTGAAAGTTATAACTACCAAAACAAGACGATCGACCAAATCGCCTTTGTTGAGATTTTATCTCACCGTTAAATACTTCTAACCATTATAGAATGCGTCTCGCTCAAACCTATAGCGCCCAATTACTTTGGGTTAATATCTGTTTGTGTATTTTGATTCAGGAAAGAAGATTTAGTGATTTATTTTTAGTCTTTATTATGTAACATAAGGTACTAAAACAGTTCAAATATATTTCGGCTCCCATAGATATAAAAAGTATACTTCATTTCTATTTCTTTTGCACACATTAGAAGAACTAAGTTGTTCGATTCAGAATTTAATTTGTTTAAATAATTAAAAACTTGCAGTAAGTAAGTAAGATGATTCCTTTTCCTTCAGCTTGAATTTTTTTTTCTGGGTGAGCATCACCGCGATATTTTTTTAATGACCAAATCAAAATTTTATGAACGCAGTACACGATAATCGGTTTTGTTCATAGCCCATAGTACTGCGCCGAATCTTCCTCCGATCGAGCCGGATCGCCGTTCCATCGGCCTATGGAATGAGGGGAACTTTCTATTCTCTTACTCTCGGGAATTCCTGAGAGCAAGGGAATAGAAAGTGCACCCGTGCTTGCGGGCACACTTGTTCACTTTAATTCTAACCTGCGCAAATGGCTAGTCTCCTTTGAGACTGGCCGCCGTGACCGAAATTCGGTCTGGACGACATTATTATAAGTAGCATGGCTCATTTCGGCTTAAAAGTCCATTCAGGTACCTAATTTCAATCTCTTACTTTTTGCCCCTTAAACTATAATGCTGCAGTTCACCTACTGCTGTGTTCTAGTTTTGAGCGGCAAGAGGCCTAGTAAATTACAGTCTGTGAGGTATTTCGTCTTATTAAAAATGTAAAAAAACTTATTAGCTTAGATTAATGTAATGGATTTTTGCAAAGAGACGCCTGATTCTATTAATTGTTTCATCTTAGTTCTCAGGGCTGATTACGAAACTGTATCGTTCTTTGTTTAAATTTGGTAGCATATGCGCATAGGCTGCTGTAACCACTTACTGTGACTAGAAAGTATTCTACATTGGAGTTTTAATGGAAATTGGATCACTATAATTACGTATTTTACGTATAAAGCTGACATTAAAGGTATGTAGTTATTTAAGATTACCACAGCTACTTTTTAAGAGAATTTTAGAGAAGAGTGCACATTTAAAGCAGTAATTCTTGTTAACATTATTGAAATAAGAGTCAGATAATCAAGTTAATCTTATGAAAGCAACTTAATTAACATGGTCGTTCATAGCACCATATAATTTGCGTCAAAATTGTTTCGCATTTAATGAAGATCGTTAGCATGATGAGTCACCGAACACATTAAATTCAGTACGTTGTATTGTTTGGTTTTATAACAGAAGATTAAATAACAGGTTAGAGATCGTTACAGTTAACGAGCTGGGCGAGAAATCTATTTTGATTAAAATAAAATCTTTGTTTTGTTTTGTTATTTTTTTTTTTACAAAATCATTGTCATGAGCGAAGTCATTGTCGTTTATTGTTAGTAATATTATCAATACACCAGACATGTTTTATTTTTTATTTATTTTTTTGTGCTTGGGAGAAAAATACTTCTAAATCGCACAGTGGTGGACCGCCAATCATCCAGATGGTTTGGATGGTTACGCGACTTTTGTCGCGATTTGCTATGGTGAAATTGAGCGGCTGGAATTAGCCAGAACAATTCATCAGAGCACTCCCCGTGATACTCGTAGATGCGATAAAATACGCAAAGTGATGCAACATCTCTACGCAGTGCCAGTGTATCGAGCCGATCAGAAAGAACTCGCGTCGACGATTCGAACCGCTCTGCGCTGGATGCGGTCAAGTGGAAGGAGCTGGCACTGGGGTGCCCCGGCCCAGAGATGAGAACTGCCACATGGAATACTGTCTCGCTCTGCTGAGCCCGCCAAGCTTTTTAGAGGCCAATTTGGCCTTCCCTTCCAAGTGACCACGAAACTGCACACTATTCGATATGTCGACGCCAAGGATTCCGATGCTAACTGAGGCAGCAAGGGGAGTGCCTTGTTTTATATATATATAATATTTTTTCGACATTATAAGAAATTCACTTGTCAAAGAAGAAGAAGAAAAATCTCCATATAGCTCGAAGAACTGATGGGAAAGGTGACAGCCTCGATCCGGAAATCGAAGTGTAAGGCGGTCTCCCACTAGATGGAGTGATGACCTGGTATGCAGGAAATCGATATCGATCTTCAAAAATTGTTTAATATCTGATTGAAAAAGCTTATTATATTATAAACATACCGCTTGCAATTCATATTTTTGATATTACAAAAGTAGCGCGTGATTTACAACAATTAGGTTTATATTTACGATGTGAACAGCTTTATAGTGGCATATGTAATCGAGGTCAAAGAACAGCTAGTAAGTGTGCTATGGCACGAATGAAAGCAGTAACCTAGTTTAATAAAAAATCATTTCTTTCTTTTTTGCCTTATATTTTGTTTTTAAACTTTTTATCGTTATTCATAAGTCACTTCAGTTGTTTACTGGTCAAATTGAAAATTAAATTCTTTCGATTATACTATTTATTATTTGCGACCATACAGTATATTTTTAGCTTGGAATATATAGAATATCTACACTTAGTAAGATATAGTAAATTTCAATAAATAATAATTTCAAAAAATATGAGCAATATTTTGTAAGTGCAAAAGGCACAGCGAAATATGTAAGTGTCCTCGTTGAACTCTTTTGTATGACTTGCAAGATATCGTCACTGCGGTTGATTTTGATTCCCTTTACGGGGTTTTAAATTGCATATGTCGAAAACTATTATGATAGAACATAACACGCTCTAGGATATTAAAATGAGACAAATTTATTACTGCTCTCTGATTATACACAAGATAAACGCATAGCCGGTGATTATGATATCTCAAGAGTTTAATCGAGCGATCGATACTAAGTCGCGGTCCGTTCTACACTAAACCAGTACCAATAAAAAAGAAACTAGTTACGGGCGGGTCGCATCCGACAGTTTACGTTGGAAAATCAACAAGGTGTACGGGAGGGCACTAGTCGGAACCGCGGTGCGTTATCGCTCCATCAGCTCGAACAATGCGTCGAATGTTTCAATATAACTCCGACAGCATTTTTAACGTTTCATCGGCGCTGTAACAATCGTAAAATAAATTCTCTACGCCTTCTCAGAGTTCTGATTAATGTTGTACACAGTGCGGCGTCGCATTTATTTTTTCACCTCCGTGTTATTCTCTAGTTTAATTTATGGCCTTCGAATATGTGGTTCCTGCGTGTTTGTAAATGTAATACCTTATTTTTTGAATATGTTAGAATATATTTTTGTGTTACTTCATAACTATTTAAATTAATTATTCTCGGCATTTATTAGGTTCTCATTAAAGTAGATTGATTGATAACGCCTTGGATAAGCTATTTATTCCCGACGGTTGCGGAGCTTTACGGAAAGTCAAAAGCAGTTATACTGCACAATATTATATTTTATTTGTTCGTTCTCGGTTCTATAAAGGCCCAATTGATTACATCTTGGGCTTGATTACCCGGGTAACCTACCTTGGATTCTAACGCTTGAGGTAATCGAATACGGAAAGATACATCTACGTTTATATTTGTACGTCATTTTTATGTATTTATGGGGGTGGATCATTGAAGCCAAAGCAGCCGCAAGGAAACTAAATGTCTTAGCAAGGGGGCGGCGGGCGGTACTTCACGCCGGGGCAGTTACTTATCTTATTTAAAGAACAAGGGCGGTCGTGCATGGTGTACAGCTGTCATATATGATCTGGTGCTGCAAAATACCATATAGCAGCTTTAGTCGTAGTGCAGAGACCTGCTAAGAAGTTTATTGGTAACCTTTACTTGTTTGAAACCAGTCTTGCCAACTCAGAGCACAGGCGCAGAGTAGCTAGCCTCTTAGTATTCTATAGGACACATTTCGGACAGTATCGCAGGAATCATAGGTTTTAATTCCAACATCTCTTTTCCACCATTTGACAACCAGGCGGTCGGCGGGTCTTCACCCCTTTATTGTCGATATACCCCGCATAAGAACCGAACGGTTTTCTTCATCTTTCGTAATGTGTACAGTGGAATAATTTTCCGACGTCTGTCTTTCCGTCCGAATACAATCTGGGCATTTCACAGGCAAGGGTGAATAGGCTGTTGTTACGCTAAGACTGCGATTTACTATTTAGGACTTCATCACCACTTACCACCAGATGGGATTCAGGTCGAGCTCTGGCTTATAATGAGTAAAAAAAAAATATGTGTGCAGTTCACACGTGGCAGAAGTGAAACCTTCAGAAAACTAAACTTATCAGTAAACGTATCAGGGGTAGGATAATTGTAGAGTTTATTTATTATAATATTGTTACCAAGTTTAAAAATTATTATATTACATATTGTACAGACTCCCCAATTCAATTTCATCATCGTAAGATTAACAAATTTAGTCCTTAATCCTTACTGTTCATAGATCACATGCATAATCTTTCATACATAATAGGAAACACTGTATAATGTATTCTATCTCACTCTCTCGCAGGCTAAATCCTATGGGTATATGTTTGTCTCTTTTTAGTGTCGCTTTTTCGTTTCATCGAGTTTCAAATTACAACGATTCTAAAGAAGTTTTCACTTCAATAATGAATTAAAAGAAACGTTATAGTATTTTACCATAAAAGCAAACTATTTCAGTGTTATGTTCAGATGCTGTAGAAATACAAAAAGCATGCGTGAGTGTCGTGGAACATGCGGTTGTAACGAAGTTCCTTTCTTAGTATATTTCTTAGTATATTATTATTGATAAACGTATTATATTATTGATTAACAAATATAAATAAATTAATTGTTAGCGTCTATTAAAATGAAGCGTCATTTAAAATAAAATACACTATGACACAAGGGGTAGTGACGACAAAATCTTATACTTTTTGTCGCCAAGCTCCCCAAACCCGTGTCGTCCGATAAGGAACTTCGTTCCAAAGGTATTTTTGCCATTTTCACAATATTTTTTATGAATTTTATTTTTGGCACCGACATTTTAAGTCGTTATCATCGAGACCGATTTCGTTTTGTAGCAGCTCTCTTTGAACTTAGTGTGTGTTAAACTTAGGTTTGTCACTGATGTGATGCCATAATTTATTAGAAGCTATCAAATTGTTATCTTAAGGGTTTTCATTTAACCCGAACTTAGCGCTTCCGGTACCACTATGTAGGTTAATCAATTCTCAGTGCTGATTTACCATGTTATGTTCGTCAGTGAAGGAAATCATCGTGACCTTTGAAATCTGTAGGTCAGAGAAAAAAAAATATTTCGAGAATATGTCAATGTGAGGTCTGCCAATATGCAGTAGGACATCACGGCACTCTTCTGCTCCTAACCTTACCTACTAATTTATCTATTTCGCTTATTTCTAAAAGGAATGAGAGAGAGGCCAGTTCCTAATTATGTGAAGTATCTTTTTTATAGCATAAGTGACAAACAAGCACACGGTCCACATCTATTCTCGATTAAGAATCAAAATACTGATGCGTTATTACCCCTGAGGTTTAAGATGGATTGCTTCGTCTTCAGTAAAAATGGATCCTTCCACGGTCGATCAGATCCATTCGTACTACAACTATAATATAGATGCAGCATGGCTCTACCACGTTTTTTCTTTACTTTTATGAACTATCAACTGCACAGGAGATAAGTAAGTACTCACAAGTTCTAACCTATGAACCTGATAAAATAAGATGAGAACGCAGTTGAGATGAGATACATATACAATTTACAACGAAACAGGCCTTAAAAACAAAAAAAATCATATAAATAAAAATGTTGGCTTCTACTGGGATTCGAACACAGAATCCCCGGCACATTAGTCTAGTACCTACTCTGTAATAAATAGGCCACAAAATAGCAGTTTTATATGTTACTAGCTGTTTCCCGCGACTTCGCCCGCGTTTAATTTAAAGTTTTAATTATGTTACTCAGAACCCTAATTCTTTTTCTCAAATATAAGTAGCCCAAGTTACTCCTTAGAACATCTGCTATCTGCCGTCGAAATCGGTCAAGCCGTTTCGGAGATTAGCCGGAACAAACAGACAGACAGACAGACAGACCGACAGACAGACAGACAAAAATTTTAAAAATTGTGTTTTTGTTATAAGTACCGTATATACATTCATATGCATTTAGTAAAAAGCTGTTATTTTAACATTACAAACAGACACTTCAATTTTATTTATTTGTATAGATATAGATGTATGTAGATGTATTGTGGTAAGTGTATCCAATGTGAATATGTTTTACAGTTAAACTTGTACACAAATATTCATTCGACAAATATTTTATTTGTCATACGTTTTCCACACGCAACGTTTCCCCCTACTAGATTCATGTATGTAGGTAGCGTATAAAATCAAAAAAGAAAAACATAGGATTTAAAAAAAAAACATTTTTTTAAATGTTTGACTAATTCTTTTATGAAGTCAAGATTTTTAAGCGCTACTTAAGGGAATTAGATTTAAGGCCCCTTTAGCGCAGGTTCCACATAAATAAAGGCAGCGACTGACTAGTATTTCGTGAGTAGGTAAATGTGTTAAATTACGTATATAGGTACCGTTTTTAGACATTGTGTTAAATTCTATTTTTATATAGTTCAATACAAATAGTAATCATTGACTATTTCACCAATTAATATTTTATTAATTAGTAGAAAAATATTTTATTTATTCATCTATTCATTCATTACAACTTTAAAAGACCACAGATTACATAGGCTTCCCTATGAAGATTGCCTCATATTTGCTATCAAGCTTAACAGGCGGGTTGGCATTCGCAATTTTTTTAACATTATTGCGTTCTTATTAGGAAGATTACTTAAGCGGCCACTACGCAAATATATATTTAATTAATTAATTTATCATTATTGACATTAATCTCTATATATAAAAATCAATTGAGATTTGATATATATAAAAATCGAGCAATATTTTGATGAAATTTTTTGTGTTTGAATGAGTCCCTAGATGGCTTAGATTCGGACCCGGTAGGTGGCGCTGTAGTCGAGATCCAGAAATCACCTGTGCTAAGCCGGGGTGGATCGTTAGTATATTATATAATAGATATTTGTTCCTGATATGTATGGTTTATGTCCGTGGAATTTTAAATCTCACCCAAAATAATGCTTTCTTATATATACGCGAAGACTACACACATTAAACGAAACCAATTTTTACAGATTTTATCGCGATTAATTTAACTTTTTAATTCCCGACGTTTCGGGTGCTTTACAGCACCCATGGCCACGGGGTGTACTGAGGTGTTTGGCGTCCCGATGTCATAGATAGCCCGGCTACCTACAGTTTTTGAATATTAATTTTGGTCCGATCTACGCAGAATGAGCTTACATTATTGAATAAAATTATGGTCACGAGGTGTTGCCCCCGTGACCATGGGTTGCTGTAAAGCACCCGAAACGTCGGGAATTAAAATAGTAAATTAAACTGTTTTTGTAGATTATTTCGACGGATAAAATATATTTATCCTACTAATATTATAAATACGAAAGTTGATGATTGTTACTCTTTCACGCAAAACTACTAATGGATTTTTATAAAACTACAATAATATAGCTTTTACATCAGAATAACACATAATCTATAATTCATAAAAATATTGTATAAATTGGTCTAAATATAACGATAAATGTTATGTAAGTCTGATAAAAATCTGTCATCTGCGAGCTATTTTGGCGAGAACACGCATCACGCAAAAACCTGTGAACCGATTTGCATGGGACTTTCACTGGCAAATAGCTGATGTTATAAGGAGTAATTTAGGCTACTTTTATTTTAGGGTTTCGCGCAAAAAAAAATCTACGCGGGCAGAATACATTCGTTTCTACATTGCGGTATGGATACATTTATCGAAGAATGCATTAGTTAGACTTCAAGAGCAGTCGGTCTTTACTGACCGCAGTATGCGTTGTTTGGTCTGCGGCCTCGCGAACGTTACCCTCGAAGATATGGATGGCGGCAAGGAGCTACGAATGTGATTTGCTGATAATTTTTTTGAATATATGCTTCATTTGTCTCTGGTGAAGAACTGCAAATGACATTATGGAAAGTTTACAATACTCGTAGATATAATGCATAATCAAAACATATAATTTATCGTTTATTTCTTTCATTTACAAATCGTAAGCAAATAAATCTAAACATATGATTTATAAAAACATTAAGGGACTTATTACAAAACGTGGTTTATTGATAGTCTCGAGTTTGAAAATGAGTTCTTGTCACGAAAGAAGTCGTTTAACAGTTACAGCCACAGTTACGCGAAATTTGTCATTTTCTGTCAAATTACGTATTGAACTTTTAGCACATTTTTAGTTCGTATATTTTCCATGGGACTTCTTTATTGAAACAGACTCGAGTTTAAATTGTAATAAGAATTTTTTTATTTGCATTTGGTTGCGATGTTAAGTTTAATTAAAACTTTAATTTAACAGTTACTATAGTATGTATTGTTTTTGTTTACTAACACGCAAATATAGTAATATAAATATATATTAAAATATTGTGTCTATTTTGTGACTTGAATTTTGATTTCTATTTATTGAAAAATAGATTATGTGAAATAAAATGCAAAAGTAACTATAGTCATAAAGTAATTCTAGAATCGAAGAAGAAACTACTATGTAATACTACGATTAGAGATGTAGTAGTTCTACGTATGAATTCTATACTTTGTATTACACGAAGATCCTTTTGTTCGCAACTCTAGTTGTTTCACACCTACTTAGGGCCGAGGGCCAAGTGCTCGTTACCTTAGATTGAAGGCTCGCGGTCGACGCCCGGAGAGCTATCCCTACGGATCCCACATAAAAACCTGATATGCAATACGCTTTTCTATACACGGAGATGGCCGTTTTGAACGAAGTCGATCATGTTCCTTGAATATTTAAATTAGTCGGGCGGCTTGTTCATGGTACTCGTTCTCAATCGTTTTTGTTGTACCTACAATTATTTTATGCAAATATATTTTTGAACTTAACCATTGCTTTGCATGTAATTCTAGTTTTTTATTCATGTCTGTAATGTTCTAATATTTAGTTAAAAATCGTCTAGACTTATAAGAAGTTAAACATTGTACCACTAGACTGTAATTTAATAGTTATGACAATAGTTACAAAACGTTATTCATGTTACAATTTAGAAGAATATTGTTGGATGAATGTGTTGAAAAAATGCGACTTCAAATGTTTATGTTAAAAAAAATTATATGATTTTAAAGAAGTGTCTTTTAAACATTATAAGCTCTTACACTTTTATATTGAATGAATTTTTACTAAATGAAGTTATCTTTACTATATGTTTTACATAAGTTTAGTGTAACAATATAATTAAATGAAAACCGCTAGTTTAAACTAATTCTATTGAAATGTTATTGTTTTATTTATAAGTTATTTTAAATAGGTGGAAACTTTTTTCCGTTAAACTTATGTGATAAGTGTCTACAAGATTTTCTAGATAGGTAGGAAATCTTAGAAATAGTTAATAATATGATATTATTAAATCATCGGTGCCAGTCCGTGGCAGATCAGAGGATAAAGACTTGCCTTTAATTTTGCATCATTAAAATTGATAATTCTTACTGCTGATTTTCTATTCCTATTTAATTCGAAAACATGCATTTCTGAGAAATAAAAGATTTATTTGAGAACATCGCTTTGGGGCAGTGCTACAGGCTTGTTTATGCTTTAGATTCCGGACTTAGCTTTTACTTTTTTATATATATGAATGATCAAATTACATAGTACCTCTAATAATTATATAGAAAATATTTAATAATTGACTGACAGGTGATATTTTTTTTGGAAGAGGATTATATTACAATATATAAAAACTGAATCCTTGTTACGTTTAACTTAACGCCTAATAAAATTAAAATTCATATTTTTAGTTTATTTTATTTTTTGGTAAGACGCCGGTTTTATTGTTATAAAACTTTGATTTGAAAGAAAATATATAAAAAAATTATTACATTACCATAATGAAGGATTTAGCTTGTTCTTTCGATTTTCTATTTTTCCCCAATTTTAACCCATTCACACTAGATTTTTAAAACAAATAAAAACTGTTACGTTACTTTTTTCATTTTAAGCAATATTTTAAAATTTCTATTATTAATTATTCCTTAATATTATTAATTCATATTATTATATTTTGATTACTTTGAACAGCAAAATGATGTTTAATAAAAATATACATTTAAATCAATTGTTTATTTCGAATATAATATCACTTTTGACAATGTCAAATATTGAAAATTTTTACAATAAATATTTACTTACTTCTAATCATTGACTAAATTACAAAATGTACAGATATACAATGCTATGTTAGCTAACCTAACTATATCTAAGTTATCACAGATATTGGCAGCGCAGCCATTTTAAATCATTTCATGTTAGATAGCATATTACACATTGGCATAATAAGTTTAACTTTTGTAAGTTAGATTACTTTTGATTGAATAAAGTTTCACTGACAAGACACATATTAAAAATGTAAATACTATGAAATGTAAATTATTGTGCAAACAAAACAGCATTGAAAAATAGGGCAACATAATATGACCGATTTAATACTACAGACATAAATCGTTGTATTAAATAAATGATTTTTTAAAACTTTTAACTAAAATGAATGCTTATCATATACATATATCAAATATAGGAATTTGTACAATATCACTAGTTAGAATTCTATATTACAAATTATTTACAATATAATATAGGCTAATGGACTAGCTATCACAATTTTCACTGAGTCACTTTATATTTTTACTTCGTTTTATATGTTAAATCACTTCACTAAAAGCTTAAAAGTTCCACGTACTTCAAACGTGAGCTGATAAAGTACGTGGCGAGGCACGCGGGGGTAATTGATGTGCAATATGAGATGGGTGTGGAGGTAATACTGGGTGTGCTCCGTGCACTGGTGGCGGTGGCAATGCCCCCATATGGGCTCGAGCTTGAACATGTCGGTGCATTGGTGCGCCACCTGCGACGGGACTTGGTGCGCCATGGCACCGCTGGTTACTTGGTACGTCGGGTAGAGCAAATCTTAACTTTTCCCAAAACGATTTGTCACTCCAATGCAAATACGTATTCGTTTTTAAGTACAGTCGTAAGTCGGGATCAAGATCCTTTGGCGGAACATCATCAATTAGAACAACTATAAGTCTTCTTCTTCTGTCTCTTAAAACTTGGAGGTGTGCTGATTTAAATTCAATACTACTCCATTCAGATTTTATATAATTTTCACTTAATACCATTATTGTGCGACGAGATGATTGCACTGCTCTAGTCAGATTTTCCACGACGTTCCCGCTGACTGCAAAATCGCGATATGGCAAACATAATTTATAGGAGTGGTCACCACGTTCAAGCATAGGGACTAACTCCGACGCTACCCAGGCTTCATCTTTTGAACTGTAGGTAACAAAAGCGTCGAACATTTTTTCACGGTCATCTCTATCAATGTCATTTGCACGATGAAACAGCCGTACACCAAATTTAGAATGAAACCATAACTTCATCTCCTGTCTAAATATAAATATAAGGAGACTCAAAAATAATACTAGAACTAAAATACCAAATGCTGTGATAAGCAGGGGTATGTAATCAGGCACTTCTTCACTTGTGATGATGGTTTTTGTTGCAGTGAGATTTCCGTTAATGCTATTGTTAATACTAGGTAATCCTGTACATAAAGTGTTATTTTCTTCTAATATTTTAAAACCAGAATCGGGTTCGCTATATATGCTTTCATTATATGGAATTACATCTGTAATATTTCTCTTACTGTATATGCATTTTATGTCGGTTAGATCATAAATATAGGTCACCCTCTTTGCCCATTCTCTGAACATTTCTGTGTATTCGCAGTCACATGACCATGGATTATAAGATAAAGTTATTTCAGTCAGGGCTGGACTGATTTGCCACACTGATATCGTTATTAATCGATTATGATCCAAGTGTAATATTTTCAAACGTGGCATATTATTAAGCATGTCTTTTCCGATACTGCGAATGTTATTGTTGTTTATGTACAGTTCACGTAAATTGTCTAATCCATCAAATTCTTGTCCTTCTAATTTGTTCAAATTGTTGTAGTCTAAACGTAAAATTTCTAACTCCTTTAATCCATTGAATGTTCTGTTATGAATTGCTTCAATTTTCGACGAGTTTAAGTACAATATTTTTAACCTTTTTCTTCCTATAAATGCGTGACTTGGAAGCATTTTTATGTCATTGCCATCTAGATAGAGTTGCGTGGCCTCCATTGGTATTCTTTCGGGTAATGAATTCACATAACCAGCGCTTGTGCATTCCACAACATTAGCCGACCACGACTGGTCATGATAACAAGTACAATTATTAGGACAAGTCATTTCACAATCACATGCGTCGAAATCACAGCAGTGACAAAGCGCAAAACAATGAAATTCATATTTACATAAAAATTGATGAGGTGCTGCCTCAACTAAAGGTACGTGTGCGTTGCCACGATTATATAATAATTTGCAGTGTATACTATCCAAATCCATAAGCTTTGGCTGCGTTCTGGCTCGGTTTCCAGTATTAACTTTTTGTAGCCACTCCATGGTGCAATCACATTCTAATGGGTTTCCGCCTATAAAAAATTCGGGAACGGATTTATCTTGAGGAACTGCAGATATTCTTAATGAATTTGGGTCTAAGCTTGTTATTTTATTTCCGTACAGATCAACTCGTGTTAAATTGGGTTTCTTGAAAAAGGTGTAAGACTGAACTTTAGAAATTAAATTATCATTTAAGTATAACATTTCAACTGAGTTTGGTATTGCACTTCCAGTTATCTCAGTTAGCCTATTTGAGCTTGCATCAAAAGTACTAAGTGACAGCTGCGATTCAATTTCAAAGTAATTTCCAAGTTCGGCAATTCTGTTTGCGTGAATGTCTAGCCATTGCAAGCCAGTTGGAATCATAGCGTAATCGAACCATTCTAAACGGTTATCAGATATGTTCAACCATACTAAGTTGGGTAATTTAGCGAAAAGGCCGCCGATTTCTGTCAAGTAGTTTCCATCGAGTCTTATAGCTTGTAAATTCACACTTCCGTCGAATGCTCCAGCTTCTATTTTGTGAATTTTGTTTCGAGACAAGTTCAGTATTTTTAGAGAGGTCATTTTATCGAATACGCCCTTGCTTATATTGCCAATGTTATTTTCAGTTAATCTTAATCCATACATTTGTTGCATAGTCATAAATGATGCATTTTCAATGCTTACAATTAAGTTCTCACCTAGGTCAAGAGTTTTTAATTGCGGAATATCTTTAAGAGCGATTGGAACTTCGTCCAATCGATTCCCATTTATATGCAGGTCTTGTAAAGTTGAACAATTGCGGAAAGCATGAGGATGTATTTTTGAAATGCGATTGCTATCTATAGAAAGGATAGTAAGCATTGGCATCCCAAAAAAGGCATAACTTTCAATGTTAGTCAATCGATTATTTGATAAAATTAACGTGTGTAAATTATTAAGAGAGCTGAACACATTTTCTGGTATATGTTCTATAAAATTATCCTGCATCTTCAAAATTTGTAAATTTTGTAGGTCTCTGAATAAAGCTATTTCCATTTTAGAAACTCTGTTGTGTGAGAAATCTAGATACACTAAGCGCTTTAATCCTGTAAATGTTGAAGTATTAATCCAATCAGACGTTAACTCGTTATGTGACAAATCTAGGACGAGCAGTTGTAAAAGGTCGCTAAATAATCCAGGCGCTAATACGGTAATTGTATTATTATTAAGGTATATTTCTTTTAGATCTTTTGTATCGCTAAATAATTCAGGGGGCAAACTTGTGAGCTGGTTGTCAGAGAAGCGAATTGTTGTCAAAGAAATTAATCCTTCTAATGCTCTGTCAGCAACAGAATTAAGTCCATTGCCCTGGAGATAAAGCTTTTGTAATCGTTTTAACCCAGAAAGAAGTCCTGGGGGTACTGTATCTATTACATTTTTCGACAAATCTAAAATCAAAAGATTGTCTCCGCATTTTTCAGTAGGGTGTCGATGAGCTGTTGAAAATTGAAAATGACTTATGTCTCTCATTCGATTGTTAGTCATGTTTAAATATTCAAGATTTCTTAAAGAACAAAGAGCTCCTTCAGGAAACGTCAACATGTTGTTTTCACTCAAATCTAATCTTTCCAAATTTTGTATATCTCTGGAGAAAGCTGTCGGTGTTATCTCTAGTGACATAGTCGCCCACTCTGTATTATGCGTTCTGATTGTTAAATTTTTCAACTCACGGAGTCCCGTAAATGCTCCATCTGTAAGGTTTCCGATTTTGCAGTATTCTATTGTAAGTTCGCGTAGCTCTATTAACTGGCGAAAACTTCCAGGTGCCAAAGAACTTTGAAAGAACAATGCGTCACTACATTCAAGTCGTAATCTTACGGTAAGATGAGGTTGTATAGCACTAAAGTTCGTATTTTCTAATTCGCTGTTTATTGTCCTTAATCTACACTGTAACGTTACACCAGACTCATCGTTGTCAGTTGTCCAACGACACTCATCAGGAGCCTGATATCGTGCTCCCGTGGTTGCCGACAAAGAGGCGCTCCGTGCAGGCAAAGTAGCGCTCAACAGTAAGAGAGCGCTGGTAAGTAACATTGTGCACATTTTTAATTCACTAAACTTCACTTAAATATTCGAGGTATACATAGTTTTTTTCTACATTCTGTAGCACAAACTCAGCACTAAAACAATAAATGCAACATCGTTGTTATAAGTTTAGGAATGTATTTGGAAATTTCACTATATGAACCGGTCACTTAAATTACTTCCCGCGAGCGCACTAATTGGAAAAGATCGCGTGTCACCTATGGGAAGAACGTGACGCGCGCTCGCGCTGACGTTTTGGGTGGAACTGACTGTGACTCGTAGCCAAACCTGCGCTCGCGCACAAGGCCGCGCGAGTTCACGCGTTCCAACAGGTAAATTACGTTCCGAGTCTAAAAGGTTCTATCCGCCTTCGATGGGGCCTTGCGTTCCGCTTTATTCGTTTTAAAGCTGCCTGACAGTAAATCCAAGCTACACACACACCAACAAAATGCATATAACACTACTAAGTAAAACTGCTTTTTGTGGCGCACGGAGCTTTCGTGATGTAAGTGCGAGTGAGATATAACGATTGCAGGGTGGCGAAGGCACGTTGGTGGGGATCTAACCAGCTGCCCAGGTAGTGCGCCGGCTAGCGAGCTGCCATTCTCGTTGCTTGTTAACACTACGCAGTCAGAATTATTTTGTTCACGATAAACGAATGTTAACAGTAATTATGAATTCTTAGTTGAATTTGCTACGTTAACTTTAAATTAGAAATGAAAATATTTTCTTGAACTTTATTTCCTTTGTGTTCTAATAATTCTTAATTTTTATGTTTAGTGTAATTTTAATAAAATTAGTCCAATTTTAGTTTTTTAACGTAAAACTTCCACCGCTAGACTTAGGCATCCCCCATAGTATGGAGGCTTTGCTTTAATTAATATGATTGCCACTTTTAACGCTGCTCTCGGTCGCCGGTCTGGATACTCTACATCGAATATAATTTATAATACGATATATTTTATTGTACAATATCAGAGACCATAAGCTCTTCCGTGCCCCCAATCCTTAGTTGGCTCCAACCCACGACACCCACAGGATGAGACGAGATAATGGATTCTCTTACGTCGCCATCACACGACGAATGTTTAATTACTCTAATATGCTTTAGAATCTAGTGAGAAATAGTACATTTTTTTGTAAATAAACAATACTACGAATGTGTACCGTATAAATTTAGAATTACTTACTTATATGTAAATATCGATATTCCCGCTTTTATTTATATTAAGTAAAATTTGTTATAAGCTTATTCTAAAAGAAAGGGAAAAAATTCAAAGATTTTTAACCCCTTATTAACTGATTATGGTGTATCTGATTATTGCACACTTTGTAAAGTTTGGTAGCAGTCCTATATTTAACTTAAGCGATTTGACCATAACATCTATTTATTTCAACATCTTAGCCTACCATCACACTAAACGTTTAACAAACTCGGTTATTTGATCGTTCAATTTTAAAAGTTGTGGTCAACTTTATCATTATAGAGTGAGCAATGTAGATTTTCAGAGTTATTTTTAATTATTATATTTGTAAACACATTGATCAACGATCGAATTCATATCATATTTCTGCGTATTTAAAAAAATAATAAAACCTACTACTTCTATACCGAATATGTATCATTCGTTTGATGTTAACTTTACCTACATTGTATGATAGAGGTAACAGCAAGCCCTATGTTCTGACGTTCTACCTACTTCGCCTACTTTAACTATAAAAACTCTTTATTTTTATTCAACGTAAAGCCGTAAGATGTGAGTTATTATATAATATGACGAATATTTTTTGGTCAACATTTTAACAATTTTTAAATGAATACGAATGCTTTCTGGAGATCTGAAAGTTTTTGTTAGATGAACATTTAATAAATGATGTGATAGGATTGTGGTTTTCATTTGGTTTCTATCAGACTGAAATCCTAGGTTAGGTAATAAATACCATAAAAGACAATTCTTAGTATCGACCATTATAGACAGATTAATGACGAACAAAATATGAGCTATAAAATAAATAGTCGTGATCATAATTTCCTAGGTGTCGGAATGATAAGCCGGTTAGCACGTCCGCCGCTTTACTATTTAAACGATGTTAGCGCAAACGCGATCACGAGGCGCCTTCATATCGCAGTTGCAATATTTTATCTCCTTTGACACACGAGGAGCGGAAAATTTGCAATCGCTTCACACTACTTTGGATCATAGTTAACACTGCAAACAGCTTTGTAATAGTCACACGCCCTTACAAACATATCTAATATTTCACACCGGTCCCACGAGACGTTTGTCCAGATTGCTTTTAGAAACATCCCCTTACAAAGAAACAGCGGGAGATCTCTCCTTCGACTTTTTGCCGTAAGTGGAGAGGCGTTTCTTGACCTGCACTATAAAAGAATAGATTGCCGGTAAATCGTTGGTTATTGTGGTGGAGCTTAATGGTTATCCCATAGCTCGTTATATAACACGCTGTCCGTATTCAATTTACAATGTTTCACGTCGACACGCAACAACTGTCCGGGATGCCGGATAGCTGCGTGGGTACATGTGTGCGATGTGGGTCGATTGCTATAATGATTCATGCAAGGACCTATCTGCATAGACTATAAAATACTTTTATAAGCTTGACTTCATATTAATTGCAAAATCAGTTAATATAGTTACCAGCGTTGTATTATTAGTTACGATTTAAGTATAATATGTAGTGCACGCTAGTGTATGAATGATTGGTAAGGGACAAATAATACAGCTTTTACGAAACATCAAAATTCATAATCGATTACTGATAAAATTCGCAATTTATGGCATTGCTTCTCCCCTTTCGATTCGTTAGTAATATTTCCTTTTAGATATTTTATACTTACCAAATATTAAAATATTAATTAGTGAAATCCGTCATACTTATCCTTTTAGTTTCTCTATGTTTCTCTATCTTATATTTTTAGTTTCTATATGGAATGAAGAATTTGATTAGATATTTATATTTGTAACTTTTAACTTCGCCTCTATTAACATAATAAAAGCGTTGATTTTTTAAATTCATTATTATTTAATTTTATATGATTTCGGTGTCTAATCTTCACTGACAGCAGAGATACTGACGCAACACTTATCTCGATGTCGAAGGACATGTATAATCCATTAAGTCGTCATTTCCACACGGCTGATCATTCCTCAACCACGCGTCATCCCGCCCCCAAGCCGACACATGCCGTATTGTTCGCTACTGCATTATCTTGCCCCTACTGTTATAAGGTCATTTCTAATTACTAACTTAAAAAGCAATGCATACCCTTATAACAAACTAATTAAGTAAGAATTAAATACTGTTTAGAAATTTGTTAAATCTGAATTCTAGATCTTATTTTGTTAGTTATTTGAGCACATGGTTGGTTCGACAATACTTTCTCACATTAAATACTAATTAAACCTATGGTCCCCGTAAATTTACAATTCATCGAATCCACACATAGACTTACATAATATACAAATTTATATAAAATTGAAGTGTCTGTAATAACTGCCTTTCTGCCTTTTATTGATCTGAGGGCGTTCTTGCATTAAACCATGATAACCATTTTTTTATTTTAGTCTGTTCTTTTGTCTGTCTGTCTGTCTGTCTGTCTATGTGTCTGTTTACCCGGGCTAATCTTCGAAATGGCTGAAACGATTGTAATGAAACATCACGAACAATTAGAGAACAATGCCAGGAGTTATCTATGCTATATTTCATATAAAAACTTGGAGGTTTTTTTATTTAAAAATAGAAAAATTTATAAAATACTAGCTGAACACAGCAGACGTTGTCCTGCTAGTTAATATCATAGGTTGCGTTCAGCAACGTTTTTTATTTTCGCTTATGCTTGATTTGAAAAAAAACCGAATATAATCAAAAAATTGAAATTTTGTTTGTTGCAAAATTTTGTTTAAATTTTTTTAAGGTTATAAATATAAACCTCCTTTGAAAAATACATATATAAAATTGGTATATATATACCAATTTTCGTGGTGATCGATCAAATAGATTTTGACTTAAAGGATTTCATATATATATAAACATTCTCTTTTATATGTATAGATGTATGGTCTTTGAAGATTATCTTAAATCTAAATAACGCCACATTAATAGATACAGGAAGTTGGGGCGGTTATCTATTATTAAATATAATTCTACAATAAAATTAAGTACTATCGATTGGGTTATTGTGATTTCATCCTTCTAAGTGATCTATATTAATATCTACTGTTTTTGTTTCAGGTAATCAACAACATAACACCAAAGTGCAGTTTTTTATTAGTAAGATAAGTAAAAACAATTCCTTCTCACCAACGAAACTATTTTCGCCACACTGCAATTAAGCCACATTATATCATATGTAAAAAGATTGTTTTTATAAAATGGTTTGTGTTACTCCTTATATAAATAAAAAAAAAATCGTATTTTATACAACCAAACGCGTTGTTTTGAAGATAATATTATGTTTTTTTAATATAACCTCATAATGAAGAGGCCATAGTGTGTAAATTAAAAAGATTTCACACGTGAGCAGAGGCCTTAAAAGTGCTTTGAATTGTAACACGGGCAATTTGGCGCGCGAGAGGCAGCATCGGTTTTATTCTCCACGGCACCTGGTGAATTGGGACCTACTAGGTGCGGAACATAATGTTATAGAGACTACAGAGAGCTGGAAATGTTGTTTCTTTGAAATTTTTATTATTATATTTTGGAAAAATTATTAAAAACTGCAATCTATAATATAAAAATGAATCGCTGAATGTGTTGCTAAGCGCAAATCTCGAGAGCAGCTTAACTGATTTCGCTAATTCTTTTTTTATAATATTTCTTGAAGTACGAAGATGGTTCTTACGGAGAGAAAAATTTAAAAAATTGCCTGAAAAAGTTTTTTATCTTAGTAGCTGACCCAGTGTCCCGAATGGCAGAATAAGTATTAAAAAAAAGAATTGACTGTTGGGCGGTACGAAGTTCGCCGGGTCAGCTAGTATATAATAAAAACTTTTAAAATGCTATTTATAATGTAGTATAATCTTCAATGTAAAATTATTTTTTTTTTTCATTTAAAAACTGAAAATCGAAAGTAGTGCAGTTAATTTTATTACTGTATTATTTAAATGAAGTAAATTCGTATTAAACTTAAAAGTGAGGTGTATTATTTTATTTTCTTAAGTCTGTGGTAAAAGTTCTTCCAAACAATTGTTTGTAAGGGTGGATTTTATTAAATTAAAAAAGTAATGCATACGGCTCAATGGCATTCTATGTCCGAATTCAGGGGACGTACAACGTGCCAGCGAATAGGACCGGTTAGATTACGCATTGTAGTGGTACAATTAGAAACTGTCGTGGAGCCCCGCGCTTACTTTGTTATTTTCAAACAATCGCAAGCGACATCTGCGCCCTCTCGCTGCAGTAATAGCCGGTAGCATCTGCTAATTGTACTTCATTCTCTTTTGCGATGGCATTGGGATATTTTAGGTTAAAAGAATCTGATAACAATATTTAACATTTTCAACATTTTTAAACGAATGTTAAACTGTTAATATTTATATTTCATTCATTCATTACAACTTATCAAAGCCCACTGCTGAACATAGGCCTCCCCATGCATTGCCTCTTAAGTATGTTTGCCATAGTTGCTACGCTTGGCAGACGGGTTGGTAACCGCAGTTTTTTATTTTCTTTTTTGTTATTAAGAGGACGCTGCCTATCATATCTCCTGATTTGTGTACCTCTGTCACCTCTTAAGACACTTTTGTAACGTAATGCGGTTATGGATACACCGGTACTCGGTCGTAATTATATTATCTTTTTTTAAATTAGAATTAAATATAAATAAAATCGAAATAGAATTAGATTATTATAAAGTAGGTATTAGAAAAACTTTTTATTTGTCTTTGATATATATTTTTTTTATTAATATTTTATTTTTATCGCAATTTATGGCACGGGCTGCTCGCTAAGAAATATATTATATACTCGGAAATCTAGTGACCTGAGATCGGTTCCGTTTCGATTTTACTGAAACTGACAATTGAAAATTTATGTGCTGATTTTTTACATGTTAAATCAAAATATGAGTGCATCAGCTTGTCTAAAAAGAAGTCGGTACTGTACTAGTAACAACGCCGTGGGTGTTGAGCGTGATAACGTCTAGGATGAAAGATGAATTAAATCATTTTATAATTTATTATGTTTAATCTTTGCAATTGTCGTAGCATTTAGCTAAGGCACTTATAAATAATATTGCATGTATCACTTATAGCTGCACAGAAAAGTCTGATGATAGACAAGGTAGCTTTCGTAATGCAACTTTCTTATAAAGTGCTAGTCTGCGGAGTGAGAAGTTGGGGCGGTAAAATTGTTTCTAACGATACATTAAAAATTACCATATGAAGTCTCCTCTTTGCACTAGTGCAGAATGGTTAGCTTTTATCTACTCCATTACCCGCATAGAAGTGAAAAGTGGCTTGTACTACTACTGCACCAAGCAGTGAGCCTTTAAAAGTTGCTGCTTCACTTTTATATATTTTAGTTTCAACATTAATAATATTTTTAATGTGATAATGAACAAAAAGTATGTGTTTTTATTAGTAATTTATATTCATTACCAATATATTTTTATAGCGTTGATTCATGTTATATATGTATGTTCTAAGTTATCCGAATGTGGGACGTAAAAGCAAGTGTTATTTTGGCGTATCATGTCGGTTATTATTCACAGACATTTAACACATGACAGCCATAGGCAGGTCAATAGTAGGTATTTGTGTCTAATTCACGTAAGCCATTTCCTTGGTGAGTTGTGGACTATTACTGCTATTGTCTAAGATGAATGCGGCCGTACTCGCTGACTAATGATTGATGAATGATTGACTCACTCATTCATAAAGTGACATTTAACAGTTATCGAAAATGTTAAATACTTAAGTTTTGTCCCCATTGTTTTAAACATACAACAACGTTCAAATCAACGTTCGAGAATTGCTATGTCTTATATAAACTATTTGTAGTTGTATGTAACTATTAATTATGACTTTTATAATTAATTGAAAGAGCCGTGGTAACTCAGGTGCTAAGCAATCGTTGAGTATTTCACAGCACGCGAGCAAACAGGGTTCAATTTCCCATCGGCAACAATGAGGTTTTTGATTGCAATTTTAAGGTGCTTATATATCACATTGTTGGTGGTAACAGCTATCATAGTAATGAAATTTGCATTTCTGAGAAATAAAAAAATACTCGAAGACTTGTGGAGTCCGCCAACACTTTCTCAGAAATGAGAGGGGAGGCCAGCCCAGCACTGAGACGTTGATAAAACTTAACGTACTTTAATAGAGCATTCCGTAGTATTTAATCTAAATATTTATTAATTGTAATTTTACTTGGATTTTACAAATCTCATATTTTCTTTAGAGCATCACCGGTGTAATTTTTGTTCAAATTTTAATAAAATTTGCAAAAATAATATAAGAGTTTAAGTGAATTTAACACGCATTGATCATGATCTAGGAACTAGAAATACTAGTAGTGATTGTTAATACGTCTGCAAAATTTTAGATTATTGAGACAACCGGAAGTGATAGACAACTAAATTATAAAATTCCATTACATATATACATACAAGTCAAAACAGCCTGTTAAAAAGACGGCACATGGGCCATAATTTACACAATATGTGCCTTGCCGTAAAGTGCGATTAAGTGTGCGTCACGCAATATTTAAAAATTCTAACCTTTACGTATTGCTTTTGAATAGAAGCGTTTCTAAAACCAAATTTACAAAACAGTTCGGGGTAGCCCCGTCGTCCAGTGCGTGCCAAAGCGAAGGATAAATGTAACAGGCATCTTGAAAATTTCAATTGTAACCTTTGTATTCGCAAACCCCACCTTTCCAATTTGTTCGCCCGTGTGCCGCCAATGAGTGCTTTTAGATATCATCGGCATACCGGCCACTTTGTTGACTTTCATGATTAAATTCTTTACTGTTGTGGCGTATATGTGTTACTCTCGCTCGTTGGAGTTATTTGTCGGCTTCACATTACTTATTTTCATTGTTTTATTGCAGCTATTGTTAACGTCAAGGAAATAGATTTCGCTTGTGAGATCCTCAGACCATTGTACAGAACTTGTTTTATTGCTACACACTTGAATTATAGACGTTAAAATTCATTAGCTCTAATCTAATAAAATCACACTAGGTAAAACAACATTTTTATTTTTCACGCAGATCTTAGTTAAAAAAATTTACATTTATCATCTATAATATAATGGTTTCACGCAAATTAACGCCGGATTGTATTAATTACATACCTGAATATAAGTCTAAGCCTAAAGGTAACGTTTCAGTGAAGAGCTTTGGGCGGAGTGGGGTGTTCGACATCTATGACACACATACGCATACACATATTCGCGCACACACACACACACTCACACACACACGCACACACGCGCGCACACACACACACACACACACACACACACACACACACACTCACACACACACGCACACACGCGCGCACACACACACACACACACACACACACACACACACACACACACACACACACACAGATACACAGATGTCCTGAGTGGCGACGTCGAAATTTATGCCGATTACGTCTTTACGCCACGCTCATCACTAAGAGCGTTTGACGAGGCGGCTGAACCTACCTAGAACACTACTATTAGAATAATCAGTTATAGTTTCAGCAGCAATCAGTTACTGAAGTAAAGTATAGGCTTATAAACGTCTCACTGTTGGCTACAGGTCTCATTATTGAAACGACACTTGAGGTATGAGACCTCGAAACGCTGCAAACGCGCATGTTATGAATACCAGCGTAAAATAGCAGCTTAACACTGCTGTGTTTCATATGGTGAGTGTAGAGAACCGGAGACCCTTTTTACTGGAAAAGAGGCATTCCGTCTTAGTACTCACGGGTGACAACGCATCTGCATTTCGATTCTATAATGAGGATAGATGTAGATGTCTATGGGTCACAGCATCCACTTACCATCAGGTGGACAGTGTGCTCGTTTGTCACCCGATCCTATAAAAAAAAAGTTTGCTAAAGTCACCTTTTTAATCGAGTTCTAAAGGTAAGGTTCCAAGATTCTATAACAGCGTTCTATAAGCAGAAGTGTTCCCACGGCTCCGTGGCGCAGTGGCTTAGCAATGAGTTGCTGCGCTGGGAGCCGTGGGTTCGAATCCCGCACGGAACAAGTATTTGTATGGCATACAAATAATTGTTCCGGGTCTGGACGCTTGTCCTTGTGCAATTTGTGTTTGTAAACTACCTCCAAGATACAGGAGAAAATCCTAGTGTGGGGGGTAGCTAGTCCATTCAAAAGGTTAAAATAAATAAATTAAAAAAATGAAGACCCCTAAATTTTACTATGTAGAGATTATTTAATTCTTTTATGTTTTCAAAGTGTGTTTTACTTTTTTACAGCTTAATTCATATACATAGGTACATACTTATTTTATTTCTGCGACATGCAGTTTTTGAAACAATTTTGAAATTGATCACCAAATATTGTTAATCGGCTAACTAATATAAATAATATTATTACTTAAATATAAAAGAAATTAAATATTCACTATATTATATTCATTTATTTACAACGCCACAAATTAAATACATTTAGAGCAATCCCTTGTTACGTGTATATGAATTCATTGCTGCATATTATCCTCACTAAAAGGGCTAATCCAAACCCCAAAACAGGGTAATAAAAATACCTGCATAAAAACTGTTCAATTGAAAGGTTCAAAGAATTCACGGTACTTAGTTCATATGTCAATCAAGCCATACTTTTGCTTGCTTTAAATCGTGTTATTCTATTAGGCGTTTGTTATTCATTGGCCCTATCGCTGTTACCCGGTTTGGCGTGAGCCGCAATGGGCGAAGTTTTTGTAGTTTTTTTTAGGCGTTATTTTGTGGCATTTGTGAATTTAAAATATTTGCCAGTAGCTTGTGTCGGTAGTTTAGTAGAAACGTTTTATTTTTTGTTTATAACGAATTAAAACCAAAATGATGATTTTTATTATATTTAATTTCTTAAGTAGATTTTTAACAACAGTAATATAATACAATAAGATCAATCGTACAGACACCATAAAGGATTTGATTTATAAGTTTTATTACTACAATTTACTACGAAGTTATTGCTTCAGTGTTATACATAAGCTGCGGACCAGTAATTTCCTGACACTTGTACCCTCGTGGCTTTATGATATGCGCTAGACTGTTGACAACTTACAATTAGATTTCTAAACTGAATCTGAAATGTAACACTGACAGAAGTAATATTGTCACATTTTCTTTAATTATATCGAACCGAATCAAAGGAGAAGGAGACGTCGCCATACATTCTTGGGCCCAAGTGTTAACAAGGTGAAAGTAGGACCATTTGAAAGCTTATATATAAACAATTCATACGAGTAGCTGAAAATCTGGCAATTTTTGTCAATCTAGGAGCTGAGTTATTGTAAAATAAGTAAAAGTGAGATTATCTATTACCTACACTGTAACAGGTGATTTTTCGCTGTTATTACACTGTACCTAACAGGTTATTTTTCAATATAATTACTTAAAGATATAAAAGCAGAATCAGTATAAAATCACCAAAAAAAGCTGTGGTTAATAATGAAACGAAATGGTGAAACGATTAACGAAAGTTGAAACAACAACAACTAAGTGAAGTGAATATTAGGGATATCGATCTGAGATCGATTACTTGAATTGTTGTTTTAACTGTTACTTGTAATAATTTTGATATTTTGTATTAATTATTTTGTTGATATGTACGCAATTTTTTTTTCTTTCTAGTTCACACAGAAAAATAATCGAAAATATATATTAAAATGCTCAATTTAATCGAGAATTGATTATATTTCGCTAGTTTCAAATCGAATCAAAAGTCTGTCTTTTCCTTTTAAGTAAATAGTTTGAAGTTTGAACTGTCAAGTCTCAAAATGAGAAATCCTCTATTGGAAGATAACGTTCAGAAACGAGAATTTCACTAGTGTTCTTTATGGTAATCGATTTCTTACCATAAATAATACACCACAATCGAAAGTACTTATTTCTTATTTAATTGTTTTTTCGAAATCTAGATTGTAAACGAGCTACTTTTTTGTATTTTACTTATGCAAAATATGGCCAATTTTTTAAAGTATAAACCAATTAGTTAACTTCAGGCCCAAAAATCCCATACTCCTTTATCGTCTTTTTTCGCTAGGATTGGCTTGTTCAGTAATTCTGCTATCATAAATACCTATGTTTCGTTGTATACGGCTCCGTAGCGCAGTGGTTTAGCATTGTGTTGTGGCGCAGAGGGTTACGGGTTCGAATCCCACACGGAACATGTAATTTGTAGTGTTATGCTACTTACATATCATTTTACACTATTCCATCGACGCCAAATTAAAAAATGCTGATAGTGTGAAAATACGAAGTAAAAATGATTTGTTATTGTGATCTTATGGTTTAAAATCGTTACAGGATCCTATGGAAATAAAGGTGATGTAAAATATCCAGTTTTGAGGTGAATGCAGAAAATCGAAACAGAATGGAAAAATGAATTTAAAATAATGTAAAATGATATGTAAGTAGCATAACACTACATTTTCCCCCCGACCCAAAGGATTAGTGTTGAAGTTGAGCCCGAAGATCCAAGGTGTACAGTAAGTGCTCTCAGCGCCTGGAACGAGCACGCACAGCGTAGGTGAAGGTGTGGGCGTCTCAAGGCGACGACCTCAGGTGAATGCGGAGGTTTGCAAGATCCGGCGACTTCAGGCAAGACAAGGGCGTGCAGGATCCTCAGCGACTTCAGGCAGGACAGAGGCCTGCAGGATCCGGCGACTACAGGCGGGACAGAGGCTTGCAGGATCCGGCGGCTTCAGGCAGGACAGAGTCTTGCAGGATCCGGTGACTTCAGGCAGAGCAGAGGCTTGCAGGATTCGGCGACTTCAGGCAGAGCAGAGGCTTGTAGGATCCAGCGGCTTCAGGCAGGACAGAGGCTTGCGGGATCCCGGGGCAGTGCGGCCCCGGGATAAGGCCTTTAGGAGATGCTTCGAATTTGAGAACTGAAGCGAGACTGAGTTTCTTGACCGATTGTTCGGCTTTTATACCTTTTTAGAGAGAACGGAAAATTATTTAAATTAAACGCAAATTTTTTGTAAATGGCCAAGAGGAAAGAGTATTTATGTGGAATTATCGAAGTAGAAACAACAGACCGGTAGCGAATTTGAATAAAAATTGTCATGACAACCAGATAAACAACGATGTCAAAACATGTCAAATTTTGGTTTTAGGCTCGTAATAGAGAAACGGCAAGATTTAAGTGAAAAATGAGATATTATTGCTATAGGAAAAAAGGTAGCGCACCAGCGCGCAAAAAGCCCGAAATTGCAGAGTTACGGAGAACTAAATAAAAGATCGAAAAATGTAGACTCCATCGACACCAAATTAAAAAATGCTGATAGCGTTAAAATACGAAGTGAAAATGATTTGTTATTGTGTTCTTATGGTTTAAAAACGTTACAGGATCCTATGGAAATAAAGGTGATGTAAAATATCCAGTTTTGAGGTGAATGCAGAAAATCAAAACAGAATGGAAAAATGAATTTAAAATAGTGTAAAATGATACGTAAGTAGCATAACACTACAAATTGTATGGCCTACAAATTCTTATTTGTACAATTACATGTTCCGTGTATTTGTTCTGTGTCTGATGTTAGTATTTTTGCAATTTATGTATGTACTCCTACTCCTACCTGCCTCCACGATACAGCAAAAAATCGTAGTAGTGTGAGGGTAACGTATTTTTTAAATAAAAAAAGTCAAAATAAAGGATTGATAATTAAGTGGTTAGTTTTATTTTGTATAAAGTATGTATATGAATTTGTGTTTGATTTCATTCAACATTTTTCTATATAAATGCTTCAAAATTACTGTCCTCGTCCGTATTAATTAAAGGAAAATTACTCAAAATTTTGTTATCAACATTTTCTAAAAATTGATGTCCTTAACTGCTAAGAACAACTTACCTACATACATCATTTCGGTAGGGTTCACCCCTTATGACTGATGACTAGATAGCTGGTACTGAACATTATTTGTGCATAGTTTGCACTTGGCCGATTTCTTTGCGCTTAAAAGAAAATTTGCGATTAAACTATTAAACCATAGGTTAATTAGGAATCCGATACTAATTTCTAAAACATTTTTTTAAATATTTTGTATTGTAGAAGTTCCGTAGCTTCCAGCACGGCACCGAGGGAGCACGTATTGTGTTACTTGCGTTATACACATTCTTTGTAATCCGAAACGCGGGATGGGATTCCTTTGTTGTTCTTCGATTTGAATATTACAATAAAACGTCGGGTGCATACGATAAATTATAACGTATTACAGGACAATATATGTAACTTGAGCTGGATGGTTAATTTTAAAGCACGTAAAAAACATTATTTTAATACGTATTGTTCAATTACGTGCTTTATTTGGTTCTTTTTTGTCTATTAAATAAATAATTATTAAAATAAATAACTATTCGATTTTATCCACGTAATATACTAAAGTTCAAAAATGCGCTACCTATATTGCTTTATGTGTTGTGTGTTACGAAATTCAAATTATTACATTAAATAGTTATCTTCTCATAAAATACTTAGTTTACTAGGTGGTGTACTTCGTCAGCTCAGCTCGTTTCTTGTAATAAGTTACGTAAACAAGTCCCCGCGCCACGCGTTATCGTTGTATAGAAAACCTTGTTAAGGCAATTAATTAAAGGTTGTTTTGGCTTTCAGTAGAATCCCCTCTAGTAGAATTGGGTGGTTCACTCACCCTGTAAGACGCGTTTCTCGTTCGCAACTCTCATCGGCATGGACAAAATTGAATTTCGCTTCGTTGATTATCCTATTTGTTGTAATTTATTAACATTGTTAATTTATTTAGACGGTATTTGTAATACAGATGAATTGAATGACATAGTTTACTAATTAGTTGTAAAATATTACTTGATTTCTGAAAAGAGGCTTTAACAAAATACATAGGTAATATCATTAACAACACATTTCTTAAGGATATAAAAATAATAAGGATGTAACGTTTATTCATTGATACATTCATTAATGTTTCTCATATAAAATAATCAGGATGTACGTAACGTAAGAATAAATAATTTAACATAAAAAATTTTGTACAGCCGACTTTAATATAAATTGTTAAGAATAACTCAAAAACTATTAGTCTGACCTTGATCAAATTCACGTGGGACCACATGTAAAGTACCAGGTTTCAAATAAAAAAATAGTCATCGAAATCGGTTCACCCAGTAAAAAGTTATGAGGGAACACACATAAAAACATACAGTTGAATTGAGTACCGTCTCCTTTTTGAAGTCGGCAGATAACTATCCATTAATTGCCTAGTTTAAGCCGTAAGTTCTGTTCTAAGTTATTTATTTGTGAAGTATACAGCCATCCATTCCAGCATATTAAAGTCCTTTGCTGAACATAGGCCTCCCTCATAGATTGCCTCGTGGAGGGATCTTGCCATAGTTGCCACGCTTGGTAAGCGGATCGGCAACCGCAGTTTTTTATTATTTTAAGTTGTTATCAGAAATATGCTGCTGCACCTCTCCTGTTTCGTTTTCCCTTTGTCGCCTCTTACGACACCTTCGGAACGATATGGCGTAGTGGATATTCATACACCGCCACTACACGGTTAGTAATGTAATTATAATCGAAATGTTACTTAGCAGTGTAGGAGTAAATAGTGAGGAAGCCTACTAGCAGCACTGTGAACTCTTGGAAGCCTCTGCACAGTTTTGTTATAGCTTTCTGGTCATTTTTGTAACAATATTAAAAGTAAAAGAACATTGGCGGCTCCATGGCGCAGTGGCTTAACAGTAAGTTGCAGCACCAAGGGCCGCGTGTTTGAATCCCGCACGGAACAAGTATTTGTATGGACTACAAATGATTGTTCCGGGTCTGGATGTTTGTCCTAGTGCAATTTATGTATACAAACTGTCCCCACGATACAGGAGAAAATCCTAGTGTGGATGGAGGTAATGTTTAAAAAAAATAGATATCCACTATCTCTTGAACTGTGCATCATACAAAATTGAAGGGATTTCTGTTTGTATTTTTTATATAAATGAGGCACTCTTTACTTAAGGGATCGAAACTAAATATTTTTACACGTTTGAAAGTACGCAAAATCATTGGTCCTGCAGCTGATCTCTCTCTGGTCGTGTCGGATTGCCGTCCAATTAGACTAGGAAATATGAAAGTTAGAGAACAGAGTGCGCCTGTGCTTGCGCACACACTCGTGCCCTATATAATCCTTCCCTGCATAGATGGTTCGTCTCCGTTGAGATTGAGAGTGGCCGCCGTCACCGAAATTCGGTCTGGAGGACATTATTATTTATTGGGTATTTATATAGAGTGCTCGTTTGGTTGGGTTAGGTTAGGTTCGAAAAACACTTATATATTTTGTAAGTTATATATTACTTTGAGCCCAAATAAGGTATTATATAAGTACTTAAATAATATATGAAATGAAAAAAAAACTTTTTTTTTATAGGATAAGGGTGACAAACGAGCACACAGTCCACCTGATGGTAAGTGGTTGCTGCGGCCCATAGACATCTATATCTATCCTCTATTACAAATCAAAATGTAGATGCGTTGTCACCCGTGAGGACTAAGATGGAATGCCTCATTTCCAGTAAAAAGGGCCTCCGGCCACCCGCACTCACCAAGCGAAATGCAGAGGTAAACCTCTACTTCACGCTGGTTTTCTGTGAGGTCGTGGTACCACCCCGGTTCGAGCCGGCCCATCCGTGCGACAGCAAAAGCTGCCGCGTGGCTCTACCACTGTTAAAAAGTCAAACTAAAACAGACGAAAACCCGTCGGAAAGTATCCAACCAGTAGAGGGTTTGGTGGAATGATTATAAAATCTGCGGGATGACCGACATTATGCTACACTAAAATAAAATAAAATAAATTATATAATTTAAGTAAGTTTTTATACGATATTATCTCAAGCTTAAATCTTTAGTATATTCAAGACAGTAAAAATAATAATTTAACGTTTTACAGTACCATAAGTTCAAAAAAACAATGCACGATTGCGATGCCAATACAAAAAGCGTTCAAAGAATTCATAAATTTTGTGCGACAAAGGTTTCGAAAAACCGTTTAAGGTGCATAATCGGATGCTGCACATTGCATGAAGATATGGTAATGTGATTGCGATAAATTAAACCTCGGAGTCTGGTTGCACAGCAGGGCACCGCGACGCCTGCGCACCTCCGCCGTTGTTTGCTACTACATGGGGTGACGCACCTCGCACTTTTGACAAAATGTGCCCATTTATTGCAAAAATATCGTATTTACGAGTTGTACTAACATCAATTTTTATTTAAAGAGGTGTCATGTAAGATTTGTTTTGACAATTATACAGTCTTTGAAATACCCATATTATAAATAAGAATTCTTATTTATAGACGCAGTATATCACTTGTGGTAATTTATGCATTTTGTCTAGAACTTAACTACTAAATTTTAATTGAATAAAACTATTTTTTACGGATTTTATCGCGTTTGACGTCCCGATGTCACAGTTAGGCCGGATACCTTCAGTTTTTTACGTCACACATCTCAGTCCCCCCGTGACCATGGGTTGCTGTAAAGCACCCGAAACGACGGAAATTAAAATAGTTAATTAAACGCGATAAAATCCGTAAAAAAAATAGTTTTATTCAATGTGTAGTGTTCGCGTAAATATAAAAAATCATTACTAAATTTTAAATTAAATTAAAAGTGAGAGTGAGTAATTACATACATACATACATACATAAACACTCACGCCTGTCACCCAGAGGGGTAGGCAGAGATTATGGACTTCCATTTGGCACGATCCTGACACACCTCTCTCGCTTCCTCCACATCCATATACCTACGCATACACGCTCGTCGGTTAAGGGTACTCTTGATTTGGCCCATTTTTAATATATCGCCAATTTGGTCGATAAACTTTCGCCTAGGGCGACCCTTCCCGACTATGCCGTTCACCTCTGCAACATAAATTTGCTTTGTCACTCTTTCCTCATTCATTCTTTCTACATGGCCAAACCACCAAAGCATTCCTTTCTTAATCCTGGTCACAACGTCATCTTGCAAACCACACTCTTCTCTTATTAAACAATTTCTCACTCTGTCATTCAGCTTCATCCCTAACATACTCCTTAATGACCGCATTTCTACAGCATTTATTCTACTCTCATGCTTCTTCTGCCACACCCAACTTTCACTACCATACATTAAAGTAGGTACTAACACAGCACTGTGAATTGCCATACGTGCCTTTTTGGACACATTCTGACTTTTCACAATAGAGTGTAGAGCCCCATTCACTCTATTTCCTGCATTCACTCGTCGTTCTATATCCTTATCATATCTACCATCCCTGCTAAACACACATCCCAAATATACAAACTCATCTACTTGCTCTACCAACTCCCCTTCTATTCTTATTTCACATATCGTTTTACTTTCTTCTCTTTCAAAAACCATAACTTTCGTCTTACTTGCGTTCACTTTCATTCCCTTTTCTTTTAATGTCCTGTTCATTAATGTAACCATCATTTGCAACTCGGCTGCCGACGACGCAAGTATGACTTGATCATCGGCGTACAAAAGGCATTTGACGGTTAACTCACCCATTCTTAACCCGCATTCTTCTACTTTCAAATTTTCCAAACAACTGTCCATAAATAGGTTGAACAACCACGGGGAAGCCACACAGCCCTGTCTGACACCTTTATGGATGTCAAACCAGTCCGAGTAGGCCCCGTTGATCCTGACACAAGCACTAGAGTCCCTATATAGAGACTTCAATGCCTGTATCAGACCAGCGCTCAACCCAAATGAGTTCAGTGTTTGCCATAACACATCCCTGTCCACTCTGTCATAAGCCTTCTCCAAGTCCATGAACGCACAAAAAACTTTTTGGTTTTTGGCCAAAAACTTCTCGGCGATCATGCGCATGGATAGGACCTGATCCGTACATCCCATTCCCTTTCTAAATCCCGCTTGCACATCCCAAATTTTTCCGTCAGTTTCTTTCATAACTCTTTCAACTAGTACCTTAGCATACAGTTTTCCCACAATGCTAAGAAGGCTGATACCACGGTAGTTTTTACAGTCCTGCTGTGATCCTTTTCCCTTATATATTGGGACTATCACGGCTTTGCACCAGTCTCCCGGTACCCGCTTAAGTTCCCAACATAAATTAAACAAGGTGTACAGCAGGTCTGCCACCACTCCTTCTCCAGCCCTTAGCATTTCGAGAGATACTCTATCATAACCGGCTGCCTTACCTGCTTTCATACTTTTCATTGCTTTCATTATTTCATCTATACTTATACCTCTATCTATTTCCTCTTCTTTCGGAATTTCTATTTCATTTAATTCAAACGTCTCATCACTCATAAACACGCTTTCAAAGTATTGCTTCCATCTCCTTAAACTCAAAACTTCGTCATTCAGAATACAGCCATTCTGATCTCGTATAGCATTCATTCTAGGCTGTTGTGAATGTCCCCTGGTAGTTCTTACGAGTTTCCAGAACATTTTAATGTTTGCCTGGAAGTTATCCGATATTCTTCTATCATTCTTATCCGTTCTTTCTTGCTTTTTCCTTTCAACTACTTCTTTTACTCTCTTATTTAGGTGTCTAAAAACTGCCTTTTTCCTTTCAATATCATCATTCATACTGCTAGAATTACTAGCCATGCTTTCTTCTTTGCTTCAACTTCCATCCGTACCTCATCATCCCACCATAACGTGTTATTTTTCCTTTCATTCGTTCTCTTACTTACACCACATACTTCGGTAGCTGCATCCACTAAACCTTTCTTGACATTATACCACACAGTCTCCAAGTCTAAATCATTCATACACAATTCAGCCATACCACTTATATTTTCTCTCAATCTACATTTGAACTTCTCTTTCACACCTTCATCTTGTAACCTCTCTGTTCTTATACGCTGTAACGCTGTGGTAGACACAGATGTCCGATGCCTCCAACGTCTGAAAAGACCATTAATTCGGCATAAGACCAAGTAATGATCCGTCCTTACGTTAGAGCCCCGGTAAACCCTTGTATCTACCACCGCGCTCCTCATTCTTTCATCAACAATTATGAAATCTATCATACTTCTATCATCACCTCTTTCCCATGTATACGTGTGAATCTTCTTATGACGAAAGAAAGTGTTCGTCACAACAAGATTATGAGTAATTACATTTTAAGAAATGTAATTATTTTACCGTTATACCACTACAGCTTATCAAATGTCGTCTGCTAAATATAGGGCAGTTGCCACGCTAGGAATGTGGGTTGACAACCGCAGTTTTTTATTTTTATTCGACTGTGCACCCTCGAAATATGGGGTAGTGGCTGTTCTCACAGCGCCACTATACGGTTTACTACTAATTCCACGTAGGAGGAATTTTGGTATCTAAGTTTTCAATTTAATTGCGTATAGTAATACTTTCAAATTATAAGTGACGATTGGCACGTTTAAATGGAAAAGTTTGAAGTGAATATAAACCGTATGAGTAAGTTAACGCTAAATGCATAATATTTCAAGTCTATTTCTGTTATTATTTTTCCGGTCGATAGTTATCAACATGCTTTTAATTTTCACCACAAAATTACTTCCATTTTGCTTGATATTAATGTACTAATACAAAACGGATATAGTCTAACGAATCAGTAAGGTGAAGTGGCAATAGGCCGTCCATATCGCTCGAAGAACCGACAACCAGTGGGAAGTAAAGTTTCTCGAGACTGTCTCAAGCCGATATGCAAAGTGTGGGGTGAGCCGTGAGTCCCACAAGAACGAGACGTGACGTGACGTGACGTGACGTGACTTGATTAGACATACAGGAAGTCAATAGATGGCGACAGATAAGGACCGTGTTTTATGGCGTTCCTTGGAGGAGACCTATGTTCAGCAGTGTGATTGAGAAGGAATATAATGATGCTGATGATGCTAAATGTACAAAAAAGTTTTATTTCTGGAAAGATCTACTAAACGAACTAAACGAAAGGTCTGCGAAACTACAGTGGTTAAGGAAGATTGCACCAAAAACGATCAAGGCCAACGCTTTTTACTAGTCCGATGCACGTCAAAAACTCTTTATCCATATATATCTCCAACTCTTCTGCACTCTCCTAAATATACCCAGCAAATAGACAGCTCTGTACCTGTGTACGAGATTATGAAATTTAACTTCAAAGTATAAAGAATCACCGACATATAAGTCTCATCATGAATCTCTACCGTTTCCAAGGTAGCCATTTGATTCTGGTAGCACCCGTTTTAATGTGGCAACGGCAGGTACTCCAAACAAGAACGAATGACGTTAAAGAAGATGGTGCCGAATGAAGTACTGCCGCACATCGATGTTTTTAATAAAGCTTTATGAGATTTTCTCTTCCTTGGCTTTTAGTCATTTATTTTATTACGGCTAACATGACACACAAATAATGATTAACATTTTTATTAAAATTACTATATTACAGGCATTAATCGTATGCAGTTCAATTGCGATTGGGCCAATTAAGCTATAACTTTCTCAGAAAGGCTGTCCTCAAAGTCTTGTGTCAGAATGCATCGCATGAATATGAGGTAAATAATTTAAAAAGAAAATTAAATTTTCCTTCTTACACTTTACTTATAATTTTTCTTTAGAGAAATAAAAACAAAATTCAACAAATACGGTAACCGCCAATTTTGTCAACTGAGGCATCCGTTAAATATTAATAAAACCGCTGGCCCCTTAACCCTCTGCGTACTTTTACGGTCGGGTTGATGGCGACTTATTTGAATAAATATTACTCAGAGGGAACGGGCGACTTTAAAATTTATTTAATTTGTAACTTTTTCTTTGAGTTATCGATTTACAATGTAAGCACACGGTTCACGCCATAGGGCGACGGGCGACGCCCCACTAGGAGGCGTATTACTAAGGTGGATGACGCGACACTATTACAACCCATCTTTTATCTTGCATAATATATCCTTTAATATAAAACCAGAATTATTTGTTCGACATCGTCCGAAGTTATTTGGACACCGCGGGTGTCCGCCACGTCTCTCGAGTGATTGAAGTGTTTATTGGTTTAGTTGGACTCACGTTGCGTTTTACATTCAAAATCATCTTTCACAGAATGTAGGAATGCTAGATATGGTAAAAAATAATAGTTTAGTTTACTTTAGCAAAATATTTATACTTCCATAATTTAATTATTTACATATCATTTATCCATGTGGTATTTTTAGTGTTAAAAGTAGTGATGCAACGAATACTACTTTTACGAATACGAATATCAAACCGGCAAATTCGGCGAATACGAATACGAATATCTCGCCATGGTAAAAAACTAATTTATTTGATGGTTTTCTATTGTTCTAATAATTAAAATTTACAATAGGCAAAGTTTTATTTAAAAAACAGGCCAAGTGCGAGTCGAACTCGCGCACCGAGGATTCCGAACAAATCGGTATGTTTAAAATTATTAAAAATATTTTTATTACATGATGTAATTAAAAATTTATGCTTTTGGCAATTTTTCCTTTATTATATGTGCTATAATACGTTGCTTCGTGCCAAATTTTAAGATTCTGAGTTCACGGGAAGTACCCTGTAGGTTTTTATTCCCTTGCGAATATTGAAAATTTGCGGCATAAACGGCTGTATCTTTTGATTGCGTTGGCTTAGAAGTTTGATTTTTGCACAGCTCCAAGGTACAGTAAACATGAGTATTTGATATGAATTTCAGCTTGATACCTCCACGCGTTCCTAAGAAAAAGGGTCTTTACAGACAGACAGACAGACAGACGGACAACAAAGTGATTCTATAAGGGTTCCGTTTTTTCCTTTTGAGGTACGGAACCCTAAAAACATAAAATTTGTAAATTTTTTGGTTTTAGGCGATTTCTTTTTTAGTCTGGACGTTTCCAGCCGTTGAAAAAAGTCTTTCCGAGGCGACCGTACACAGTTTCAGTGAAACATATTTTTGCTAGTCCCCCGTCGTTGAGGCTAAGGGCCAAAACACACGTCGTATTTTTACAGGCCGACGACGCGCGTTATCCAAGTCCGCCAGTAATTAGAGTTGCGTACAAAAATATTCGTTTTTAAGTATTTGTGATCAGTATTCGCCGAATACGAATATTCGGTAAATGTCTACTATTCGGCGAATACGAATATTCGTAATCGTTGCATCACTAGTTAAAAGTAATCTTATTTGTTTCACTGCCGGGCACAAGCTTCCTTTCATTCCTAAAAAAGGTTTTGGGGCAATCAAGATTCGTCTGCGTCACTGAATTCAAATGTCCTGGAAGCAGATTTTTTTTTATTTCGCAAAAGGGCTATTACTGTCGCACTTAACATAATAATCAACCACTTTATTGCTGCTGGCAGGGAACTCGGTTTGGTCGCTTACCACGAAATTTATGGCGAGGGCTTTTTCTCAGAGCTACCACGGTTTTGATGTGTGAATAGCACAGTTAGAAAAAAAGAAAGAAAGAAAATGTTGCTCTTATCATCATTTAAAATGACATTGATTTGTAATTTTTTAGTGATAGATTTTAATCATTCCTTTTTCTATGGTATTTACATTATGGGTTATCAGTCAAGCACTGACTTATAAAAATAATTTGACCCGATAAAATGTATGTTAGTATTTTAGGATTATTGTTAATGTTCATTTAAATACAGTCCAGAAATAAAATCTTCTTTTGCAATGTTGTTGTTCCACATTCATAAAAATGGCTTGTGATTTCTTTATTTAAATATGAGAACATTATTGGAGACGTATAGAATAGACCGTAATTTACTTTACCTTTTCGTATAAAATAATAAAATATAAAACTAAAAATATCTTCAATACATTTAAAAGTCAAATAAAAGGTGTCCAAGAGTGGGTATTCACTGACTGTCAATTCGTAAAGAAGCATAGATGCTTCCTCGACCCATGTCATCGTGTGCAAGCTAATCGGGCCAGACGGCCGGCAAATGATGCGTGCTTCTACTGCCCGCGAGACCACTTACGTCACCCTCGATTACCACGCCCCCTACACTCGGACTGATCACATAACTTTATGCTTAAAAATGCTGCTTTAAAAGATACCGCACTATTTATTGTTCTGTCGATAATGATCTCATTCTTTTATCTGTCACAGAAGCGGTATTACTCGTTACATTAACCACATATATTATAATGATCTATATGGAATAATTCTTAATCGCCGATAAAAAGGATTTTCCATCCATCCATTACATCCTATAAAAGTCTACTGCTGAACATAGGCCTTATCCATAGTTTGCCTCATTTTGCCATAGTTGCCACGCTTGTCAAGCGGGTTGGCAACCGCAGTTTTTATTGCTTTTTGTTGTTATCAGGTAGATGCTGCTGCCCATCCCTTGTTTCACTATCCCTCTGTCGCCTCTTACGACACCCTCGGCACGATATTGGGAAATGGATATTCTTACACTGCCACTACACGATTCGAAAACAAATGGGATATCAGCAGTCGTTTATATGAACGAAGGATATGCTCTTCAAATAAACTATAATAGTAGTGTATTTCCTGGCAGTTTCTCTAAACCCAAAAAAAGTTGTTTTTACAGTAATTGAGATGGCGTCGTTATTAATGTAGTACATGTTATGAACATCGCCTTTGCATTGTTCAAGCAAATGTATTTCATGTATGTAAGGACGAATTCACGTTTCATTGTGTTTTAAAGAGTCATCATACGGTAAATCCTTTATGGTATAACTTACTTTGTGATTTTATTTCGATTACGGGGACCGATCGTGAGTTAAATTCGTGATTTTCGTACTCGTGGTAAGTTAACGCTGTGACTTGCCAAACACGTTACGTATAGATATTTGAATTATTTATAATTTGTATTGTTATCATCATAATCATCATTATGGCCTATCAAAAGTCCACTGCTGGACATGGGTCTCCCTCATAGATTGCCTCATAGTGGGGATATGTGCTATAGTTTCTACTCTTGACAGGCGGGTCGGCATCCTCTTTTTTATTATCGAGATGTTATAAGGAAGACGCTGTTGCCCATCTCGTGACTTGTTTTCTTCTATAACCTCCTACGATACACACGGGATGACACAGGGTAGTGAATGTTTTCACATCGTCCCTACACGAGTAACATATAGTTAGGTTGTGCATAAGTTCATCGCTTACATTTTAAATATTTTGTTATTATTTTATTAATACTAGTCGCCTAGCATCCTAGTGCTCGCCTAGTGGTACGACCTGTAGGGCACCACTAGTCAACCGTAATTTATTAGATGTTTACGTCTGTATATTGAGCATGCTGTATTTCACTTTCAACCGCACATTAATGTATAAAACACAGATACAAAATATAAAATACACGCTCATTTGTCTTGACATACACTCCACGGAATATTGAAAAAGGAACATTTGAAATCACTCAAAATTCATAGCTTATTCAGTCTGTCAGTTTCTGTCAGTAATAATTATTTATTGGCAAAATTATAAAATGCTTTGGCGACAACTACTGTGCGACTGTTTGACCACAGGCTATTTTAGAGTATTGTGAGTTTTATTTTATTAATTTAACAATTTGTGTACACACAAGTTATTATTTGTTACAAAGTAAAAATAAAAAAGATGTTTTTGTACAAAGGCACTTTAATTTAAAACAGGGAATTTCATTTACTTTAACGTATTCGTAATACATATTATGTACCAATTTTAGCTTTCTTAACTTTACCCATGTCATATCTAACTCTACACTTCGCGCGCATTATGTTTCATTTATTTATATTATGTTAAATTTTCCTTCACGTATAGTAATAATATAGATTATTATTTTTATTCTACAAGGCTTATTATTACATTGTTTGTAAAGTTACATCTGTTACGCAGTAAATTTTCTTTAGTCTAATTATAAGATAATATGTATTATGAGAAAATTTTATATCTATACAAAAAATTAACTATAGTGTCTGTTTGTAATGTCAAAAGTACAGCTTTTTACTAAATACATGTCTGTCTGTCTGTCTGTTTGTTTCGCCTAATCTCCGCAACGACTGGACCGATTTTGACGGGATTTTCACGGGCAGATAGCTGATGTCACAAGGAGTAACTTAGGCTACTTTTGTTTTAGAAAAAGAAATAGGGTTCCGCGCAAAAAAATGAAAACCCCAAGTAACACGCGGGCGAAGTTGCGGTTAACAGCTAGTGTTATAATATATTAATACATTTTCGAATGATATGAAAAGTTAAAACATACCTTTAAAACTGATGCCTAGTTGCATTAAGAAGACCTTTTTTTAGTTACTGTAGAAAATGACACTAAAATTTTCATGTATTTGCTAAATTCACAGTGGTATTTGAATATCAATAATAAGGCGTATTATAAATATTATAAAATATGTTTAAGCTCGTCCGACAACTTTGAATCTTGCAGTGGCATGGGTGTTTCAACAAAGGGTAAATAATTTCCAAACAGATTGAAAAGGGGTTATAATAGACTTCCCAAATTTATCTCTAAGAACCCATCTCTTTTCTGATAATTTTTTTTTCTGTACAGATTTCGGATCGAGCTGCGTTTAGATAATTCTGTGTTCCCTATTGTGGTACAAAATGGGTCTTATTTATTTCTGAAACATGACAGATAATTCACAACGGCTACCGATAGAGACGTCTTTGTTCAGTGAAGAATGCATGTCGGTCTTTGTTGAAAATAATAAGGCTGCTTATTGTCGCTGTGTTTTGGTTATGAAATCTAGTTATTGTGATAAATAATGATGTTGGTTTTAATCCTTTCGTTTGTACAGCAACTATTCAGTTTACCAAACAGACAATAAAAAACTGCATCTCCCATTTTACCTTTTTCATAAATTCTGTCTGATATTTCGACTTCTTATTTCGTGCAACAACCATCAAATAGCTGCAGCGTAACTCTCCCGCGTAAAAATATATTATAATAATTTTAATATATATACCAATTTCAGTTTTACCTTATCTCATTGGAACATATAGGCAGTCAATGTTATACAGGTGATTTAAATCGCAGCTTGTGACTAGAGTTTATAAAATTACCTTTCTAACAAATTCTATTTGTTATTAAAAATCTCATTAAAAGTTTAAAGTATTTTTTTTATTTCATTTATGTTTATTTTCGCTTAAGTTAGAAATTAAATTTCTGTGATTAGTTTTTGATAGTTTTCTTTGTGTAAAAATACATTTTAAAATTTATAATAGATTTTCTATTTCTATTTTGAATTTGAATTTCTATTTTGTTTTTATTCTATATTGCTACACCTACTTCAAATTCTCATCACTGCATAGGTTGACTGGTAGAGAATGCCAAAAGGCATTAAGTCCGCCCTTTGTATTCTTTTAGATTAAGGAATGCAATAAAGAATAAATAAATAAATAAATAATAGAACTTCAGTCGCTGCGGCGGTTAAAGAGCATTTTATAAATGTGTTTTCAGAATAGCAACCGAGACATAGACGTCTGTGGAACGCATGCCGATGCACCAAGTTTAATGGAAAAGAATTGAAAAGTAGCGCGTCTATATGGTAATAGAAATTGCCCGGAAGAAAGGAACACAGACGACAGAGTACAGTGCTTTGAGTTATGGTTGTTTTCTTGGAAATTGAGCGTTATTGCGTACGTTTTCCCCCGGAGCTTCGGCAACTGTGAACTCGGCGACCGGGCCACGATCATGGCACTTTTATTGTAACCGGGAAATCTAACAACGTCAACGGAAATAATTCAGGATATTTCGTCCGTTTGTATATTTGTTTTGTTTGATACAAACTGAGCTACAGTAATCTTTTGACTGCTTGTTTTAAATAATATGATTAAGTAATTTGTTTTTTATTACTGTCCGATTCATTAAGGATATTTCAAATTGTCTGTGTTAGTTATTGATGTATTTGAAGTCAAGAATAACGTTATTGATACTATTTTTGTCTAATTTTATAAACGATGTAGAAGTAAAAAACTCAAGAAAATGCTGAAGTGTGTTTACGTGGTAAAGCTACGCTTTACATGGTATAGCCACGCTGCAGCTATATTAAGATTGCAGCAGGAATGGGTCAGCTCGACTGGGAAAAGCTTGATTCTGTTGTTTTGTATGGTTAGTCCTGAGATTCTCAATCTAAATATATGTAGGTGTCTGTCATCAGTTGGACTGTGTGCTCGTTTGTCACCCTTATGTAATAAAAAAGAACGCAGGGTTGTCAACAATTTTAAGTGCTTGTAACAAACCAGTTCAGGGCCATAGTTCCGTTCGACCATAGATCGTTTTCTATTTTTTGGCGTTTGAGTACCGTTATTCACACAGCCGAGCCTAATTGTAAAGCTCTTTATAAATATCCCCAACCTGTTCAATATTCATGTCCAGATTTACTCGTATAATTGCCTGGCATAAATCTCGTCACGTCGATGACATCTTAATTGCTTATGTAAAAAATCACCTTAATATTTAAGAAAAATATTTAGCGGGACGTAATTTGAGTGAATTCATCAACAGATTAAAATAATGTTGGGAAAAGAAGCCTCACACTGGTTTATATTTTTGAGACTGTTTTGTGATTTTATATAGATGTGTTAATTAAGTTGCGTGGTTTTTTTGTGCTGATATTAATTATGCTTGTTTTCTTAAATTTATATAGGTTTTAAAATGCGAATTCGGTAATGTTATTTAATGTTGTATTTTTTTTTTGTTCATGGCACATGTAGCTGCACGTAAGATACATCTATCCAATTTAAATTATTTTTTAAATGGTTTCGTGTATATTTTTTCTTCATATATTTTTCGATACTACATTATATTACTTAAAATATGTAGGTAAACATATATAATATTACATATTTCACGCGGTAAAACTTCCTTTTTTGAAGTAATCGGGACAATCGTAGAGGCCGCGTCGAGGGCTTCCTGGATGGTCTTGGTTATTCAGTTGCAGCAGCCTCTACGTCTTCCGCTGTGTTAAGCGGTGTATGAACTGGAAGGTCTCTCCTGTAGGTGTTGATGGTAGAGCCTCCAGTTAATTCTGGTCTTGAAGGCTCTGGGTAGCTTAGTTACCGCCTTGAGGCCAAGGGTAATCAGTATCGGGAGGTGCTGCGTGTTCAGGTCGTACAGCACCTCTACCGCAATCGGGCAGTTGACGTTCCTAGAGAGGACGAGGTCCAGTACATCTGGGCGTCTGTGTGGATCAAATGGAACATGTGTCGGTTCTACGGGACCTAAAACGTCATACTTATTATTCTCCACTTACTTACTTATTACTTACTTAAATACTGTACATGATCAAATGTGGAGATATCAAAAAAGCATACTGATAGTATGACTAGTGCAACATTTGCAGACACGAATCCTACTGAAATCAAAGCGGTCATTGGAATACTTACTCTCAGTGCTGCAATGAAAGATAACCATTTATCAACCGTTGAGTTGTTTGACACTTCATTTACTAGCTCGAGATATGGGCAGAGACCGATTTCATTTTATTGTTAAGTGTTTTAGAATGGATGAGAAGAATACGTCCTGCTCGTCGCCAACAAGATCCGTTGATACCAGTTAGAAAGGTTTGGGATCTGTTTATAGCCCAATGCAAAAGGAAGTACTCTCCTGGAAGTAATGTCACTATTTATGATCAATTATTAGGGTTACGCGGTAGATATCCCTTTTGAATGTATATACATAATAAATCCATGTACATAATAAATGGGTATGCCAGAAGAAGCATAAAAGCAAGTTGAATGCAGTGGAGATGCGATCTCTTCGTAAAATATGCGGCGTTACCATGGCCGACCGAAAGCGAAACGAAGAGATTCGCAATATGACAGGTTTGAAAGCTGACCTTATCACAAAAATTGATAAGGGCGTGCTTCGGTGGTTTGGGCACGTTGAGCGAATGAGTGAAGACCGAATGGTGAAGAAAATATATAGCGCGAAAGTTAATATTAAAAGGTGTCGAGGTAGACCGAGACTAACTTTCGAAGACCATGTGAGCAAATTGCTCGAAGAGGGTAGGGTCAAGAGTACTCGGATACCTAGACATGCATGTATGAAGAAGATAATAAATCTGAAAGAAGCGAAAGAGGTATGTAAGGATCGTGACACTTGGCGATCTGTTCTCTCTGGCTACCCCGTCAGGGATTGTGCGTGAAGATAAGTAAGTAAAGTAAGTAAGTACATAATAAATCAAATAAGTATGGTATAAAAATTCCAATGATGAGTGATAGTGGAACCAATTATATGATAAATGCGATGCCATACATTGAAAAAGCTACAAATACAAATTGTTTACCACAAGGCGAATATATTTGAAAGATCTATCACGGCCAATTCATGGTACCAACCGTAATATAACGTGTGACAATTGGTTCACGTCTATTCCTGGCTCAAAATCATTGCTTCCTGAACCATATAAATTGACGGTTGTGGGCATAGTACGGTCAAACAAAGGGAAAATTCTCGAAGAACTGAACTCATATATAATTTACACACAATGTTTTATCAAAACAAGGAAAACCATTAAATCGAAGCGAATATATGAAGAAACTAAGTACTGAACTGTCTACACCGTGGATGAGATCTAGATTGGAAATCCCTACTTTATCAAGGTGTTTGAGAGAAAATATTGAGAATATCCTGTCACAAAATAATCAAGAGGCTTCTTAAGAAGCTGAAGACGAACCTCCGGCTAAAGTTCGGCGTTACTGTAGTTTATGTACAACTAAAAAGAAAAGAATGTCTAAGATTACATGTACAAAATGTAAAAAGACGTGTAAAAAGATGTGTGAGGTGAACATAAAAAGATGTTTGCAACAATTGTCTGTAACTATAATTTTTTCCGTATTTCTTATAACTTGAGACTGAATATATAGTAATTCATTAGTAAGTAAGAAAAAAAAACTATAAATGTTACTTATTTAAAAAAAATCTACTTAAATATAAATACTTCTAATTTTTGTTACTTTTTATTAAGGGTTATAAAACTCTACATAATTTTCTAAATAATAAATATAATAATATACATTTGTGTTTAATTAACTTTTTAACACTTCATTGAAATTACAATAAAAAGAATAATTGTTTCAGTTTGTAAATAAATAGGTTTTTAATATTGTGCGCCTCTCAGGCGCATGTTTATCTTTTCAGTACTATAAAATAAGGTTATCTTTCTAGGATTAATAAAGTTTATTTTTGCGTCGCCAACATTAGTTGATAAGCGAACACAGTGCCCCCGATGGTAAATGGATGCTGTGGCTCATAGACATCTACGCCTATTTTTTTATAGGAGAGAGGGCAAACGAGCATGCGGCTCGCCTGATGGTAAGTGACTACCGGCGCCTATGAACAACTGCAACACCAGGGGAATTACAGATGCGTTGCCGGCCTTTTAAAAAGGAGTAGGCTCTTTTATTTAAGGTCCCTAAGTCGTATCGGTCCGGAAAAATCGCTTGTGGTAATCGATTCCACAAGGAAGTTGTGCGAGGAAGAAAACTTCTTCTAAATCGCACAGTGGTATGGATGGTATCGCGAGTTTTGTCGCGATGTGCGATGGTGAAATTGAGCGGCTGGAATTAGTCCGAACAATTCCTCAAAGCGCTCTCCGTGATAGATGCGATAAAATACGCAAGGAGATGCAACATTTCTACGCAGTGCTAGTGGGTCAAGCCGATCGGAAAGAACTCGGTCGTCGACGATTCGAACCGCTCTGCGCTGGATGCGGTCAAGTGGAAGGAGCTGGCACTGGGGAGCCCCTGCCCAGAGATAGGAACAATATTTTTTTATTTGAATAATACTGCTGTTACAGCAAAAGACCTGACATTGGAAAAATATCATGAACTTTAATGCTTATCATTAGCATAACTCAAGATCATAATGTGTGATCATGTCTATAATTTCAGGGCACGCTAGTAACTTTTGTTCAATTCCATGTCACGATGAAATTGTTAATTTGCACTTTTTATTTGATGTTGTTTTTCTTATTTTGTGGCGATTAATCCATTTTGAGAATACCTTAGTCAAGATTATCCGACGGTCTGTAAAGTCTGCATTGTAGTAGCTCAGTGACTCTACTCGCTTCATCAAATGTGCCCATCAGCAAGGTGCTTTCTACTTATTTTAAGAGTTAAACGATACGTCAAAGCGAAATTTTCTCAAGTAACCTTTAAATTTTTTTATGAGATTTGTATAAAAGAATGACATAATAGATGGAATGTAACATAACTTTGTTGGTTATTGCTACTTAATGTCTTCTTATTAAATAAAATAAAAAAAACAGTCAACTTTTTTGCCTAAACGTGTTCGGAATAACTCGCTGCTCCTGAGACTCTGCCTGTCTCTGGGGAATACAGGCGTAACTCTATGTACATATGAATGTATTCTATCAAAATAAATTTAAATGAAATACGTACTCCAGTTCTCAGCAAGCCTGAAACTAAAGCTTTAACAAACGTAATTTTAAATTATTCGGATATTGATAAATAACTAGGCCAACTTCGTGCTTCCACATCCGCGATTTTATTATAATGTACCTTTACAACGTCGAACATGTTTATGCTTTATCCGGGCCCACTATGTCCGGCCGTTAATTCAAAATTATTTAATGTCCGCTCGTAAATATATCCTTTACGTATTTTGGTAAACACGTTGTCTCAAAATTAAACATAACAATCATGGTTGCTGTGCAATAGTGTCATTATATTAGCTTATTTTATAAGTTTTAAGTAATATATAATATTAAAGTATTTTATGTTCTTTTAGGATGTGCTTACTCTAGTCAAATAGTGACTAGTTACCTAATAATTTCGAGCCCCCGTGCCCCGTTGTGCGATCGTGCGTATATTTAGAATTAAGTGTTATGTTTTGGCAACAAGTTTTTTAAACTTATCAATTTTTTTATAGGGTGACAAACAAGCACACAGTCCACCTGATGGTAAGTGGTTGCTGTGGCCCATAGACATCTACATCTATCCTCGTTTGCGAACAAAAATGAAGATGCGTTGTCACCCGTGAGGACTAAGAGGGAATGAATCTTTTCCAGTAAGAAGGGTCTCCGGTTATCTACACTCACCATACGACACCACAGCAGTGTTAAGCTGCTATTTTACGCTGGTATTCTGTGAGATCGTAGTCCTTCCCCTGTCGAGCTTACCCAGTCGTGCTACAACAATACTACTAATATAGCTGCAGCATGGGTATACCACGTAGAACTAATATAGCTGCAGCATGGCTCTATATTAGTTAATTTATCCATGCAATTGTTATATCTTGGTGAAATTTCAGCACCATTTTTGTGATAGGGATAAACACTTGTACTTGTTTTACAATATTTATCAATTTACATTTATTGTTTCACAATATTTATCAATATATATTTAAACCTGTGATACTTATTCTTCCTTTACTTAAAAAGAAAACAAGTACACATGATTTTTCAATTTTCTTCGTTTTACAATTTGTTTCTTTTCACGCAAAAAAATGGATTTGATTATATTTTATTATATATCATCATCATCATAATTACAGCTCTTCACAGGTCCACTGTTTAACATAGGCCTCCCCAATGAATGCCACAAATCACGGTCTTGAGCCACAAGTATGCATCTACTGACAATGTCTTACCAGGTCGTCACTCCATCAAGTGGGGGGACAGCCCACGCTTCGCTTATAATAGGTACGAGGCTGCCACTCCAGAACCTTTCTTCTCCATCGGTTGTCGTTTCTTCGAGGTATATGGCCGGCCCATTGCCACTTCAGCATACTTATCTGTTAAGCTATGCCGGTTACTCCTGTTCTACTGTGGATCTCCTCATTACGAATGTAATAATTCCACGTAGAGAATCCTTAAGCACAGTTCTCTTCAATGCTCGCAGAGTGACCTTGAACTTCCCTCATACGGCCAGCAGTGTAGAATCATGTCTCAAATCCATATGTCATCCGTGATTAAAAAAATATTTTATTTATATTTATTACCTATAAATATAGATCATATCTAAATATCCGATATCAAATATACGTAATACGCATTTCTACAAATATACGTATGATTTATTAATGATTTAAATTTGGTATTTTAATTTGATTTTCATTTATGATTGCGTGGATTGTCAGATTTATGTTTTGAATTTGTGTAAATCAAATATTGAGAGAGATCGTTGATCTCCAACGGTATATTATTTTCCCAAGTGCTTAGTTGACCGTTAACGAAATGATTCATTACCGGTACTAGAACAAACTAAGGGTTATTTGTTCAAATATTCTCACGCATGACCAGAGCCGCTTGTCAATTGCTCGGCACAAGTTTTGACACCTCCGCAGTGGGGTCAACAGATCGTTTCGCGCTCTGCCAATGTTTTCCTGACGCCGACGGCAACCCTTCAGAGTAATTGCATTTGAGTGTGATGCATTCGTACAATTTGTCTTGCAACGCTTTTTCGTTAGTGCCTTTCGACATCTAATATATAAAAGCATGTTTTGCCCAACCTATTTTGTGTCAAATACTTACTGTTTGCTTTAGGTATGCGCATATATGAATTGATTTTTTTGGCAATCATTTCTGGTTCGGTTGATTATAAAAAAATAACTTCGCATTTTTCATTGTTATTAATGTAACAAATCAACACTGATATAACTCTTATACTGAGTATACCTAAGTTAATAAATAAAGTGAGAACCTATATTCGTCGTCTCGTTTTCATTTCTGATAGGGTTATAGAGAAAATAAAGTCGACAGTCCTTAAATTTCTTTCTGTATGACTTGTAGGTGGTTTTCTTTGCCGCTTAGCACACAGTAAATCAATTTATACGTTTAAATATAATTATAATAAATAAATTACTATTTTTTTTAATTAGCTAATGTATCATGACTAGCGCAATGTTAACTTGAATAAATAACCAAAAACCAACGGTGAGAAAATTATTATGTTCTTAAGTTATAGCAACAAGTTTTTCGTGTTTATTTATTTAGATAGATAGATACATCATCGACAATATCAATATGCATTGTTACAAAGGCAATACAAATTTTTTTAGACAAAGTATATGTCTTTACAGGTGTGTTGAGAAGCAAAAAGAAAGAGAATTAAGAATCTTTCAAAAAACAACAGATTTCCAAGCTAGATATAAAACACCCGTCTATCCAACGATTCTCACATTCTGAGCCGACTTGTCTCATTATAGGTGTCGTTTTATTTTCGAGGCGCTCAGTTGCTTTTATCGCGACTATAAAGGCCTCCCGATCGAAACGTCGATATGATAATTGTAATCCAATACATCTCCATATGCATCATCTGCTTCACCCATTACGTCGTTATTATAAACTAGTGCAGGTGAAGAAAATTTTCAAATTTAAAAACTCAAATAGCGGTAAATAATGTTTAAAACAGCATTTGTTTAGGTTATTTTTCTATTAATACCTGAATTTTTGATGTTCATTTATTATATTGTCTTCTTCAACCTAGAAATAGTTTTTGATCTCTTTTACTAGCAGAATTTGTCTCAATCCGCTAACACACGAGAGTGATAAAGCTTTAGTTCACTTGGATTCAAAAAATTCTAACAAGTTTATCTAGCACAGAAATAAATAGATTTGAAGTCACAATAATGTTAGTTATCTGTCCTATTTTTTCTTAAGTTATACGACCAGCAGCGCCTTTCGTGCATTTTATTAGATATAATAAGTATAATATAACGCAACCTAAGACATTAGTTGTTTAGAAACTTAAAGCACCGCCTGTCCTTTAACTTTTAGCGACATAAATTTTATTTTGTTCAATAACAGTATACCAAAAATACTATCCAGAAGAAATTTGTAAGATTTTAGTTGTTAATTTACTATTTGACAAGTGATGCGGTAAATTATGGCAGTTTTCCCCATGTGGTGCGGCTGTGGAACGAAAGTACCATGCCCTATAATTATTGTGTGTTGAATATTGAGCTTTGCCATTGAGTGATGCCGCCTTGACACTGACATAATGAATTCTGTCTACTTTGATATGACGCATAGGTCGCAATATGAATTCCTATTATTTTATTTCCTATAGAAATACGTGTTATATCGACTGAATTAAGTTAGAAATAAATGATAATGTTGATTTAATGTTAAACTAGGACAAATTTTTACATTTTTTATATATTGTTTTTCTTTTGAATGTGTCTTAATCGAAGTCTGATCTTTCTTGGCTAGAATCGTCAGAGAATTATCGATCGTAGCGCAGCGGGATGTACCAAAGCAGATTCTTGTTAAAACAAATCGCGCGAGACCGCGTCGCGTCGGGAAATTAGGCGCAGAAACCCCCGTTGCGCACACTTGTCGTAAATAAACGTCGCGGTCGCTTGCTGTGTCGATGCTTAAAACATTATTGTTATACATTCGTTTAAGGATTTAATTACTTGCATCTCTGATGAACCCACCTTTGCCGTTGTCGCTTTCGTCTCCACGCACGTGATCGTAAATCTTTACTTCGTTAATGATGCGACCGCTGTTTCGCGATGAAATACCGCTTACATTTTTTCTGAGCGAAATATTATTTTACTTATATTATTGAACGTGGGTTTCCGTAATGCACTGTAACTCTTTAAGTGGTTTTTCGAGTACGTACATAATTTATGCTCAAATGTATATTTGCGAAGTTGTTTGGGACCTTGTCCTTATCGATCATATTAAATGTTTGATGGCGCAACTTATTTTGCATTAGTACAAAATAAATATGTTTAATATGGACGACGAATTTCGTGATATGGATTAAATCTCTCCAGCCTGCTATTTCCTTCGGCCTTTTGTATAACAAGCTAGTTGAAACTTTAAACGTGCCGCATATTGTAACTATTAGTATTATATTTTATTCTATAAAAAGTTTATTATTTAATGGATGTCATTTAATGAAACTTCTTCCTTATTTTTTTCTTCTCGTTTTGCGTTGGTTTTAAAGAGCAGTGGATCGATTTGCCAGTGCTTAGCACCCGCCCTTTAACTCACTTGACATTGGCGTTTTCAATTTACTTAACCCGGTGTCAAGTATCAAGTGAACATCAACTCTCAGCATCCGTGCTCGATTGCCTTCGACTAGAACTTTTCTTCCATCTAAAGTTGCGGCTTGATCACAATGCAGTCGGCACCCCGTTTGTAAACGCGATACTTCCGTTGGATCAAAGACTCCTCGCATGTGATTGCGGCCCCTTTACTTTAATCAAATGGCTGCGACAAAGGATTGAATAAAACGCTCCACGATTTCGTACGAGCTATCGGTATTGGCTGCGAAATTCCTTTTTCGAAATGTCGGCATTTTAGCAATGATAGCAAGAAATACGAACATTTTTTACACTACAGTCCCAAATGGTTTCTATACAACCTATTCTTGTCTCAAGTACATGTTATAAAGCCCCTTTCCCACGTTTTGTTGAAGTTACAATTATTTTAAGTGGATTTTATGGCATGGCTCGACAATTATAAGAGTAAGTGCCAACAATATAGTGTCATTTAAGTGGTGTTAATTGATTAGTAACATCGATCTTGACTGCGTAAGAAATAATCGACACAATAGCTCCTAATTTCGAGTGCAAGATCATTAAGATTTTCAAGAAGATTACGTCAACGAGGAGTAATAACTTTGTTCTATTTTTATCCTTACACTGAAGAAAATTTCTTAATTTACCTCGAAGTGTACCTTATAGTAATGTTATTTGTGTTTGTTTTGTTACTTCTGAAAGCAAAGATGTTTTTGATTGTATAATAGTAAATCGTCAAAAGGGAAGGTTATTTTTAAAATTGCTAATTTTATGTCAAAATTTCGAGATTATCGCGTAAACATGAGTCAATAGGTTGTCCCCTGGTGGTATACTTTAATGATCCATTCATCCATTTACTAGAGCTTATGAAGCCTCGTAGGGAGGATTTGCCATAGTTGCCACGCTTTGCAGGCGGGTTAACAACTGCAATTTTTATGATTCTGAGTTATTATGAGGAAGATGCTGTCCATCCCCTACTTAAGTTTCTTCGGGTCCTACGACATGGGGCGTTATGACGTAGTGGATGTACTGTCACTACACGGTTTAATTATTGTACTATTCATTTGTCTAAAAGATACCACTACCTCATATCATCCCGTCGATATCGTTTAAGCGACAAAGGAATAAAATATAGATTCGAAAAGAATAATTTTTATTTATTTAGATTATACGAATACCTATTAAAATGAGTTTATAATATGTTGTACAATTAAATATGAAACAATTTAGAAACACAATCTTCGCATTTACGTATTATTAGTAAACGTGTGTGTATTATGAAAGAAAATGATAAAAGCTCAAAATAGGAAAAAAAAAATCTGTTATTCAAAATAAAAAAAAAATAAAAATTCCCCTTATGAGACACTCTATGGGTGTTCTATAATCAGCACTAGATATTCCTTTAAAGCAAAATCTCTTCATTTTATTTGTATTCCTTTTCGTGGTTTCGTAAAAACATCATTGTAATCTTTATGCTGCCAAAACTCACTACTCAAATTCTTAATTTCCTGTCATACATTACTGACAGGCGGCCCGTCTGCAGTCCCGTGGTGTTTAAAATTTAAAAGACCGACACCTCTGCTGTATTAACATATTATGCACATATATTATATGGCTTGTTTATTAATACATTTATATTTTTTATATGAGTACGAGTATATGTTGCCAGTTTTAACTTTTATTTTATGATTACACATTATAAATTTTACAAATGAATAATTGCAAAAACCAATAGCTTCTTATTTACTCGCATAAGCATTTTTTACTCGTATCATTAGTTTATTTTTCTTAAACTGAAGTTCTTTTTATTTATAGATTCAGTTGTTATTTTTGCCATGTCTTGTAACGGTTTTGAACATATTTTCTTCTTTGTTAGCTTCCAGTGCTAGATATGGGTCTCCCCCACTGTATGAAGGTTTTGCCATAATTGCCACACTTTTCCAGACGCCTCGCAGCTTAGACGCTTTGAGCATGGAGTTTTTACGTTGGGCGTGAAGGTGGTGGTTCCTCCGCCAACAAACGTGATGACTTTCATGAGATTTTTCTGGTATTTTTCATAGTCGCCTCTAACGAAACCCGCAGAAACAAATAGGGTGATGAGTTGTCTTACGCAACCACCACACGACATTTTACCCTTTACAAACATTATATAACTGAATCTTTGCGAAAATAGTAAATGCTGAGGACAGGTAAAACGCATGACGGCTAGCACTAACCTAATGCTTGAAATCAGACATCTAGAGCTCGTTTCCGAAATATAGAAATTTCATCAGTGGACTACCACAGGCAACGGTAATGATGATGAGTTTTTGGAAGTATAATATATTAAAAATCATCATCTCATTTTACTCCGATGTGAAATATCCACCTGCGACAAGCAGCAGTGTCAAAGGTGCGAGACGTACTGCGATCGTCTACTAGCGTGATGTTTAAGGCAAATCCTCTCCAGAAAGGGACTTTTTTTTATAGGATAGGATTACAAGAGTGCAAGTCCACTTGATTGTAAGTGGTTGCTGTGACACATAGACATCTACATCTATCATCAATAAAAAATCAGATGCGTTTGTCACTTGTGAGAACTAAGAAAGAATGCCTCTTTTCCAGTAACAAGGGTATCCGGTTCTCTACATTCACCATAAGAAACACAGCAGTGTAAAGCTGCTGTTTTACGCTGGTATTCTGTGAGAGCGTGGTCCTTCCCCGGTCGAGCCGACGCACTCGTGCTATAACTTTACTACTAATATATCTGCAGCATGGCACTAAGAAAAGATAAAAGAAGAATAATTGACCATGTGTTGTGCGCTGGAGAAATGCATTGTACTATAGAATTGGAAAATAACGGGTGCACTCTCTATTACCTCAATCTTATATTCCTATGGAACGACAATCTGACACGACCGAAGAGAGATAAGGCGAAGTACTAACGGCTTTAAGTTTTTTCTAAGGTACAGAGGTGAAATATCGCCAACTCCCTGATTACGGCTGCTACTGAGAATTTTAACAATTACAGTGTAATAGCTTATAGCTATCTCAACTAACGCAATACCAGGCACATTTATTAAATTCCCTATACCTTACTGTTATACTGATTTTTCTTTCTCACTTTGTAAGAAATAATTCCAATAAAGTTTGACAGTCTTTTAATATGTTTTATTTAATCAATATAACTTTTTATTCTCCCCTTTGACGCTTAATCGCCTGCAGTTTCAGTCAATTTAAAAATAACAAAGGGCTATATAATACGATTCGTCTTTTGGAGTCGCACGGTTATTGAATAAAAACAGAATGTCAATTCTTCGACCCCACCCCCGCTGATTATACGATTTTTATGGTCTGTGAAATGCAGGTAAAAAATAAATTATGTGAAGTATCATAAAAACTCGCTGTGTTAAACAACAATAATTTTTATGTAAACTATATCAATATTATCTAGATTTATAAATGTAAGCGACTTAAAAACTGTATTTTATTCACAACCGCTTTAAAACAACCTATCTATATATATTAATATGTGAAGGGAAAACTGTACGCCTTTGTAATCATATTGTCCGCACGGAGGAATGCGAAATTTGGCATAAAATTCATATGCAGGAGTGCAAAAAGGCCCATTGTCTACGTTCATACCGCCAATGTCAATTGTCAAATACGTATTAGTCTATGGTTAGATGCCTGTGTCAGTAACTATATTGACAACAAAATAATTAGTAATTCTTTTGACAAAAAAATAATTACTGACAGATTGACTAAATGAGCTACCAATTTTGTATGGTTTATAATGTTTCTTTTACAATAGGCTGTAGAGGCAATGCAAAAAAGTATTAAAAGTCAGTATATCGAAGTGCTGAAGTGTTTGATGGCTATCCGAGTACAAAACCAGAGTACGAAACCTATCCAATTGCACAGAGGTGTAAGAATTGGTGACGTTATATACCCGAAACTCTTCACCGCTGCATTGGAAAATGTTTTCAAGCTACTGGCCTGGAAAGGATACGGTATTAACATCAACGGAGAGTACATCACTCACCTTCGGTTTGCCGACGATAGATGTAGTCCTTATGGCAGAATCGCTGCAGGACCTAAGCACTATACTCAATGACGTCAATAGTGTCTCTCAACAAATAGGTCTTAAGATGAACATGGACAAAACAAAGATCATGTTTAATGTCCATATCACATCTACTTTCTCACACATCCCAACCAATGTAAGTTTTATTCTTAAAAAAACTGGAAGAAAGCTCGGGTGCTGTATTAAAAGTGGCAATATCTACCCAACCCAGACGTATCCAACAATTTATAATTTGCATCTGCAATATTAACTCCAGCCACTAAGCCGTCGTCTTAAAAATAATATTATATAAAATGTAAAAATAAAACGTTTACACGTTTTTATTAAATTAGGTGGTGGAAATCTATACTATACAATAAAAATAAAATGTTTGTTATGTCAAAATTAAATCTTGTTACTAAATTTATATGAAAGTACATAAATCATCATTACAACCCTTTACAAGTCCACTGCTGAACATACGCCTCCACAAGGAACGTCACAAAGCACGGTCATCCATTGACTTCCTGCATGTCTAACCAGGTCGTCACTCCATCTAGTGAGGGGATGCCTTACAATTCGCCTGCCGATATGAGGCTGCCACTCGAGAATCTTTCTTCCCTATCGGATGTCGGTTATTATGGCCGGCCCATTGCCACTTCAGCTTATTGATGCGTTGGGCTATGTCGGTTACTCTAGTTCTACTGCGGACATCCTCGTTTTTAAGTCTATCACGCAGATAAACCCCGAGCATAGCCCTCTCCATACCTCGCTGAGCAACTTTGAGCTTGAAGTGTAGCCACGTCTCAGATCCATAGGTCATCATTGGCAACACGCACTGGTTGTACAATTCACACCTCTAATGGAACTTAGACCTCGGTATTTGATACTAATTGCAACTAAATACCTTCACAGTTTCCCGTTCCGCGATTAAGACACAATAGTCAAACAATCAAAATGTGTATATAATATTATGATTCATTTTGACAGGGAAAGGGTTTACCTGTTCCTGAGAAATAGGGGTGTTTGACAGACGAACGACCGTACAACGAAACATCGCACAAGGTTTCCGTTTTTGTTTTTGAGGCACGGAACCCTGAAAATTACTTTGATTATGATCCTCTTTATGAATATTTAGTTATACAGCGTACAATAACGTTTGCTCTACGAACGGCACTATGTAGACAATTTCACGCGCGCTTACCAAATGTTTGCTAAGCAATTTGCTGCCATCGCGTCGTATCGCTTGAGGCGGTCACTTTATTCCTGCCGGATGGAACTTCTGTGCTTTTTGGAGAAGTTCCAAGCTTCATTTGTTTTTTTTATACATATAATATAACTTATTTGTCTTTCATTCTTTCTACAACGGGAGAGTCCCATATCTAGCATTGGGATTTTGCGGGCGGTTGAAGAAAGAAAAGACAAATATTTCACAATAATTACCGTATAATTTTTTTTTATATGATAAGAGTGACAAGCGAGCACACAGTCCACCTGATGGTAAGTGGTTGCTGTGGCCTATAGACATGAGGACCGTGAGGAATAAGATGGAATGCCTCTTATAGTAAAAAGGGTATCCGGTTCTCCACACACACACACACCATACGAAACACAGCAGTATTAAGATACAGTATGGCTCTACCACGTTTAAAGACAAAAAAGTAAAAAATCAAGTTCCTTTACCCTTTACGTTTCAAACAATTTGCTTTTAATAAATTAATAGGTGTGTATGAAAGTCCATATTATATATATATATATACACTTCGTTTGGACATCTTGTACTAAGTTATATATAATAAAGCGTTATTTTTATGTCTGGGGCATGATAGGAATAGGCCTCCTCTCATTACTGAGAGGCAGGGATTAAGAACCGTTTCTTATTTTAGTTTTTTAAAAAGGTTCCAATTTTCGATTCGGTTGAATCTACCTTACTGGTTCCGGTTCCGGTTAAATCTTTGTGGCGTTGTTTTTTTGCTTTATTTTTATATCATTGCTTTTTTACCGCAAATATAATTTTATGAATGTCACTGACTCAAGCAAATTGCTTCGCTCTTTTATCAGTAAAATAGACGTGTCTATTAGTTCTTATTTAGGTTTTGGTTTCGGTTGTGAGTTTAGTACGAGACCCGCTTAATACCGGTTTCCTACCGGAATTTATTAAACCTTTTCGATTCTGATAGAGTTCTAAGTGAGGGAAGAACGTGTTGGTGGACTTCACGTATTCTCGAAATATTTTCTTACATCTCAGACATAAAGGTGTTTTCAACGATGTACTTATTTGCGTACTTAAAATTGCTTTGCTTGTACTTTAAATAAACATTTTTATTGGTGCTGACAGGGATAGAATTCAGTTTGCTTACATGCCCATTATTAAGGCAAGCCCCTTATATATCATATATCCTTTGAGCTATCGCGGCTCTCATCTCAACCTCGTTATAAACTTAAAATTTTTAGTTCACGTTATTTTTAATCAAATTGTGTTGTAATGATTTTCTTATGTTTACGCGAACACTACACATTTTTGAATGAAGCTAGTTTTTCGCGATAAAATCCGTAAAAACTGGTTTTATTCAAATTGTGTCGTTTTTATTTTTTATATAATGGTTGCACTACATTTCTGTCTAAGAGTCCGTATAGGGAGCTAGTATAACTGCAGGCTGTGCGGCATTTTCCATCTTAGTCCTCTGAGGTTACAATACCTCTGTAGCCTTCTTAGTTTGAATTTGATTAAAGGTGCCCGTGGGCTGCAGTAGTTTACGTGGTAGAGCCATGCTGCAGCTATATTAGTAGTATGGTTGTAGCACGAATGGGTTGGCCTGACTGGGGAAGGACCACGCTCTCACAGAATACCAGCGTCAAATAGTAGTTTAACACTGCTGTGTTTCGTATGGTGAGTGTAGAGAACCGGAGACCATTTTTACTGGAAAAGAGGCATTACATCTTAGTCCTCACGGGTGATAACGCATCTGCGTTTTGATTCGCAAACGAGGATAAATGTCTATGGGCCCCAGCAACCACTTACTATAAGGTGGACTGTGTGCTCGTTTGTCACTCGATCCTATAAAAAAAAAACTTACCTTTAAGTGGAGCGTAAGTTCATTTGCCGCTTCAGTTCCATAAAAAATCCATTATGCCAGGCTAACATAAGCGCTAAAAAATAAATAGTTTAAAAGCATTTTTAAATCAAGGTTTTATTTAAATGCTCTAAAAAGAAAAAAAATAGTCTTAAACTAAATCAAACCCTCAATTTATTACATTACTCAATTTATATGATATAAATTTTTTATAAAGAGTTGCGAGGCAACCATATGCATCAAAAGTTAAATATTAGTAACAGTAGGTACTTCATAAAATTTACTCATACACTATAAACCTTTTAAGCTTCCTATCCATTGTTTACATTACGGAAAGTGTGTTGTTATAATTAATCCAGTAAGCTATTCGTTGTCTAATTTAAATGAGATTTAGATTAATCAAGCGATATAAGCGACCAACAATAAAACATTTAACAATACATCATCCTGTCAATGTTTCGGCGTCTTTTTTTTAACCAAGCGGTTGAAATTAAACTATTTGTATTGCTCTGGCGTTAGAACGTTATCTTTTGGTCGATCGACTTCTCAACCCTTTACTACGCCTCCATGCAGGCGGTACCGTTACAACTATTAAATATTCTGTGAGCTAGGGTCAGTCCTTGTACGCCTGCTGTTGTATTATTATTTGTGTAGTTGTTTGTTTTGTCTTTTACCGCCGAACTCGATGTTTTTTTATTTTCAGGTTAAGGGTTCGATTTTTTACCGGACAAGTATTTGTATTACCTACAAATAATTCCTTCGGCTCTTGGTATTTATTCCTAGCTTGTAAGCGTGTACTCTAACAGTGATTTCGTGTCGTTCGTGTGTGTCACTTATCTTATAGATTTCTTCATGGTGCGATTGTTCCAGTGTTTTTGACACAATTACTTACATCTACTTTCAATGTCAATGTTGCAATAATGCTTATACGATTACGAGCCATATTGGGCGTAGATTATAACTACTATAAATTCCTCTGTATTTAAGGGTACGCTTTTGGCTTACATAATATTATTCCCTATAAAATTTAAGGCCGTCCCACTTGGGGCACATTATCATTTGCGTTGAAGAGACCGGAGTCCGGAAGCTGAGTGAATTGTTCGTAGTATGGTAAGGAGAACCAAAGCATCTTAATTGATAATGAAGAATTGTATATTAGTCTGCAGAGAAATCTATCTGTCTTTGACCACCGCAGTCATCGGGTGAACTGAGCGGTCCTTTGTCACCGTTACTCGTAAAAAAATCTTCTTAGGGCGTGGAGCTTGCATGTGAGTTACCCGTACTGTAAATAGAGTTTAGTTATTTAAGTCTATTAATTTTGTTCTCACGCAACTACACAGAATAAAAATGTAGATCACATTTCAGCTGCTTTAATTTACTTACACTGTCACTTTAGGTTGCTTATTATACTGCATTCAATAATAATTAACTTAGAGACTATATTGATCTCCAATCAAAAGAGGATCTGTCAACCTAACTTTGTAACGTTATTGCAAAAAATTTATTGACACAATTATCTTCTCGTATAACTTAATATCCCATTCAATAATAATTAACTTAGAGACAAAATGGATCTCTAATCAAAAGAGGATCTGTTAACCTAACTTTGTAATTTTATTGCAAAATATTAATTGACAGAATTTTCTCACTCTCTTCAACTTCACATCGTCAATGTATGGTGCCAGAGCCGTTAACTAAGCGCTCGCCCTTTATTCATACATAAAAAGACTTCAGAATAATATGTTTGTCGCAGTTGGTGTCGTGTCCCAATCAAGACTTCTATTCAAGCCTGCCCCTTAACTTTCTAATAAACATTATTAAAGATTTAAGCTGCGAGGACAATAGTTCCCTCAATTTCGGAACACCTTAACAATGCTCTAGTAATTTGTTTTGGTGTTTGATTGGTTGCTCCACAGAATATTTTAGCTGTCACTATGCAGTGTCAGGGTTGTCACATTGTATTTTTCTTGTATTAATTTTCACGTACCAGCCTCTGTTTGTTAAGATTTCAATACAGTGGTGAAATAAAATAAAAACATTTAAAGTTTTATCGTTAGTATTCAAAATAAGTATACAATAACAATTTTGTTAACTTATACAATAAATTACGGTAAGGTATATCAATCCTATTTCTTATTCATTACTGGTTAAAGTGCCACTCTTGCGTTCTTTGTGCTTATATTAATATAATGGGCACCTTAATTGCGCTTCTGAACACCCATCCTTTTGTTATGCACGAACCACACCCTACGTTTATCTAAGCAGTAGCTTATTCGAAGTGATAAATGAGCTCCCAATCGATTTGAATAACAAGCAGGCAGATGCTCTTAATCCTTTTGATTTCATTAAATGCATGCGCCCCCGGCCCCTGTCGGAAATATCGCTCGAGAGCATATCTCGATTCAACTTCAGCTGGTTCATTTATAGTAATTAAAAAAAAAAACATTTTTAGAACTTATTATACCTACTATAGAATAATGTGCCGTATTACGTGACTAAAGAAACGTTCAAAGGATTTGTGATTGTGCAGTTTAGGATGACCTTCAAAGATAGTATAATATTTATTTTTATTTTTTAAGAAGACGTACCATTTGTTAGGCAGACAATTTGTAATCACAAAGGTTGTTTTTTACGAACAGATTCTAATGAATTCCCGGCAGACATTTATCTGAGTGGTAACCAATCGCACCGTCATTTGTTTGATCATTTCGTTAGGGACAGGCCAAGTGAAAAATCCGTCTACATTAATCACGTCGATACTGAAATATAATTTTGAGCGGTCAAAAAATTTACATAAATAATTTATACCCAAGAGACGGTGTGAGTTTCTTGAGTTTTAATTCGCTCGAAACGTTCTCTTTGTTTGTATTCTGGTATGAAATATCTTACTTACGAGTATGTATCGTATGCACTAAACTGTATTTTATTTACAATTTTCTTGTATATTTGTGCTTTAAATAGATTTTCGATTGCTTAATATTTTTTATTACGTATTTTTTGTATAACTATCACTTCTAAAAGTGTAATTTTTCCCAACGGGCGCTATAAAAGCAAAATGTTAAAACACCTTGTGCTATTTTGATGCTGAGTTGAAATAAATTTGAACATTTTCCTATATTGAAACAATCTTATTACGCTATTGGGACAGTATTTGAGTACACACATACACATATATATATATATATATATATATATATATGATAATAATTGATTAACTGAGCTGTAGCAGTGTCTTGGGAATCATATCCAAAAAACAGCCTGACAGGCCGTGAATCAATGTTGATGTCGTTTTATTTTCGGCGTACAACAGTGCTGGATGTGGCGCAATTGATCTTTTAACAGTGCATTTTAAATATGATGTTTTATAAATTAAATTAATACATGTTTAATGTAGGGTAATATTAATATTCTGGGTGTTTTATTACGCCGATGTTTTAATCATTCTGTAATTTTAATCTTGAACATAAGATTAAATGCGAACCATAAAATAAAACAACTTTTACGGATTTTATCGGGTTTTATTTAAAATCCGTAAAAGTAGTTTTATTCGATGTGTAGTGTTCGTGTAAATATAAGAAATTATTACGAACAACAAATGTTTTAAAATATTTCTTATCAGCAATGTGATATACGTTTCCCGCGCTATAATGCGTCGTATATTTCACAGACAGCACATTACCTTCATTAGTCGTCAATATATATGCAATTTTACTACTTACACAGGTGGAACATTGGATAGTCTGAAATAAGTTTTATGTTTTCACAACATCATAAATTGTACACTTCATCATGGTACATGCAGGATGACGATGAATCGACTGATCGATGGTCGGTGTTACATGTCGGGCTGTAATGATAGTGATGTTTTATTTAACTATTATAAGCCAGTGCTTGACTGCTAACCCACGTGATAGTAAGTGGTGATGTAGCCGATGATGGCAAAGGGCACTGACTTTGCTTTACAAAGGCCTATTCACTCTTGCCTTGAAGACACCCATGATAAAAAGACAAAAACACAGATGCTGGTTAATTATTCCACTTCTTTGCTTTTCGTATTAAAAGCGAGGATGCAAACCGTGTGCTTATGTCGACAACAAAGAGGTGGAGAACAGCCGAACGTCTTGTGGGCTAATGATGAAATTCAAAGGGCTACCCCCTTTGAATTCCATCAAGGGAGAATAAAGTTATACAATTCCTGCATACATGGTGTGAATAATGTGAAATATAATTTAAAATCAAAAATTTGTACAACCGACTTCAATATAAATTATTAAGAATAACTCAAAAACTATTGATCACACATTGATTAAATTACTATTACATGGGACCATATGAGAAACACCAGCTTTAAATTAAAAAAAGAATCATCGAAATCGGTTCATCCAGAAAAAAAGTTATAAGGTAACACACATAATAAAAAAGAACATTCAGTCGAATTGAGTACCTCCTCCTTTGAAGTCGGTAGACAATATAAAAACAAAGTCAAGTGATAATGACAAAAGAAGAACTATTGTAGCTCCTGGGCTAAGCGCTAGACGTAATTTTACAGTAGGTGCGCGAGCAATCGGAGTTCGATCCCCAATGGCACAAGTGAAATTGCTATATGAATAACCATTTAGCAGGCCGTGAAAAAAAAATTGTGAGGAAACCTGCATGTCTGAGTTTTATTTTATAGAAAAGGGGGCAACCGAGTATGCGGCTCACCTGATGGTAAGTGATTACCGCCGCCCATGAACAACCGCAACACCAGGGGAAATACAAATGCGTGGCTGGCCTTTTAGAAAGGTGGCTCTTTTCTTGAAAGTCCCTAAGTCGTATCGGTCCGGAAAAATCGCCAGTGACAAATGATTCCACAGAGAAGTTGTACGAGGAAGAAAACTCCTAGTTAAACACACAGTCGTGGATCGCCCAGCATCCAGATGGTGAGGATGGTATCGTGAATTTTGACGCGATGTGCGTTCGTGAAGTTTGGCGGCTGGAATTAATCCGAACAATTCCTCAAAGCACTCCCCGTGGTAGATTCAATAGAAAATGCAAAGGGATGCAACATCCCTTACCCAGCGGCAGTGTATCAAGCCGATCAGAAAGAACTCGGTCGTTGACGATTCGAACCGCTCTGAGCTGGATGCGGTCAAGTGGAAGAAGCTGGTAGTGGGGTGCCCCGGCCCAGATATTAGAACAGTATTCCATGTGAGGCCGAACTTGCGCTTTGTAAAGTTGCAAGCGATTTGCCGGCATGAAATACTTTCCCGCTCTGCTGAGCACGCCTAGCTTTAGAGAGGCCAATTTGGCCTTTTCTTCCAAATGACCATGAAACTGCACACTATTCGATATGTCGACGCCGAGGATTCCGATGCTAGCCGAGGCAGCAAGAGGAGGGCCTCGAAACTGAGGAGATACGATAAAGGGGTTCTTTTTAGCGCTAAACGCGCAAACTTGTGTCTTCTGGGGATCGAACTGGACTAGATTTAGTCGCCCCCAATTCGAGACTTTGTTCAGCAAAGACTCGCTTTCAAACACAAGTTTGTCCCGGTATTCGGCGACATTTCCCGAGAAATATTGGCACGGCCGGTGTATATGGCATCACCAGTGCTGTCTTCTGCATAGCAATGATTGTTACCAGCTTGCAACATATCATTGATATGCAAAAGAAACAACGTTGGTGATAGCACGCAGCCTTCTGAAACACCAGTGTTAGTAGGCTTGATGACCATCGACCGTCTACTACGACGTTGATGCTCCGATCAGAAACTGATGATCCAATTGCACAATTTCTCGGGAAACCCATAGGAATGGAGCTTCGAAAGAAGCGCTTTGTGCCAGACCCGATCGAAGGTCTTCGCTATGTCCAAACTAACCGCCAATGCCTCCCCTTTTGACTCTACTGCCTCCGCCCATCAGGTAGACCAGAATATCACCAGCTGATCGACCCCGACTAAAACCGTATTGGCGGTCACTAATCAACTAGTGATCCTCAAGGTACCTCATGAGCTGGCAGTTTATAATAGACTCCATTATTTTGGAGAACAAAGAGCCCATAGTTGGACGGGTCTGAGCGGTCACCTATTTTAGGGATCGGGTGAACCAAAGCTGTCTTCCATGAGTTCGGGACTACGCCTTGGGAGTAGGAGTACTGGAAACGACGAGTTAAAACCGGTGCCAACTCACACGTCTTCAGCACAATGGGAGGGACTCCATCAGGCTCACTCGACTTGCTGACGTCTAGGGAAAAGAGTGCTTTGCGAACCGAGCGCTGTGTAAACCGCACATCCCATATGGATCACTCATACCACGGGTCGGAGGTGTGTTCCCCCCGTCATCTAGAGTCGAGTTGGACGCAAAGAGAGAGCCTAACAGATCGGCTTTCTCCTTTGCTGCATGGGCCAGTGAGTCGTCCTCTCTTTGCAGAGATGGAAGAGATGTCTGACAGAATTTCCCTTGGAAAGCCTTGGCGGGTGACCAGAACGCACGGGTTCCCGAAGGAAGGTGAACTAGCTTCTCGCCCATTCTGCTGATGTGCTCAGACCTCGCCTTGGCAATGACTCTTTTGAAGGACCTGGAGGCGGAATTATACTTCCTTTTAAGAAAGCACGTGTTTACATCCCGAAATGTTGATGTGTCAGCCCAGGCCTGGTAGCACTCCTGCTTATTGCTTGATGCTATTTTACAGGAGCAACCAAACCATGGCTGGGATCTGCCTCCAATGGGCACCACAGAGCATGGAATAAAAAGTGCCATACCCTAAAGTACCACATCAGTAACAGAATCAGTTAGAATGATGTTGCACCTACCACAGCTTCTCAAATCATCCAGGGTTGACTGGTAGAGAATGCCACAAGGCATTAAGTCCGCCCTTTATATCCCTTATTATAAGCTAGATGTAAAAAAGAATAAATAAATAAATAAAATAAATAAATCAGCAACAACGCTGGGATCTTCTGGCGAGGGTAGGATGCAAAAAAAGACCGCATCCTATCTCAATCTGCCGACCTATAGTGCCAAACACGGCGGCAGCCTGCAGAATGCAACCGCGTCGTTAGTGTAAGTGGCACCTCACTCCAGAAAAAACAGTGGTCCGACGAGCCTAAAGGAGCATCGACGGAAACCTGATATCCGTCCAGGTGAGAGATCAGCAGAAGGTCCAACAGGGAAGGTGCATGGTCCTCCACGTCTGATATCCGCGTAGGCGAAGTAACCAGCTGTGTAAGACCATATGCCAAAGCAAAGTCATAAAGAGATCTCCGCATGATCGGTTGGACGTGAACCGAGCCACTGGGCGTGGTGGGTGTTAAAATCGCCAAGGATCACGATCTCTGCGTATGGGACCTGCCGTAAAAAGGAATCTGTAGCAATTTGGACGTGGTCGATGAGTCGGGCGAATGACCGAGGCGTCGAAAACAGATGTCCACTCTGACGTATACGCAAACTCCAGCCCGGGGTACAAAGGAGTCTAATTGGTACCCCGGGTAGCAGAGATATGAAGTATCAGCCAGAGAGGACACCTGAGTCTCGGTTTAAAAGAGCAAGGCCGGCTTCGCCGTCTTTAGATGGTAGTGGACTGCGTTAAGGTTGGAATGAAGTCCCCTGATGTTGCAAAAATTCATGGATAGCGTGACAGGGGCGCCTTGGTCTTATTGCTCCGCTAGCCTCCCCCCCAGAGCGGCCTGAGCACCACCCTCAGGGGTGGAGTAATGTAAAGTAAAAGTAAATAGAAATGATAGGAGGCCTATACCTAGCTTTATGACCTATATAAGCTGTAACTTTACTACTGCTACTTGGTTTTATATGAGTAGTCAAATTCATCATATTATAATATTACTATTTTAACAGTGGTAGAGCCACGCGGCAGCTTTTGCTGTCGCACGGATGGGCCGGCTCGAACCGGGGTGGTACCACGACCTCACAGAATACCAGCGTGAAGTAGAGGTCTACTTCTGCGTTTCGCTTGGTGAGTGCAGGTGGCCGGAGGCCCTTTTTACTGGAAATGAGGCATTACATCTTAGTCCTCACGGGTGACAACGCATCTGCATTTTGATTTGTAATAGAGGATAGATGTAGATGTCTATGGGCCGCATCAACCACTTACCATCAGGTGGACTGTGTGCTCGTTTGTCACCCTTATCCTATAAAAAAAAATTACTTATATTTGCGATTTTTTAAAACTATATGAATAAAGTTGATCATATTATTTCGTAGTCATGACTTTTTATTTTGAAAATATTCAAGTTATTGCATAAATAATTTCGTACGTATCATAAAAGATTAATAGGCCAGAAGGTGACTCATAACCATATACCACGACGTATATTATGTCAGTTGAATAATACATGGTCTGGCGATGGAGAGCAGCGTCAAAGATGGGATTCAATGGGAGCAGCATGATAGTTTCATTAATTAGTTCATAATACTTTATAACAGAGTCGAGGTAGGTATTCATTTTTCGAAACACTATCTTTTGATGCTGACTTCAGAAGCTCTCAAGCAAATGACACATAAAAAACTTTTTAGAAATTAATTTTTTATTAATAAAATTTTTCATTTTTCAAAAGTTTAAAAAGCGAACTAAACATAAAAATCACTTTTTGTTTATAAGAGTTAAGTATTCATTAAAAGAACAAAACATTTATTATACATATAGCAAGCAATAAGTGGTATACGTTTTCCGTGACGATTCGATTACATGCTCACTTTGCTCCTCCTTCGCATTTAACGGTGCTTAAAGCTAAATAACGCTGTAAATCGAATGTTAATATAAATTACGATACGCTCCAAGATATCGATGATGTATGTGTTCTCGGTAAGTAGCTTACTCTCTCGCTTTCATCTCTTTTTAAACGTCAGCGCAAGACAAATTATTTTTACTAATCGCACGGCCATTGTCTGCGGCATCGATTTTATAATTCTTCACGAATTAATAAGGTGTAGCCACGCCCCGGAGGCGTCAACTGCGTGATTAATAGATTGAGTGTCGGTGACTACCGAAACGACAACACTACATTTTTTCAATCCCCACTACACTATTCTTTAAGTGTGGTTGTAATACAAGTGTACAATATAAATTATTGTTCAATCATTAGCAACTACGTGGTGTGTTCTATAGTAAATATATTTTTTATATTAAACTAAAGTGACAAACGAACTCACTTCACCTGATGGTAAGTGGCTACTGTAGCCCATGGACACCTGCTACTAAACTAAGACTAAGAACTTTAGACTAAGAAGGCTACAGACGCGTTATCACAGCTCAGGACTAAGATGAAATGCTCTCTATGCAAGCACTGCTGCTTGATGCTTAAAATGCGTAGTGGATGATACTACTCAAACGGAAGTTATATTTTTATTCATTGCTACGAGTATTACCGGTATTTATTCATAATTTGTTACCATAGTTATTTTGTGTGTTGTGGCTGCTTATTCTTATTTCAATCGAGACATGACGACATTACTAATATTAAAATTCTAAGATTGTTTATAACATTTTCGACAGTTTTCTACTCTTATCACATCGTTATTTAGAAATTAATATTATTCATGTTTTTTTCTCTTTGTAAACTCGTTCGCTTAATTTATTACGGCTCTAATTTAGCATGGCAAATTTTTGTATTCTACATCTTAAAAGAAACTAATCATATTTTTTTCTGCATTTCTTATGAAATACTGATGTTTTTCCATATAGAAATATTGGCGTTCTTTCTTCTTCTTCTTCGTTACTTGAAAGGATAAAGAAAGTAAAAAAGAAAAAAACGCGGATATTTGCGAAGTAAATTTTCCTAAAAGTTTTTATATAATGGATTTCCGCAAAGTAACGCCTGATTCTATTAATTATTAATTATGATAAAGAAAGTTACGGAATTTAAAATCCGCCCAGTTTATGTTTTGTTAGGTTACACTTATCGCCCGAGCTACACTCCAACTTGCTTGCTATGTAAATTTGTGTTAAATAAAGTTGCATATAAAAGTTTAAGAACATAACACCTACGTTACCTCTGTTATTCATTGTTTCGAACTGATAATATTCACCACATACATGAAGTACAACATATCCACAAACTTCGGCTTCTACTTCCACTCTTTAAATTAGTTCTGTCAGATTATTTAACATGCTACAGCTGCAAATAAACCTTTGAGAGGCTGTAAAGCCTGTCAACTGTCAACTGTCAATCGCTACGTTTGGCAAGCTACTATCGATTCCGGAATAGCCTTGAGTTTAAACTGATTGCTTACAGGATTATAATAAAGCTGTTACAAGTTAGTTGTTTAACAGTCGTTTGATGAAAATTGTACGACAATATTAGACCATTCTTTGCGTCAAGTAAAATTTCTTAGAGCTTCGCTTCGTAGTTATGCCGACACTTGTATTTCTTTTTGAATTTCCTTTCGTTCATGACTTTAATACCAACGCAGTATTCATTTTGTTAACTACCTGTGCCTAAAACTGGTTTCTCTAATGATTAGAATCTTTGTATCTTTCAACAAAAAGTAAGCCGCCTTAGACACTACTAATACATATTGTCTTATATTGTTTTCTGTTACTTTTGCAGCTCAAAAAGTTGAAGAAAGGGATAAGCATAAAGCATGATTACTTTTATTTTTGTTTTATAATAAAAACTTTTTTAAATTTAAATGATGTGTTTTGTGTTGTTGAGCTTAAAAAAGTAAGTATTTTGTGATAGCACTGTTGCTTTTGACAATACAGTTTAAAAAGTGTTTAAAAATTGATAAAAACCGGGGTGGTACCACGACCTCACAGAAAACCAGCGTGAAGTAGAGGTTTACTTCTGCGTTTCGCTTGGTTAGTGCAGGTGGCCGGAGGCCCTTTTTACTGGAGATGAGGCATTCCATCTTGGTCCTCACGGGTGACAACGCATCTGCGTTTTGATTTGTAGTGGAGGATGGATGTAGATGTCTATGGGCCGCAGCAACCACTTGCCATCGGGTGGACTGTGTGCTCGTTTGTCACCCTTTTCCTATAAAAAAAATGATATTAAACATCCTCAGGTAAGGTAGACTTTGCGGTATATATATGCGGATCTTAACAATGTGGCTAATCACTGGTGGTGCACATTTTTAATATCCACTACCCCATATCGTCCCGTGGGTTTTGTAAGAGGCGACATAGGGAAATTGAAACAGGTGATGGGCAGCAGCATTTTTCTGATAAAAAGTCAAAATAATAAAAAACTGCGGTTGACAACCCGCTCTTCAAATGAGCCAACTGTGGCAAAATCTTCCCTATGAGGCCTATGTTCAGCGGTGGACTTTTATAGGCTGTTATGGATGGGTTTTTTTTATAGAATTGGGGTGACAAACGAGCACACAGTCCACCTGGTGGTAAGTGGCTGCTGTGGCCCATAAACATGTACATCTATCCTCGATTACGAATAAAAATGCAGATGCGTTGTCACCCGTGAGGACTCGGATGAAATGCCTCGTTTCCAGTAAAAAAGGGTCTCCGGTTCTCTACACTCACCATACGAAACACAGCAGAGTTATGCTGCTATTTGACGCTGGTATTCTGTGAGAGCGTGGTCCTTCCACGGTCGAGCCGACCCATTCGTGCTTCAACTATACCAGTAATATAGCTGCAGCATGGCTCTACGACGTAAAAATGTAATGATGTTACAAAAAGATGGATGGGATCTAGTCTTGTTATTAGTTTAAGTATACATTTCCTTATGGGGGTATTTTAAAAAACGTAGAAAAATAATTGTCTTTGGCCATTTAAGCACGTGGCTAATCGCAATTTATTTCGGAAGTGTTCTCTATTGTATAATAGCAAATATTATATCTTGTTTTATATGTAATTAGTCACTAGTGGTGTACAAATGATCCGGATCCGCAAATGAAGCTGCGCATGTCTGATAGCTGTTTTATCATTTGTATACGTGTAGTTGTACACGGCTTTTAATGTATAAACCCGCGGTTTAATAAAATCCATTTCGATCCGTGCCTAACATTCTAGGACTTTATTCGCCTCGTTGGTTATTGCGGACGCCCACACTGAATTACATAGCCTTTTAGAAAACACGATATAACGGCACGCAAGCTTAGTTCCGCCGATGTCTTCTAAATACCATTATACTAAGAACGCATTATATCACTACGCCTCAATTCGTAATGAATAATCCAAACTGCTTTCGTGATGCGGTTTTTCACAACATTTATAAACGAAATAAAAATTAGATTGACTGTATTGTTTTCTACTTTTCTTCAAATCCACAACCTATATTTTTTGTAACGACTAAAAAAAAACTGCGGTTGCTAACCCGCTTTCCAGGCGTGACAACTATGGCAATTGTTCCCCCTATAAGGCAGTATATGGGTTAGGCGTATGTTCAGCAACTCCTTTAATAGGCTGGAACGTTAACGGTAAGTGGTAGTGAGGTGGTAGGAGTCCTTTTCTGCCTAGGAGTCCGCCTGGTTAGTTACCACCATCTTAACTTCTTTGACACCAGATAGCAGTACTGTTTATGTTCCAGTCTAAACGGTTAAAAGAGCCAGTGTGTTACAGGCTGTAAGGCATTCTATCTTAGTCCTAAGTGTGATAGCGCTCCTGCAGCCTTCTTTGTTTGATGTTAACAGCAGGTATCTACGGACTGCAGTAGCCACTTACCGCAAGGTGAACTGTAAGCTCGTTTGTCTTTTCTATTTTATCTCTTCTTTGACCGGTCTCTGTATAACAGAATGTACTAAAATTAATTGCAAAAAATCCCCGATTCGGTACGCTTCCCAGACCGCTCTGTGTGATCTATAGCCGCGAAGTCTCGTGGTATCACAGTCACTTTGACTTTAAGTGATAGAGACAGCACGAGACCTACAGTATCTTAAAGTTGAGTGGCGTTTGAGTATTTGGGCACTATTCTTATTTGTTATTATAAATCTATAATAAACGCCATCTAAGCATGAGTCTCAGATTAAATTTTCATCTCTTGATGTTGCCTAAACGAAATGTCGCATTTTAATGGTTTATAGAACAAAATTTAACTAAATAAAGTACTCGTTATGATACAGAGATACATTTTAAGAGGAGTTATATCATAGTATCTTGTAATAGCGTTCCAATATTACTCGCGATGTTTTATTATTATTGTTATTTTTGTTTTCAAAGAAGAAGTAGAAAGAAGTAACTAATCAATATTAGGTAGAAGTGTAACGCGGTTCTTTTTTGTTGATATTGGTAGGAAGTCCAATCCTGAAGAAATAAAACGATAAAATGTATCGATAAAATGTACTAATACATTTTATAAGTTATATCTCTTATAGTTAACATAGCGCACAATACAAAAAGGAATTTTTATGTGTGATTGGATAACTGCAATTTGGGATTGATTAAAACTTGTTACATCAAAAAATGTGTATGTCCTATTCTGGTTCATAGTATATAATATTATCAAGTTTTATTAAACTCCGTTAAGTAGTTTTTGGGTAATTGAGCAACAAACATAATGACATCCAAACATCGATACAATCTTTCATATTATAATATTAGTAGGATGAAAGACTAATACGAAGAGGATGGTGATACTCGTACTAAGCTTATTCGAACTTAGGTATAACAATCAAGTTACACTGTGCTAATTACTATGTTAATGATGCGTTGTTAATGAACTAAGATATACAAAAACTACGTACATATTAAACATACGTTTAATACCTTAGATCAATATTGGTTGACTTTATTATATATTTAAACTTCCGCACCTGAACTAACAAGAAATTTGTAAAGATCTATAGAAAATTTTATCAGTTCACAGAATATATTATGTACCAAAACAACCGAATTCAATGATCTTGCGCTGTAAATATTAAACAGTTAACATGCGGCATCGTGTACTGGTAGAAACAAGGTATTGTTTTGTATCTCCGTACGTGTGACCCATGAATACATCAAAAGATTCTCCGACTCTTGCGAAACTGGAATTCTGGATAATCAACATTTAAAACGCAAGAGAAATCACATTTTCGATGAAATCTTAAATAATAAAACCGATAGAATTTCTTTTAAAGCAACCATTCTTTAATTTTAACATCGATACAGTCAATGTTTATCTTTGTTAAACTCACCATTTTGCTTCTAGGGACTGTAATTGTAGTCGGGCGTATTTTTTTATTTCTTATATAAGGGAATATGCGAGTGATGATATTTTAAATGTTTATGTTTGTGCTCAACGTTACGGACAGCGAGCGACGTGTAGGGCCGATATCTATTGTGTCTAAAAACGTTCAGTTGGGTTCTTTGCTTTTGATGCCTCCTTCGGACGGCTTTGTGTAACTTCAAATTCATATGAATCTATACTTTCTCAGATTGAATAGGATGTCTTAGTAACTATCGCTTTTAATGCTTAAAAGCATTAAACGTCTGGCTTGCAACTTTGATGATTTTAGACTTATTTATGCATATATAGATAATAAAATGCGTATAAAATTTAAAATTGTAACTTTTATATCCTTAATTTTATGATATTTCGTAAACATTTTGTTTCCCCGAGAGATACGTAAAGCAGGAACTTCATAAAAAAGATATTTGCGCTGAAAATATATAACTTATGTCTTTTGTTATAGTTTTTTTTTTTAAATTTGCTTTTAGTTTTAGTTTAAAAATTCGACTTTCTGTTATAGTACACGGCCGTGAACAGCTTAAGAAATATTTTGTTAGTCTTTTGAATTGGTCAAGTTCGTTCCGCGTTTGTTCAGGTGAGTTATAGTATTTTCTTAATAATACGATCATTTGATTGAGCATTAAATAAAAATATTGAACTTCCTGTTCGAAACCGCGTATTGTGGTGCCATATTGACGTTTTTAATATTTTAACAGCAGTGTTTTACACAATACTGATTCGACAACATATAATGTCCACTTTAATATTTTTACTTATATAACAAAAGGAAACAGTGGGGTTGGTCATGAAATTAGATATATATGCCCACCATCATAAAATAAAAAATTTATAGGCGTCCTTTGGAATTGCCGCGGTTTGTTTTTATGACTTCACGGGGCGTTTATTTAGCATAGCTTCGACGAAGAGCACACGCATTCCAGATAGCGCCACGCTTCCGTTGTTTCAGTGTGGACAATTTCCATCATTTATGTGTAGAGTTTTAATTCTTTAATATTAACATCCTATACTTACTATAATACTCCGTATTTACTACCCACTTCATACGGACAAATGTGAACGTTCAACGTACACAGACAGACACCGTGACTAACGGCTTAACATGTTTACTCTTTCATTAAGGACGCGTGAAAATATAATTATGTACGTACATCTAACAAATGGAAGTCAATTGAGCCAGGACCGGTTGAATTTAAGTTTTGGATTCTACACGCTTTATATTTACATATTGTTACAAGTTTGATTGATAAGACACGGTATGTTCTACTTATTATAAATTTATTTATTTACTATTATAGTTTATTTTTAGTTCCATAAAATTATTTTATGTCTTTTGTAATATGTTATAATCAGAAATAAAATATGTTATAATCGATTACCATCAGCGATTTTTCCGGACCGATACGACTTAGGGACCTTCAAGAAAAGAGCGTACTCCTTTTTAAAAGGCCGGCAACGCATCTGCGATTCCCCTGGTGTTGCAGTTGTTCATGGGCGGCGGTAGTCACTTACCATCAGGTGAGCCGCATGCTCGTTTGCCCCCTCTCCTATAAAAAAAAAATCAGAGGTTCAATTCGAATAGTAGACAAATATTATACGTATTTTAATTTTTTGTAAGAAATGAATGGATGGAGAGGTGGAGAGACCGAGAGGACCTCTAGTTTATAATGGTTGGTACAATTTAAATATTATTTAAATATTTTATAAAATTGAACAATTCAAATATATTTATATTGGTTTACAAAATATACCTGTTTTTCATATTTTTCTCCGTAATTTTTTTTGTTTGACCACAAGCTAACCTGGTGGTAAGTGGTGATGCAGCCCTAGATGGTAAACCGCACTGTCTTAGCGTAACAAAAGCCTATTCACTCTTGTCTTGAAGACGCCCAGATTGTATTCGGACGGCAAAATAGACGCCGGCAAATTATTCCACTCCTTTGCTGTACGCATTACAAAAGTCGAAGCAAGCCGTTTCGTTCTAATGCGTGGAACATCGACAACAAAGGGGTAAAGACCTGCCGAACGCCTGGTCGTCCGATGGTGGAAAGGAGAGTGAGGAATTAAAGCGTGTAATTTCTGCGCACACTCACCGAAATGCATCCTATACAATACCGAGATACTCTGCGCCTGTGCTCGAGGCTGACAAGATTGGTTTCAACCAAATTAAGGTCACTAATGAGCCTCTTAGCACGTCTCCACTGAGTCCAACGCTGCCAGGTGGCATTTTGCAGCACCAGCCCATATGTGACAGCAGTACGCCATGCACTACCGGACTAAGGCAAGAAGCTGCCCGGCGTGAAGTACCGCCGCGCCCTTGCAAGGACACCAAGTTTTCTTGCGGCTGTTTTGGCTCTGGACTCAATGAACCGCCATAGTTCACGTTCGGAGAAAATTCAACCCCTAACAACTGAAGGCGGTCAGTGTACTCCAAGGATACATTCCGGAAAGTAGAAGCCGAAGTGAGCGGGCTACTTTTAGCGGTGAAAAGACACACTTGTGTTTTGGAGGTGTTGAATCTCACGAGATTGGCATCGCCCCATTCGGAGACTGCCAGTAGTGTGAGATTCACACGCTCAACCATAGCCTCTCATTCGCACTGGATTTGATCCCGAATGGCCCGGGCATTTAGTAGGTATCTCTCCACAACTGTGCAAATCATTTATATGCAGCAGGAAGAGAGTTGACGAGAGAACGGACCCCAGAGTCGTCGTTCACTCAGAAAGTCCTTTACACAGTCAATCAGGCCAGGGATAAGCCGTACGCTGAAAGCTTGCCCAATAGACTAGCGTGCCAAATCCTATCAAAAGCCTTCGAAACATCGAGGGAAACAGCAAGTGCTTTACCACTGTTTTCGATGCCTTCACCCCATATGTGAGTGGCATACGCTAGAAGGTCCCCAGTTGATCGATTACGAAATCAGTACTGGTGTTCACTGAGGAGATCATTCTGCTCTAGGCATGCCATGAGGTGGGCGTTCAATATACGCTCCATAATCTTGCAGAGTATTGAGGTAATTGAAATTAGCCGATAGTTCGTAGGGTCGAAACGGCTACCTTTTTTAGGCACAGGCTGCACATTGGTCAGCTTCCAGGATTTGGGCACTATTCCAGTCCTGAATGAGAGGCGGAACAAGCGTGCCAACACAGGAGACAACTCAGAGACTTTTAGAACTATAGCTGGTATACCATCAGGTTCACTGGGTTTGTTCACGTCTAGACCTCACAAGGTTAACATAAGGTACCGCAGTGAGATATTTGAGATGCTACGCTGTTCCTACTGTCCAGACGCGAATTGCAAGCAAAAAGAGAAGCAAACAAGTCTGCTTTCTCCTTAGGCGCATGCTCCAGTGAGTTATCTGGTTTTACCAGCGGAGGCAGTGTAGACCGACAGAAGTTTTTCTCGACCGCTTTGGCGAGAGACCAAAAAGCTCTACTATCAGATGGTTTGACGGAGAGCTGACCTGTAGCTGTACCGATACGTTTAATGCGGTCGAAACTGGCTTGGCATGATGCTTTTTTGGAGGATTTGGCGGCTTGGATAAAGACTCTCTTTTTAAGGCTAACATCCGGAACTTTGCGGTCTCAAGCATCGACCCAGGATAAGTACGCCATATGCTTGTGCTTTTCAGCACGAGCGCACTCGGCGTTGAACCGTGGGTGAGCTTTACCACCAATGGGCACGTCAGCAAAGGGGATAAAATACTCCATCGCTTGACGTATCACATCGGTTATACTATCTGCGCCACTCGACGTATCTTCAGACGAGAAGCAGACCTGCCGCTAAGGATAAGATGCAAAGAAATGCCGCATTTTATCCGAATCTGCTGACTTGTATCGCCACACTCGTCGCACACCGTGGAAATCGTAGTTAGGTTAGGAATATAATGACACAGATTTCACCAGAGAATGGTCAGTAATTGGGTGAGGTAACCTGTACATCTTATCTGTCTGGATCGGTCGTCAGCAGAAGGTTGAGGCAGTTGGGTATGTGCCCATCCACATCAGGTACCCTAGATGCTTGTTGTACCAGCTGAGGGAGCCTAAGCGACAAGGCAAAAATCCACGCCTCTGTCCCAGCGTGGTCGGTCTTCTGGTATGGGAACAGCCAGTCCTGTTGACAGGCAATACAGTCCCCCAGAAAAACCAACTGTGCATTAGGGTACCGATTTAGGGCCACATCAGAGGCTTCACTAAAGTGTTCAAATAGCCTGGTTGTCTCTTGGTCACCGCTGTGCAATCGGTAGACACAAGCATAAATAATTTCTTGTGTCCATTCCTGTGTCTATCAATACCCAGATCGTAGGGAAAGTGGGGTCTTCAAGGTGACGGAGACGCTTACAGCAGATGTTGTTGTTAGACGCTTACACAGACTCCGGCGCGCTGATGGAAATTATGCTCCTGTGTGTACCCAGGGTAGCCAAGGTACGCCGCATCTAGAGGACATCTCATCTACGTCTCAGTAAAGGAGAGTAAGTGCGGCTTGGCCGTCTCAAGGTGGTAGTAAACTGCTTTGAGATTGCAGTGCAGGCCTCGGATTTTTGTGAGGTGCAGTTTGATGGAGAGGGAGTGCAACCGCTGTACAAACTTACTCTTCTTTTTCCTTTTTTTGGAGTGAATAGGTTGAGAGAATGGCAGTTGGACGAGGCGTCACACATATAACCTAGGTACGCAAACAGAGTCGTAGCATCGATGGTACCTAGCATGGAGATCGCGGGGACGCTCGAATTCAACTGTCAATCGCCATCAGGCCCTCTCTTCTGGTCGCCAACCAGCATGGTGGAGCAATCCGAGGATTTTTCGTAAGATGGCGGAGCAACTTTTCATGCGTGGCTGGCTCATTAATTGGGCCCCCAACTGTCTACGGTCGGCCAGCGGTGCAACCATGCTTCGGATCTCGCTAACCTCCATAACTAGGCACCTGACACTAAGAAACGGCCACGTCGCAACCGGTTCTTATGCGTAACGCAATTGTCTAGACCCATTCTGGAAATGGGTTTCATCTAACATCATACCGGAACATGTCTTTGCCAGGTGGGTGATAACTAACCCTCGACCGGGCCTCTCACTAGTAGAGGACCAACCTACCACCAGTATGTAGTGCTGCTCGTTTAGCACTACCCAGGAGATACGTGTAGAGAATCAGGATTCAAGTAATACCTACGGACGCGAGCAGCTTCATCCCATAATGTGCTATTTACTATAAGGATGCACACAGCCCACCTGATAGTAAATAGCACATTATTGATCAGTTTTCCAGTTAATGTTAACATATTTCACAGCATTCTGAGGTATCGGTAGAGCATCTGAACATCATTAGATGTAGCCATGGTATTTCCTCTTTTGGGGAAATCGCCTTATTCTGTTGGTAAAGAAAAATGAAAGTAAAATCATACCTTAAAAATACTCATGGGAAAATTTTGACTGATAAAAATATTCCTTTATATAAAATCGGTCATCAACAATGGTTAACGTGATATAAAATATGAAACAAAATTGATAACTCCATAGTAGTTTGCGTCCAAGCAGCGGCATCGTGCCGGCGCTTGCTTCGCGGCACTATTGTGCCCGATTCGATATGGTTTTTGTGCATCGGCGCATAAGGCCATGTCGTTATGACGGTACTTGTCATGTTAAGTTAGGTCATGTTGGCTATCAACATTTAAGTGTTCATTATAAACTTTATTTTCTACATAGTTTTTTACACTTTTGAGATTTTTTATAGAATTAGGGGGACTAGCCCACCTGATAGTAAGTGGATTTTGTGGCCCATAGACATCTACATCTATCATAGATTAAGAATCAAAATGTAGATGCGTTTTCACCCTTGAGGACTAAGATGGAATGTCTCGTATCCAATAAAATGGGTCTCCGGTTCTTTACACTCATCATACGAAACACAGCAGCATTGAGCTGCTATTTTACGCTGATACGCTTTGCGAGCGTGGTCTTTCCCCGGTCGAGCCGACCCATTCGTACTACAGCGATAATATTCTTCTTCTTTTAAAAAACGTAATCTCCACACTAGGATTTTCTCCTGTGTCGTGGGGGCAGTTTAAATACATAAATTGAACAAGGACAAACATCCAGACCCGTAACAATTATTTGTAGGCCATACAAATACTTGTACTTTGTATAATATTTAATACCTGCTTACTAACACTTACTCTTGATTTAGTCCCTATACTCGTATTATAAACTTTCATGCATATCTTATCTACGGTGCGTAATCTAATCAACGGTAAACACCGGTTTCTAAACTTTGTGTATAATTTCATTATAAAATTTCAAGGATGTAATATGACTGCCAACATGCTCTGCCGCGGCTCATCGAACTCTGCTTCTTTACTCGTCTCAGTAAATCAGGTCTATAGAACGTGTGTAGCTGTTACTGAACTTGTTACTTTGTATAATTCGATTAAACATTCATTACCATAATAATCATCATTATAGCCCATTATAGCCATTACTTTCATTGGGGGAGATCCCCAATGAAAGTCACAAACCACGGTCTTAAGCTGCTTGCATTCGCCTACCTAATGCATGTCTTACCAGGTCGTCACTCCATCTAGTTGAAGGATCTCGATACACTTCGCTAACCGATACGAGGCTGCCTTTCTATAATAGGCCCTTTGCCACTTCAGCTTGCTGATCCGTTGGGTTATGTCAATTACTCTGATTCTACTGAACATCCCAAGACAAAAGTCTGAAGTCACAGGAATGCCTTTTTTCGATTGAAAATTACGAGTTTATCATGCGGTCTGCTTACGCCTTCACTCAGAACTCTTGGAACGTGACTCGTAGGTCTTATTATAATCACAGATGAGCGATTGTTGTGCCCATAAAATGTATAATTTATAAAAGCGGAACATAGAATACACTCAAGAGGTGCTTGTTTATTTTTTCTGTGTAAAGTAACCGAACTTCATGGTTTTTATAGAATGTTCTAGATTTACTCTCAACGGAAATCGTGTTTATCGTGGCACTTTTTACGACCATTCTCGTTTAAGTTTCTTTTTATTTATAATTCATTACAGCCTGTCATAAATCCACAGCTGAGGGAAGGATTTTTTCATGGTTGGCAGACGGGTTGGCAACCGCAATTTGTAATGTTTCCCAGTTGTTAACAGAGAGATGCTGCTGCCCATCTCCTGTTTCAGTTTTTCATCTGTAGCCTCTTTCGACACCCACAGGATGATATGAGATGTGGATACCCTTACGCCGCTGCTACACAGCGACGATATTAAATTTATTTTCATTTAGTGATGAATTTATTAAAAAAGATCTATATATTTTTAAGAAATATAAGCGATGAAATGTCTATTTTATACACAGTCACAACATACGGGTGTTATAGAAAAGATTAGCTGCGTATTCTTTAAAAAGTTGTAGGGTATTTGGGGAATTTGAAAGTTTGTATAAGGATTTGGCATAGTTTCGCGAATTTCTCAGTCGAATTACTCTCTTCGGTTTTTACGGTCAGTCGTAAATAACGCCAAAGAAACAAGAAGGTGCAACTCGAGATTAGTCACTGTCACCGAAGACGAATCTACCGCAGGTGACGGCGTGACATTTCTTGTTGTGGTTTTATGGTCACCATAAACCGACCATTACTATTCACACTGTTCTAATACGATTTTTATACCCGCCATCTATTAATTGTGGTAGTTGTTTAACTGGATAGTAAAGTCAAATTCTTTATCGCCTTTAAATTTCATCGATAAATTATGCTTGTACGATTTCAAAGTTTTAAGCGCGTAAAAATTCTTTTCAACTTGACTTTATTCACCTTTTGAGGTATGCTTACTGATCATTAAAGCTAGTTTTACTACTTTGGTGGCCAAATTGACTGTCTTCTACTTTTCTCATCAAAACTGTATTCACGGTAAAAACGAGAAATCTCCAATGAATGTTGATTTGATTTAAGATTATTATAAAGTGCAGAATATGTACAAAAATGTTAAGATAGAATGATTTTTAAGAAACTGTATCATCGCTGCAACAATATTAGCAATACATTAATATCATCATCGTAATTTCAATATATCCGTGCTTATTTTAATTCTTTAGCACCAGTCCAATAAATTTTGCATCACGTGAAGTAATGAGTATATCTGAAACTAAAATCTTCATATTTTTTACTATGATATGATTGTTGAATTCGATGTAAGACAATCGTAGGCTTATACAATATAAAATAATTAATATAACGAAATAAAATTTTGATGCTTTTTGTCTATTAGAGGAATTTGAAAAAAAAAATTACCTGCGGACCGCAACCATACTTCAATGCGAGAAATTCTGTTGCAATTTGGCGTCCATTGTACGGGAACAAAGGCGTGTGATGCGTTAATAATACAGGTGCATCGCATCCAAACTTTTGGTAAGCGGCCCTGCGGGATCGGAACGCTACGTGACCGGTTTTATTTCATGCTGTTCCATCTGTTGATAGCGTCCGTTTTGTATAATTGCCGTTAAAGTCGGAAACTATTTTGGTCCTGTATTAGAACCTTTTTGCGCTATTGCCCGGAGGCTATTGGATTTGCTGATGTTCGAAGCCCGCGTTTCATTAATTCGAATCTAATTTGTGTTTCGAAGTGGTGGCCGGTTGGATTTTCGCAAACCGTTTTGTTGATATCGATCTAAATAGTTCCACACATTTACTGAGCAGCTGTTAATTCATATGAGATGGCATATTAACTCCTCTAAGAGTATACATATAGTAGTATGTTCGTAGGGTATAGATTCGTATTTGTATATTCGACTGTCAAATTTTTCAATGATCAGTAAATTTGTCGTTCGATTTAGGTTTTTCAAATACCGATGTAATAATTGTGAAAACTTTTAAATTAGTAGCATTAGCAGGTATTTATCTGTGATTTTGACACATGTTGTTTGCTACTAAAAGAATGCAGTTATGTTTGCTGAGTTTGAGATAAGTTTGTTACACAGTGAGATAAGAACAATTGCATTTTGAAAGCCTGACAATAATTTCGTTTGAAGTTTTTTTTTAGCTCTAAGACTTTTATTTTAATTTTTTGGGCCGTTACCTGACATGACTCATTATAGTTTATCTGTATTTGAGTCATCATGCCGATAAATTGGTCGCAACTCGCAATATACCTTTTTAAATGAAGAATTATGAACATTTTTCTTTAATTGGAAGTTTCGTTCATGTTTAAACTTTTAATACCCGAGGCAATTTACAACGTCGAATGTTCTTATCTTATGCTATTATAAATTAATCTTTAGAAAATGTTTAAATTTTCATCCATATAATTTATGTGAATGCGATAATTGGTAATCACGAGGAGTTTGTTGTTAAATGTACCTATGCAATGTAGTGGTGCTGGACACAGGACTTCTCACATTTTGACAGGGTTTTGGTGCAATGAAAACTCAGCCGCACAGTCTAAATGCGTGTTAGCAGACTCCACATGTTCACTAAATATTATTTATTATTTCTGAGATATGTATGTGCCTAAGATGTTTTCTTCCTGTACCGAGCACTCTAGCTTAATCGGGGTAGAAAATTGCACTTTTATATACGACGAAGAATCCACTGATTATGTGATTACGATACGAGTGATTATGTCGCTTATTGCTGACCCTTTTCTCAAAAAGGTACTGAAGATTTTTATACTTTTTATAATACATTAAAACTATCTTTTCTAGTATTCCCTATGTATAATTTTGCGTATTCATAAAGACACATTTTACATAATTTAAAACTTATCAAATTTGTTATACTTATGCACTTAGTTACAGTGCATATACTATATGCAACCGTCAGTAAAATAGATCAAAGTTATAAAACTTTTGTAATAAAAGAGCTCAAAATAAAAGGTAAACCTTTCGTTTGGAATAATACATCCAACACGTACCAATTCTGGTAGCTCCAGCTGTCATTGTGAGTCAACTATTGCGACTTTGTTTTGTTAGGAGTTAAAAATGGCCGCTAGCGATGCAAAATTCCTGCGATCACTCGATCTTAGCTTGGCGCCCTTTTTTTGTTTCTTTGACGTGTGGGGTGGGGTGATTTCAAGTGGCACTCCATATAATAATTAATGTCACATCGGTGTGGGCTGTTGTTTAACGTCGCAGTGTTTGGGTAACAAATTGTAATGAATCATTTGGCTGGACCTCACACTTCGAATGTTGATTGCGTCATTAACTTTGCTCTTTCAAAGATTGCGTGCTGAATAAAGTAAGTAAAATTATCTTGACGCCTGATCTGGAAATTAGTTTAATTAATGTATTACTGTATTCAGTGCACATAAAAAAGTACAGCAAATAAATTGTTCTATAAATAGTTTTGCTTTATTATATAACGGTTTGCACATTTTTAATTAGATACGAGTGTAGAAAAAGTTTATTCGTAGATACTATTAATTTTAAAATAATAGGTTTACGAAATTATAACTAAATTATTTCATTTTCAGTAATAAAAGAACAGATTTAATAAAAAATAATGTGCTCTTAAAATTAATATTATTATTTAGATGAAAAAGCCAATCAAAAGTCTATTTCAGAGGCATATGTTCATATGCCTCTGAAATAGATTGCCTTATAAGAGGATATTTGCTACAGTTGCCTCGCTTGGCAGCCGCAGTTTTTTTTTATTATTATGATTTGTTATCAGAAAGCCGAAAAGCCGTGGTAGCTCAGGGGCCTCGCTTTCATTGTAAATTTCGCAGTTCGCAAGCAAACCTGGCTTGGGTTTGATCCCCGCCGGCATCAATGAAATTATGATAATAGCAATTTTGAGTGCTGATTTACTACGTGCTCTGCGGTGAAGGAAAACATCGTGAGAAAACCTGTTCGTCTGAGAAATAACAAAATAATATTTTCTAAAACACGTGAAGGCCGCTAACAAGCAATAAGGCTTTCTTGCCCTGGAGGCCTGTGCCCAGCAGAGCGTACATATGCTGTGGCTAATTAAGAAGATGCTCTGCTTCCTCTTACGACATCCACGGGATGATATGGGGTCGTTTGAGTTACGTCGCAACAACCCGGCAAATATAATACTTAAAGTTATTCTTTGAAAAGTTCAATGATTATGCTTCTCTCTCTTTATCTTTATCTCTGCTTTATCATTGTTAGAAATTATTATTTATTAAAGTTTGGGCTAGATAGATATACGTGTATTCTACCACATCAATCACATTACTTATTTAACTTTTGGGAGTACTAGTGGGAAATGCCAGAAATAAAATGTTCAGATCAACGGCGGGAGAAGCATTAAAGGTGCGAAACATCTGACAAATCGATCACCAATCCATTTGCATAGGGCAGATTACAGCAAAACATAAACACAAAAAAAAATGTAGGCAACTGCGAGAGAAGCCATGTCCAGCCTTTAAGATTTAAAAGAAAAGAAACCAATGTTCTATAACGCACGGGGACTGCTCGATAATGTCCTTATATCATTTTATCATGAGAACGTGACCGAGATTTCGCAAGTTTTTGGTTTAGATCCTAGTCGAAGTTTAAGCAAAAATCGTGCAGCAACAAAGTTATGCCTACTACTGGACTTCTGAATGGCTGAATGAATGAATGGTAGTGGCGGTCAAAATAGCCAAGAGAACTCACGGAGATTTATTTAACAGAAATGTTTCTTTCTACAATATAAATACAAATTGTACCATAAAACCAGATTCAATTAATTAGATACAACTACTCCACTTTCACTACATTCTCGATACATATAAATTCGTAAGTAGATTGATCGTAATTCCGATAAGGCATTTGTACGCTTTTTTTGTGTTCATATAAATTATCTACATACATATAAAATGCTGCCTTAATGGTTCTCCGAGTACATATTACCAGCACTTATCTATTTTAATCTTAGAGTTTTTTTATACAAAAATATATTTTTAATAACTTTTCCATCACAAACGCCTAGGTACATACATACATTATAAATGTAACACGTTGTTACTTACAAGCCAGTGCATGACAACTATATTATTGCAGTTTCGTCCTGGTGTCACAATCCAAACATGTAATTCCTTATAGTAAAATAATAAACTACCAAGGTTTAAAGAGATAGCTTCCTAATTTATTTTGCAGTTAAAACCTTGTAGTAATATTTCGTTGTCAGCTTAGCAAATTTCTCGGTAATTGGATTTATATGGCCTATAGTCATCATAAAAATGTAAAAAATCTTATATCTATGTTATGCATCATAAAAGTTCAGTTTTAGAGCCACCAATTTGTAATGCATCTGCTTGTATTCGATCATTATAGTTTAACTAAATAAATTCTTCTCAACTTATATGGCATTCCTAAACGAAACGTGTCAAATACGTCCTCAGTGTATATTTCAAGATATCTGTTTAAACAGGGTAAAGGCGCTATTGAGACATTGTTAAACAAAAAAGTATCAATTTTCTATTGACTTAATATTATATTGCGTCCTTTTATGCTCTGCCGATTTTCATTTGCTCTTCTTAGTTCGTTTTTATTTTACACAATATTTTAATAAATATACAATACATTTATACGTAACTAACGTATATGATTTCAAGCTAGTGTATCATCATCATCATCAAGAATAATAATCCGTAGAAGTCCACTGTCTGACAGGGTCGTGTCCCGTTTTAAGGAGTATATAGTGTAACAAAATATCGCAGTATAATATTTGTGTTTTCAAATTTCATAAACACGTCAGTGATTGTTATTAATTATTATCCTCTTCTATCAATTGTCACGCTTAAAAGACGGATTGGCCATCGCAGGAGGTACCACATTTCTTGTACCTTTGTTGTAACTTGTCGCCAATTTACTGATGATACTACGAAGGTGACACTGTTGGCTGCCGAAAGCTACACGATTTGTGCATTTCTTTCTCTCTAATACTGCCAATATATGGCGATATGTTTAGTAGCCTTTGATTATTTTAGCATTTTATTGGTATTATTTAATAAAGACACGGTTTTATTACACATAATATTATACTCTTAATGTTTTTTAAAAAAAAAACTCAGAAATAGATGTCCAGCAAAACCAACAGGCACATTAGTGTCATATTTCCATTGTCACGTGTAGATTTTTTGTTTTAAACGGGTCAAGTGTGTCATTCATCTCAATTGTCAAACAACTTTCTCATGCCGTGCCGATTGCTTTTAGCTGTTTCATAACGAAAATTTTTGTAACAGAAATATTTCTTTGTTACGACCTAAGTGTTTTTTTATAATTAACAATTTACAATTATTGCCTAGTTCATGACTAAGCGTCACCAATATGCGACGGCTTGCACGTGCAATTGTTTTTTGTTATAATGTGCCGTTAGCACTTGTAATTCAAAAATGTCTTTTGTGTAATGGATGGATTAAGCTTTGTATTTTTTTACTTATTATAAGCCAGTTCTTGACCACAATCCCACCTCCCACAATTATTGCTCACTGTTACACATTTTATCAGCGTAAAATAGCAGCTTCACGTTGCGGTGTTTCGTATGGTGAGTGTAGAGAATCGGAGACCCTTTTTACTGGAAACGAGGCATTACATCTTAGTCCTCACGGGTGACACGCATCTGAATTTTGATTCGTAATCGAGGATAGATGTAGATGTCTATGGGGTATAGCAACCACTTTCCATCAGGTGGACTGAGTGCTTGTTCGTCATCCTTATGATATAAAAAAAATCTGAGAAATCTTAGGAAATTTTACTTGGTGAAAATATTTACTACTTTTACTTACTTACTTATCTTCACGCACAATCCCTGACGGGGTAGCCAGAGAGAACAGATCGCCAAGTGTCACGATCCTTACAAACCTCTTTCGCTTCTTTCAGATTCATTATCTTCTTCATGCATGCACGTCGAAGTATCCGAGTACTTTTGACCCTACCCTCTTCGAGCAATTTGCTCACATGGTCTACCTCGACACCTTTTAATATTAACTTTCGCGCTATATATTTTCTTCACCATTCGGTCTTCACTCATTCGCTCAACGTGCCCAAACCACCGAAGCACGCCCTTATCAATTTTTGTGATAAGGTCATCTTTCAAACCTGCCATATTGCGAATCTCTTCGTTTCGCTTTCGGTCGGCCATGGTAACGCCGCACATTTTACGAAGAGATCGCATCTCCACTGCATTCAACTTACTTTTATGCTTCTTCTGGCATACCCAGGTTTCGTTGCCATATAACAAAGTCGGTACCAACACTGCGTTATGTATTGCAAGGCGTGCACTCTTCGCTACGCCTTGCCTTTTGACTAACGCAGTCAGGGCACCATTGACTTTGTTCCCGGCAGCGACACGCCTGTCCACATCTAAATCACATCTTCCATCCCGGCTAAAAGCACTCCCCAAGTATACAATTTCATTTACCTGTTCTAGACATTCCTGATTTACCTATATTTCACACTTCGTTCTCTCTTCGTCCCTTTCAAATACCAGAACCTTAGTTTTATTAGCATTCAAACGGAGACCTTTAATTTCACATTCCTCTTTCATACACGTGACTAATGCCTGCAGTTCTGCCTCTGATGGTGCAATAAGCACTGCATCATCAGCATACAGCAGACAATTTACTTTAATGTCACCCAATTTCACACCCAAACAACTATCTTTCAGCTTCTGTAAACAGCTGTCGAGATACAGTATGAACAGCCAGGAAGACATGACACAACCCTGCTTTACGCCCGTTTGGACGTTAAACATGGGTGACAGGTCATGCCCTACCCGCACACAGGCTTTACAGTCACAGTAAAGAGACTGCACAGCCCTTAGCAATTGACCATCCACACCATACCCCGGCAACAGTTCCCACATTTTCTTCCTTACAACCTTATCAAATGCTTTCTCAAGATCCACAAAAGCACAGAAAATCTTCTGGTTAGCAGCCAGAAGCTTTTCCGTGATCATGCGGAGAGAAAACATTTGATCCGTGCATCCTCTTCCAGGTCTAAATCCGCATTGTGCCTCCCATAGAAATCTTTCCGATTTCTCTTGCATCCTACGTGTCAAAACCTTCGAGTAAACTTTACTTGCTAAACTGGTCAAGCTGATCGCCCGATAGCACCCGCAGTCAAAATGTGAACCCATACCTTTATATAAAGGCACAATGACTGCGGATCGCCAATCATCCGGGACATCCCCCGTCCGCCAGCACAAATTGCACAGCAGATGAAAGCTGTCCCAGACGCGAGGCCCACCATACTTGACCATTTCAGCAGTAACTCTGTCTAGTCCCGCAGCCTTACCACATTTCAAACTTCGAATCGCACGTTCAATCTCTTTCATACTAATGACCTCAGTGTCATCGAGGTACGGGTCTGGCGTACCAGTCACGGCGTCATCCCCGGATCCCTCACTAAGATCATCACAGGCATACATTTCTCTATAAAATTCGCTCCATCGCTGCATGGTTACCGTCCGATTTTTCTGTGAGGACGTCATTAGTTCTCGAAAGCACTTTGTTCATTCTTAAGGCCGTCGCACCACTCCGGGCCCTTCCAACCTCTTTCCAGAAGAGTTTGGAGTTCTCCTTAAAGTTGTGCGACAACCTTTCGTCCGCTTCCATTCTACACCTTTCACGCACTTCCTCAATCAGTGCTTTCGTGTGAACTTTCTGCAGCCTATATCTTTCTTTCATCTTCTCTCTCATATCCTTATCATTACTAGAGGCCAAGTAGTCTAACCATGCTTTCTTCTTCTTCTTTACAGCTTCTTTCACTTCATCATTCCACCATGCATCTCTTCTTTTACTACTGCCTCTTTTTATTGTTCCACACACTTCTTCCGCTGCACTTACCATTCCATCCCTAAGGTTCTGCCATGTTCTTTCTACACATTCGTTTCTGCTATCGATGGTGTCAAGCTTTTCGGCTACCCTCGCATGATATTTGTCCCTAGTATCCGCTTCCTGAAGCTTGCAGCTTCGGATGCGACAGACCGAATTTTTTTTTATTACTACTTTTTATCATAGAAATTGCTATTTTGTTTAAACTTATATCATATCAGTTTTTTCTAAACACTAGTAGTGATGGTATCACTTCAGATACAACGTGGTTCTCAACAATAATCATATGGTGGATTCGAAGCGAATAAATTTCATTTTCGTAGTCCTTATCCTTAATTACTCTACTGTCTCAATGCTCATGTCGCATGAGGAAGCTCTAAGTCGTCCAGCAAGTTATATAAAAATAGAAGACGCAAATAGAATGTTGGAAGTGGGCAGGCTATATTTAATAAACAAAATTTGTTTAATAAGGTTTATTATTCTATCAAAAAGTTCGTATTAACCCTAGGGAATTAGGTGATTGCTTCTTAATTGTTTAATACAAAACTTTAGAATCTCGATTTTTAGGCGCTAGTAGAACATACCTACGCGCTTTGCGCATAAGGCATGCAGACACAGTAAGAAAGATAAGACAGTAAGTAGGTGGATGTAGTTATAAATCCGTCCCAGGAGCATGTTTTCAGACAGTATCCTGTAAGGATACGTTCATTTTTTCTGCTCTGGAAGGTCACTTCCATTTGGTGTTACCGTTGTTTCTATAATTGCCTTTTCCTCTGTTCTAAAATATATTTAAAAAATTTATTCCATTGAGTTAGTTTTTTTTTTCGTCTTTTCAAAGATATTCCAATTTTTACGAGTGCTTTTTGGTTGGCGATTCTCTTTTGTTTTACTTTTTTTATAACTTAAATCTTTCTAGTCGGGTGTCCCTTTTTTGAAGTTTACTAGAAAGTTTCACTGACAATAGAATTTGCATAACGGTTGACTCGTTAACAATGTGATTTTATGGTACCATAGTTAAAGGCCTTTTTTGTTTTAATAAACACAGCTTACTGTCCATTTTACTCATTTCGTCCTTTGTTCAAGCCGAAATGACCAATCCCAATTGTTCATTATACTGTTAGTTATCGTAGATATTGCATGTTCTCGGGTACCAAGTTAAGCGAGTCAATCGTGGTGATTTTGAGGTTATTTCTTTTACCATTTCACTGTCCAGTGAGGGAAACTGTTACCATAATATGATAATGTGTATTTACCTTGTGGATCATAATATTATTAAGTGAAATAAGAAAGCTTGTTTGTATAACCTTTTAAAACAATGCTTGAGGCAAAATTGGTTCAATAATCGTTTCCCCAAACAATTAGTTGGATATTTCGAAACAAAAAATTTTTATCGGCTAGATTTATTATTTTCGTGAAGACTTTTATCTATGGTTCGATTCCGCTGCACAGCGGAACGTCGGCCGGAACATTAAAATAGCGTCAGGTAGAATCTGACTTTTATCAGTCGTTTTAGTTTTTTGTCGTTTCTTTTGTTATTATTCGAATCCTTCGGATGAATTAATCTCGTAGGGGCTGTTCCAACCGGTCATTACCCGAAACTGAGGGGCGTTTTGCGTCCGGGTGCCTAGTTATTACGGGCATTCTATTAAAATAACCTCGTGTTATTAACGAAATGAGGTATATCGCTAAATATTTTATAATGACGGTTTTGAAATTAGCTCATCGTTTATGTTGATGTTAGTGTAGCGGATTATAAGGCTCTTCATAATGACAAGGTTCGTAAACGTTTCTGTTTACCGATTATGGGAGCTGTTCTTGTATGTCACATTGGGAACATGGAACTTGTTATTATCAAATTTGTAATATGTTAAGGAAGTTTTAATAGGAATGTACGCGTGATCGTGTCCACGTTATATTACTTAAAAATGGTTAACGGATCTATGCGTAAAACATTAAAAGTTTTCTGTGACACTGAGTTTCGAAAGAAAACATTAGTAGATAATAAAATAAACTTTCAGAAATGAATTATATAGCGAATATATGAATGTTAACAACCCCTAAAATATGGACCTTCAAGAAAAGAGCCTACTCTTTTTTAAAAGGCCAGCAACGCACCTGCAATCCGGCTGGTATTGCAGTTGTTAATGGGCGGCGGTAGTCACTTACCATCAGGTGAGCCGCAAGCTCGTTTGCCCCCTCTTATATAGAAAAAAAAACTCCAGGTCACAGGAACTGAATTTTTGTGTTTTTTTTTTTTCAAATTAACTTTTTCACGTAAATATTAATATATGTGGATTATATTTTTTTATAAAATAAGGATGACAAACAAGCACACAGTTCTTCTTGTAGTAATCGAATGCTGAAGTCCATAGACATCTACATCTCTCCGCTATTAAGAATCAAAATGCATATGCGTTGTTAGATACCCCTGGGGACTGAGATCGAATGACTTATTTCCAGGAATAAGGTATTCTACGTAACGTACACTAACTTTTAATTTTATTTTTGTAGTAAGTATTTTCTTCACCATTAATCGATAAGAGATTTTACTTTCTAGCTCTGTTTCCTATTACTTACCAGAGTGACAACCTGATGGGGCATGTGTCAATCAAGACCGTGATTTGTGCAAACCTATATTCAGCAGTCGACTATGGATACTATATCTACCTTAACGGAATGTACATTTTCATGACTAGATATTAATATTTAAAATTTATAGTATCTTCATATATAACATCAAATACAAGTAAAAAATAATTTTATGAAATAATTGTCTATAAAGAAAACTGGACATTATGCTCTCGACATATTGTCATAACAAATAACTTCCAATTTCTTTTGACTTTGAAGGCTTGTCGCGGGCATTGTCGGGACGCGAGGTTTCGTTTAGAGACGGAAATGAGAAGGAATTTCCCAAATGGTCCTTGGGAATACGAATATTATTTGTCAACGGAACGTGTAGCCCTCACAATAGTCCACGTTGTCGTGCCACGCCCCGGAAAGAATCAATTATGGCGACCCCAGGACGAAAACTCGACAAATGGGCGAAATGTTTGTTTAATAACATTTCATCGTTATAAAAGTCACAGTTAAATATTTGCTTCTACTATCTTTTTTGTCGAAATAAAGCACATGATATATTTTATTGGATTATTATTATAAGGTTGTCACTTTAAGTTTTATAAATCGGACTACGTAACGTCTTTGTCGTGCTTGCTTCCTGTCTTTGCTTTTTGTCATTTTATTGTTGTCTATTCAACCATGAATTTCTTTTAAGCATAAAATATTGCAAGTAAACAATTTTCTCATGTATTATTATCACTTGCCCCTTTTAATGCGCTTTTAAATTAGTTTGACCCGTATGTATAGTTATATATATGTATGTATGCATTAATATAATAGAATATTGTAATTAATTTTGCACCTATTTGCGGGCATCTGAATAATCCTAAATTTTGCAGACGTAAGAACTGACGACAATACAATAGTTTCATGTCTAAAACCTACTATATTCTCTAGGATTATCACAGTTCATTATCAATGCGTTTTGTTTATTTTTTTTAAACACTTATATTTTAATACGTGGTAGAGCGATGCTGCAGCTATATTATGGTTGTAGCACGAATATGTCGGTTCGATCGGGGTAGGATCACGCTCTCATAGAATACCAGCGTAAAATGCTGCTGTGTTTTGTATGGTGAGTGTAGAGAACCGGAAATCTTTTTTACTGTCAGCGAGTCATTCCATCTTAGTCCTCAGGGGTGACAACGCATCTACATTTTGATTCTTAATTGAGGATAAATGTAGCTGTCTATGGGCCACAGCATCCGCTTACCATCAGGTGGACTGTGTGCTCGATTGTCGAAAATCGTAAGTATAAATTAATGTAAAAAAATATAATTCGAGATCCTGCTGATGGGCTTAGTCAGGTGTCATTTTCTACAGTTTCTCATTTGTATTCCGTCAATCTGATTGAACAATTTACAGAGATGAACCTAAATCTTATTATATTCAAAGGAATGATTGCTATTTGACATATTCAATTTAATTTCCGCATTATATTATATCGACATTTTTTGCTAGTCCTAGGCATAGATATTTTAATTTCTAGGTCTACGTCGACTTAAAAAGACCTATTAAAATGGTCTGTGTGTTAGCGTTTTAAAGTTTGTTCTGTTGGCCACATGGTTTAATTTAAATAAATAAATAATATATGTTTTTATAAAAGATAATCTTAACCATTGCATTAATACAATTACCTTTTAATTATTTGGGAATAGATTGTAATAGATTGTAAAACTTTTTTGTATAAATATATGCCACATCGTTGTAACAGCACATGTCAATCTCATTTCTGTGATGTTAGTACTGTAAGATAGTTGAAGCTAGGGACGTAGCTATCACCGTATCAGCCGTATCAATGATACGGGGCCCCCGGGCTACAGAGGCTCCGAACGTATGTAAGCAAACATTCTAAGGACTTCTATGGGACAGGATGTTGGTTTGAATTGTTTGGCTAGCTTAGTTCCTAGGAGTATTCATTGTAAGTAATAAGTTATAATCAATATGTAATTATTTTAATTCAATGCAAGAATTTTTATTCCTTTTGTGAAAAATCTTTACACTTCATTTGCCCCATCCCACCCCCCGATAAATTTTTATACAGGGCCCCTCTAAGACACGCTTCTCCACTGGTTGAAGCTTTAACCCGATTTCAGTGCTCATGATCCTACAGAACATTCCTTATCCAATTCTTACGCATAATGCTTATTATGCCCTCTCTACGCTCGGATTATTTTTATATATAAGACTGAACTAACAAACTGACTCACAGTCGCCTGATAATAAGTGGATAAGTGGAGATTGGCAGCAAAAATAAGTAACAGGGTGGTACCTACCCACAGGCACTCATAAACAGAATTGGAACTTCACAAAGGATAGAGCTGGAGCTCACTCTTAGTATCTATTTACCTCCAATAATTATTATTTATTAAGTTATATGACCTTGAAGCTCAAGGTCGCTTGGCGATCTATAGAATAATGGAATAAACTAAGAAATAAAGATTTCCGCAATAGAACCAGAGTGACCGACATAGCCCAACGGATTAGTAAGCTGAAGTGGCAATGAGCCGGCCATATTTATTTTATTTATTTAATATTCATACAAAAGTTACAGAAATTATATATACAAAATAACTATGCAATGGGCGGTCTTATTAATGACAGCAATTTCTTCCAGATAACCAATATAGCTCGAAGAACCGACAACCAATGGGGAATAAAGGTTATCGAGTGGTAGGCGAAGTGTAGGGCGACCCTCCACTAGCTGGAGTAACGAACTGGTAAGACATGCGGGAGGTCGATGGATGCAGGTGGCTCAGGATCGTGCTTCGTGGCATTCCTTGGGGGTGGCCTCTTTTCAGCAGGAGACTTGTGAAAGGCTGTAATGATGATGATGATGAAGTTATATTGTGAGCTTAGTTGTACATGAAGTGAGTTGTTTTTTTAATCCAACCTTTCCAACTTTATGAGGGCCAGATAATAGTGGGGCCGTTAATTCACAAATTAAACAATTTTGTATCACTATCATGAAAATATTCGTATATATTATATGTACCTATGTGTACCCTTTCAATCAAAACACCACATCAACTTATAATCGAACTGATTTTATTATCTTTGTGTAGAGCTTTGTGGGTCCTGTAATTATTAGTAAATTTCGTCAACGTATCGAAATATCAGGCACGATATTGTGAACTAACTGATAGGCTGCATAAGAGGAACAATAGCCTTGCAAAATATTTGATTATTTTATAGCATAATTTGATATACATTCATATAAACCTATGTTTATACTTTATATTGAAAACACCACTAAGAATCGAACTGAATTTTTTATTTTTGTGTATACATGTGTGGGTCCCACAATTATCAATATTAAATTCTACAAACGTGTCGAAATATACTTGAAACCTCCCTGAATGTCATCCGTGACATATTTACATATTTTCTCGTCACACGGTAGCTACTTTAAGTTTGACCATCTAATTCCTATGCCGTTGTTATAACTCTAAATGTGCTTTGAATAAGTCCTTAAAGGTATTATTGTTTTTTAAATTCAAATTTGGTTCCACTCTCTGTTAAAAATCGTTTATAATTTCTCTCGTTTACAAAGCACGTTTTGGTTAAGAACCTTTACGTAATATGTTCGTAGTTTGAAGCCCGTCTCCCAGGACACCACGCAAAAAAGTTACAAATTCTAGTTAGTAATGAGTGCCTATAACTATAATATATATTTTTTTCAATATCGAGACAATATATACTGTGCAACTTGTAACAAATTGTTTTATTACGTACTCTACAATTTATCACTAGTGATCTGAGAGCTAGCGATACTGCTGGCCTTGCTGAAATTAACAACGGTACACTTATTACGAAAAGCGTTTGATTGGTATTTACAATTTTTTGTCGTACGTATTTAGGCTGTAACTATTAACTGTAATGTGTTATGCACACGACTTCTACACCTATCTAGTTGCGGTGCTGAACGATCAGTTTATAAAACTTATTTTATAGCCGTTTCCTCCCCAGCTTCGTTGGCATTCATCCCGAGAACTTCCAAATCATTAAAGCTTATGTTTGTTGATTTTTTGTTCCTTATTGTTTGCTTTATGTTAATAGGTGTTCGGTTTGTCGCGTCTTGAGCGCGGGAGCGACTCAGTGTGAAACTTAACGCCTCTATTCACGCTCCTTTTATTGAGGCAGTTGATTTAGCGAGCCAATGTTGTTTTTAATATACTGCGTTGAAATTTGCCTTTTACGGCCGCATCTATTTGACGGATTTTACCTTTTTTTAGAGTTATGTTAATAAATATACGGTGAGTAGTGCCCAAATTGTTAATATAGACAAGTGATAAAATTTAAAATTTTGTACAACGTATTCATCATCATCATCATCATCATTACAGACCTTCACAAGTCCACTGCTGAACATAGGCCTCCACCAAGGAATGCCACAAAGCACGGTCCTGAGCCACCTGCATCCATCGACTTCCTGCATGTCTTACCAGGTCGTCACTCCATCTAGTTTGGCGTCGCCCTACACTTCGCCTACTGGTAGGAGGCTGCCACTCGAGAACCATTTGTCCCCATCGGTTGTCGGTTCTTCGAGCTATATGGCCGGTCTATTGCCACTACAGCTTACTAATCCAATGGGCTATGTCGGTCACTCTGGTTCTACAGCGGGTACCCTCATTTCTAAGTTTATTACGCAGAGAAACCCCAGCATTGCCCTCTCCATAGCTCGTTGAGCGACCTTGAGATTCACATCCAAAAAAGAACCACGTCTGAGTTCCAAAGTCATTACTGTTTTATAGCCGTTATATACTGTATATACAATCGATTACCGACTTCAATATAAATAAAATTAGAATATCATCAATGTAGTCGCAGTCAATTAATACGCATTATTAAAGACTAGTTGTGCCCACGGCGTAACTCGCGTATATAGGTTTTACTTAAAGAATTTGACGTTTAGTTAATAGAATATTACCTAAACGATTTATATCATTACTGTATCAATAAGTGGTAACAAATAAATCGTTATCCTCAAAGTTCTAAGTCGTTTATGATAGAGCTTCTGTGTAAACGACCTTAGAAGTATACGGCTAGGGCGTAGGTACACAAATAGGTTATGGGGCCTACTAACGCGGGAAAAAGCAACATAGAGTTGGCCATGTGCAAAACAGTCAGTACTAAGTTCCAGTCCTGGAACATGTAAAGTTTGATCTTGTGCTTTATTTACGGTGTTCGCATAACACACGCTGACTGGGAACTGAACACGCTTAAAACTGAAAGGAAAGTTATTTGGGATTAGAGGGATTCTGGGTATAAAAACAATATCACGACATTTTGTTGCAATTTTGTTAGATTTTAATCGAGTTTCGTTGCATAGCTTGGGTGGGTGTGTTTCTTTTCTGGTTTCTGGTGATGTTTGTGCTGTTACCGATGAAGTTGAAAGAGCCACCTACACGGCTCTTTCAACTCACTACTCACGGGTACAAACGGGTACTCATGGGTACAAATTTCTTCAGTGAGTCTCAATACGATTAAAAAAAAAGCGAAAAATCTTAACACCGCAATTCTTTTTTTTTCTTTTGCGCCCAAAGCGAGGCTACCCTCTGGAAGCGGGGGAGAGGGGTGGTGAATGCTCATAGCATACCACAGCAGCCGGCTAGGTGGTTATGTGGGACTCACTTTGAAGAAGTGCCTACCCACTAAACACCACCTGTGGGACTGGCGTTGGCCATTATGGCCTTCCTGCCGAATCGGAAGCGACCCCCTTTAGGAAAAAGGAGCGCCACCGCAATTCAGAAAAAGTTGTAATTTAAACAACGCGATCTATTACGTTCTTTGTGAGAAAACATCCTTTTTTTAATTTAAGGAAAGCATATTTTTTGTTTAGTGTGTTTTAAGTATATTATAATAGAACGTTTTTTTTTACACACGAATCTTTTTATTACTATTTCTGAGTTTTATGGCGTAAAAAAGATGTTTACTCAAAACGTTATGCGTTCATAATCAAACAGACAGACCGACAGACCAACAGACAGACAATTCTAAAAGATATAAAAATGTACTTATTTAATGATTTTCAGTCCCCATAATGATTTTAGTCACAAACATACCTACTATACAATGTACATAATCTGTTTATGTACATTGTATAGTAGACACAACATGTTATCACCATGTTTATTATATGTATAGATTTAAAGAGAGATGGCGCTGTTAATATCAATTCTAAAAATAAAAGAGATTAATTGGCGCAATTGATACATTATATAAAACATAAAAACACTTATAAATCAATCATATATAATCATGCGTGCATAGTAAGCAAAAAAGAAAGTTTGATCCTAGCCGAATCCAACGAAATTGTTAATAGCTCTTTTAAAATTTTATTTACCAATTAGATTACTCGGCGGTAAAGAATAATTGAGTTTGTCAACAAGCAGTAGGGCAACGATTAATATAAAGATTAGCAGAAAATATGAAAACTCATCTACAGGAAAAAAACCACAACCTGCCTTTTTGTATTACATTCTTACAACACCGCCATCTATCGATGAAATTGGTTAACTAAACTACACTACTTGGTTACTAACTAAAAATTGGAAATTGGTATTGTACTTTAGACTTAAATAATAAGATTAATATATTTTTGTATATACTTATTACGTTCTTTTTCTTTAATACTTTTGTTTACTGCGTTTTAGATATAATTATATTATTATAAAACATCATTTAAAATCATTTAATTATGATTTATAATATAATATTAGTTTAAAATGCACTTGATGAGTCAATCAACGCCACCATTGAACAAATTCGTACATATACCTCGTACCCATACTTGAGAATATTTATCATAACTTTTGATGGAATGAACTGATTTTAATGAAATAAAGACTAAATGTAACCTGAAGATACACTTTATAATTTCTTTAACGATTCTCATGATATAAATTAGTACTTTATATGTGATACGTTAACAAACAAACAGACAGACAGACAGACAAACAATTCTAAAAATGGTAGAAATGTATTTAATTACTTATTTTTAGTATCTTTAAATCACTTTTATTACAAAAATATGAAATGTACAGACGTCTGCTATTTACATTCTTATTATATGTATAGAAGATGTATAGATAACTCAAAAACTATTTAACAGATCTTGATCAAATTTATGTGGGATCACATGAGAAGAACTGACTTTCAAATAAAAAAAATAATCAATAAATCGGTTCACCTAGATAGAAGTTCTGAGGCAACACACATAAAAAATACTGTTGAATTGAGAACCTCCTTCTTTTTTTTGAAGTCGGTAGGAAAGCATCGTAAGCACCTTTTATTTAGGTTAGACGGAACTCGCTTTGATCGGGTAAAAGATATTAAGATAGTCAATAATATCATGGATACATACTTTACAATTGAAAATATTTATTTATATTTAGTTTTATTAGTTGTCGCACTGCTTCGAAAATACTAAACATAAACATTTTTATTCTGTATCACATACCCTATAACGCGTAGTGGCATTCACATTGGACGCAACTAAAGTATACGACATTAAAGTAGCATACGATTGCAAAATCTCTCGAAACTCGACTGCTAACGCAATGAAATATCAACCGACTGAAAAGTGCTCGAAAGGGAAGTATGTCCGAGCTATTATTCCCCATTGTGCCTGACAATAAGATTTAACTAGCGGCCGATAGAAATGCCGACTCCGGCAACTTCACTGACCAATTCGCGCATGGCTCATGTAATAGTTTTGTTGTTATCCTCTCGCAACTGCTCTTCAGATATGTCTGGGACGATATTAAAATGATTTGGCAGTGAGCCATGGAGATATTGATCTTTATGTTTGGCCAGACAGCTATAGAGGTTCTCTCCGAATACCATGTCGGTTGGTTTAATAACTTCCCATGTTTGTGAGTTTTGGATACCATATTTTATGTAAGTGGCAATAGGTTACAGCAGTTTATGCTGTTAATTTTGTCAACTTTAAGTTATTCCCATTAATTTTTAAGCTTGTTTCTGTGAGAGACGAACGTGTGTGTCATCCGTGATATATAAATTGCATTAATCATCAGCTTTAAATTGACTTTCCGTGTCAATACCGACTTTATCGCTGCGGCTAGTCATAATCACATTTAAATGGAAATGACATTAGGCCCGCACGTAGAAATTCATATTAGATAACGAATTAACACCTTTTTGAGCAAATTCGGCGCAGCTGCAAGTTTATCATTAAGGCGAGCTTGGGTATATAAGTATGTATTGTTAAAATGTAAATAATTAAGTTAGAATGCGTGAAAGACAACACCTGCAACTCGTATCAGAAGATCGGGGTCATTTTATGGCGTTCCTGCTAAAAACAATGGATATGGCAAAAAGTAAAATACGGGGCTTTGGGCCAGGTACTAGGGGTGCAGAGTAGAGCTAGCGTGCGGGTCGCAACGGGGTTCCACAATTTATGATTGCGCCATGTCAGAGTGTTAATGAACGTCTGTTGCTCTTTATTGAGATAACGCTGTCAATTGATGGTTGCGGCCGGTTCCAGTTATTATTCACAGCGTTGCTCGATCTTGCGTGTCCCTTTATACCGACTTACTTTTTGCTTGCCGTAATCCCACGGACGCGTTAATGCTATGTATATTTGCATTAAAATTTTAATATATTACAAAATACTTTCTTATTTTATTATAATAAACATGCATTATATTGTCTTTCAAAACCATTATGATTTAAACGCATATCTATACATTGTAATTAGCTTTAATACTTTTATTTTTGCTGAATTTCGTATTACTTTGAGGCTCTTTCACAGCACAGTTATATTATGATATAAGCTTTAGGCATCGATGAAATAGGTTCGACAATTTTTGAATTGGGCCTCGAAAGCTGACAAGAGTTATATTGCTTTTGGGAGCCAAGTGCATACTTGTAATTTTAATCAAGAGGTAGTATTATGAGTATATCACGCGTTAGTAAACACTCTTTTATAAAAATATGAAGGTTTTATGTTATCCATGAGTATTAAAAAAAATAAAAAAGGAAATTCTTAATAAACACCAGTCCATTTAGTTTTAATTTAAGAATAGTACTTAGTTATTTTTATGTGATTGTTTTCGCGGCATATCTTGCTACATTAATAGAATGCATTCATTATATGTGTAATAAACACACATAATGTATGCAATCTTTTGGTCAAGCGGACATTATCAGAAAAGGCTTGTACTCAATGCATTAAGATTGCGTGTACAGTGTAAACCATGCCAGGCAGTCTCCGCATTATAGTCGTCGATTCGATCACATGATTCTGAAGTGAGAAAGATATCATCATTCAAGTGCTTACTTTGCCATATTCATGATGTAAGCTCACCAGACATATGTCGCTGTAAGAAAAATGTGACAGCTTTATATAAGTGTTAGAATATTTTATTCTTGTTGTCTGTTTCGATAAACGTTTGGCTCAGCGGCTTCGTGAGTAGGTACTAACTAGTATTAGTAATACAATTTATAAATTTTTACATGCGAATGTAGGTATTCCAATAGTCCCATGTTATAGACTTATCTGATTCCCATTTAGATCTTATACGTTTAGTGGTTGCTAACCGTAGTCTTATTGTGACTTATAAGAGAAAGGCGAACGATATTACTTTTATGCCGCAATCAGTAATTCTCTACCCGGCCGGGCAAGTACCACGATCGCATAGAATACCAGTGTGAAATAGCAGCATAACCCTGCGACTTTAATTATTTACGGGGCATTATATTTTAGAACTCAAAGATAAGAGAACTAGAGATTCAGAGACAATCTCGACTGTAAAATCAAACTCCACAATGTCAAATCTTAAGTCTAGACCACACTAAGTTATTCAAATTTTGAAATTGTAAAGTTTGAGCTTGACGTCTCATTGAGATGTCGGTGAGTTGACACTTTGACTCTTAGTCTCTGAATACCAGCCTACAACTCAACAGTGTCAACTCACAATCTGGCGGTTATTGTACTTGTTCGTTGTTCTAACACGTGTCAAAAAGATGTTAATCCTAACCTACATAAAACATTTATTTTAAGACTATAAACTATAAATAACAATGTATTTATAAGAAAACTGAAAACATACTAATTAAGCAAATACTATCGAATGACTTTTTTTATGAACTGAATTATAAATGTGTCCGTTTAACTGTTATACCATTTTAATTAAATTAGTATTGTATTCCTTTTTTTCTATACTACAAAAATACCTAACTAATTTGTCCTCATTTTCAAATATTAATCACGTAATGCAATTAGTTTTTTGTAGCATTTCATCAAACCATCGATGTCATAATTTTCTCATTGTGTAGTTTGATCAATAAATTTTTGGCATGGAAGACTTATAAATGAGTTATAAAAATGCGTTATATATTTAAAATAAAATAGTTAAATTGAATCTTTAATAGTCGCCAAGTTCAGAAAAAACTAAATTAAAAACTATACCCCATTTTTTTCAAACTTCAGATTTTGCGGGAATTGATGCGTATCGTGCGGTTATTAAATATTTCTGCCTGAATTTTTTTACAAAAAGTGTTTTTGAAGAACTGCAGTCTACTTTATCAGACCAATGCACCGTCTTATTTTACAATGGCATACTGACTGAGATTGACGACACTCGCTTCGGGCGTCTAACAACGGTCACTACGTAAGAAAACATTAAAAAAATATAAGAAATTGTTAAGGTAAATCGACGTGTAATCATCTGTTATCTAGCTGAGATTCTAAATATTCCGTTTGAGACAATTCAGTTTATTTTAACTCATACCTTATAATTCAAAAAGGTGGCAGCGCGCTAGGTTCCTTGAATGTTAACAGACGTCCAAAAGAGTTAGGTACTCAAAAGAAAAGCAAGAGTTGCCGTTTCAAAGTTAAATTAAGCAATAACTGAAGACGATTCAGATTTTTTTGTTCTCGTTTCGTAATCGTAGATGAACCACACTATTTTCACCCGGAGACGAAAACCCAAATCAAGGCGTGGAAAAGACAGTCTTCCCGCCAGCCAAGAAATTCAAGGAGTCAGCGTTCGCTGAAAAAATCGATGGCCTGTGCCTTCTGGGATGCGAAAGGCATAATAATGATCGACTATTTAAGTAAAGGAGAGACAGTAACCTGAGATTATTACGCATCGTTAATCAAAAAACTACGCGAAAAACTAAAGAATAAACGTCGAGGAATATTGCTAGCAGGATTGCTTTCTCATCATGATAATGTCCTTGCCTATCGATCTGATCTTGCAACTGCTGGGTTTCAGTTGATGCAGCACCCAGCATATTCTCCAGCCCTAGGGCAGAGTGATTTTCACCTTTTTTACTCACCCACTTGCGTTGTATACAATTCCACAGTGACTATGAGGTATATGTGTGCTGAAGAAACCTTTTTCGAGTCCCAGGATCAAACCGTTTGCTTAAGGGAATTAATCAACTTACAAAATGCTTTTCAAGGTGTATTATCTTAAAAGGCGATTACGTTGAAAAAAAATACAATTTACATACACTTATCCTAGTTTCATTGTGTTCCCGAAAACTTATTGATCAACCTAGTATAAGTTTTGGCTAACATCAGTAAACGGTAAAATAGTATATTTTTTTATTTAAATCTCACGGAAAAATCCTTTTAAATAAACAAAGATAATTAGCTTTAAGGAGAATCCAAATTTTCATTCTTAATTTCGTAATTCAATCAACAAATATTGAAATTGCTCTTTTAGAACATATGTATGTACATATATGCCTATACATGCTTCATATTGTTCCTTTTTTGTTTGAAATATGACACTGATGATATAAAGAAGCTGCAATGTCTCCAGTTACATCACAATTGTTAAATTTGTACATAAAATTAATGCGTGTATTTATAATATCAGTAGGTACATCGGCCACTGTCCACTTCTTATCGACGATCCCATCGACCGATAACCATTGTTAAATGCAACTCGAGCCTTACGATGTTGTTAAAATTTATTATACGACTATGTCGCCATTTGACTTATGTTGCTTTGATCATTTTTGGGACACTACTTAAGATGTTTCATTTTACTTTGATTATCTGATATGTACGAGGAAATTGATATTTTAAATTAATTGGGTGGTTACTTTGTAAAGATTTTCAGTGTCTTCTGTGACCGATACTGGCTAAACAAATTTATAATTAATATTTATAACGATAGCCTTTTTATAATATTAGAGGGTCAAACGAGCAAACAGATCACATGACTGTAGGTAGCATGTCTTACAGTCAATGATCAGTATCAACCAAATATAAACGGTGAATTCAACCCAGTCGCCTAAGGTGAAATGCTTCATAACCTGCAATTACACTGACTCTGACTCGTGAAGAAAAAAAAAATATTTAAATATTTGGTTGAGCTTGGTGATGAATCAAAATTGTTGATATTGAAATATGTTAAAGAAAATATAAACGTAATGTATTTATGATAAATGCGACCAATATGTTATTATTATTTGTAGGTATCAGAGCAAAACAAAATTTAATGATTGCTTTAATCATAACGCACCTTCAGTCGACAATTACAATATACCACCAATTAACCAATGAATAAGAGGTAAAGTCTAATTTAAATCTGTTACAGACATGACCGATTAAAGGATAACATAATTTAATATTCATCTTCTCATTGTCCCATTCACTCTTCATCGCTGGACATGGGCGTCTCCTATATTAAGCAGGGTTTTCCGTAATCACAAAAGTCGCACAGTTGCTATTCTCTTTCTACAGATTTTATAACTTGTATTATAACAGTTTTTTTTAATCGCAATTTATCGATAGCATTTAGATCTTCTAAATTTTGCCTAAGCCTCTACCGATACTTAAGGGGTTAGGTGGAGTGTTGTGTTTTTCATTTTAATCATCACCGTCACCACGCCGAGTATTTTAATGTATCTGTAGAACAATACAGTCGTAATTTACGTTTTTTTTTAAATAATAATGGTACTAGTATTATAGCTATTTTTTGCCTAAATGTCAGTCTGTATACATCAGCTTCTGAGCTACCACTATTCAATTTGAAGAAAGGTGGTAATTTTTAATTTAATGAGACATACTTTTCTTTTCTTGGAGTTGGTTGTAATTTTCCAACGCCTGTATTTTTTGGAATTTTATCGTCAGATAGATAGCAGGCTAATAATTTCGTGACGAGTTGATCACATAAAAAGAGTCGCATCATTAAGTTGTGAAATGGTTATGTACATTTTATGATCTAGGGCTTAGACTGGCAGTAACTAAGTGCATGACTTTGAATATCGATCAAAGTGGCGCGCCTTGAAAAAGGTCTATGTGCATCAGTGAACTGGCGTAGGCTGGTTATTAAGTAATTGTGATGGCGGTGACTCATCGTGATTACTATAGGGTGAAACTTACTATCATCAAAGATGCGAGGCGTAGTGTTCTACGATCATCAATTCGCCTTGCCAAGGGAATTTATTTATTTAACAACATAAGTATAAAAACACAGGTAACTGCAGGTCCTAAACTAAACGCAGCTTGTATCTCAGGACCCTGGCATGCGATATTACAAAATGGTTTGTCGCTGGACAACATTAACTTAAAGATACTATACGGTAGTTTTAACATAACATGATTGACATCGGAGGATAAAAGTAATGCTTCTAATACAAATAATATGGTGGTATTATTTTACTACACAATTAAAATTAATAATTAATTATAGCGCCTATAGATGACAATTTTTTTTAATTTAAATTAAATAAATTTTAACGAATTGATTATATCAAAGCCACTACGGGAGTGACTTTGGCTAACAAAGAAGATATTCTTTTAAGTATTATATATTGTTATTGTTTATTTCTGTTATGAACATATTTAACTTATAGGGTAACTGAAGGGTATGGGGAGCCAGTATAACTACGGGCTGTGAGTAGTGTTGCCCAAAATGAGTCTTGGTCTTGCAGTCTTGGTCTTGTTCTTGCAATTTTGCAAGACCAAGACCAAGAACAAGACCGCCTAATTTTAGCAAGACCAAGACCAAGACTGACCGTGCAAGATTTGAGCAAGAACAAGACTAAGCCTGCGAGACTCTTGCGTCTTGCAGTTAGGAATGAGTGTCGTTTCAGGGAGTATAGGAGTTCGGGTATACGCTTAGGGAGTCTATGAGACGCAAAAAATATATTAAAAAAATTTGGAAAATTGGACTTATGCGCATTACGAACAATACCATAAACATATTAGCGGATGAAAATACCCATTAAAAGAAAAAACAGTGCATCCCTAGTTTTGACCATCGGCACTTTGATAGTGCGCGGCGTCTTGTTGTCGGCATCATCAAAGGTCGAATACTGATCTGTCAAAGAAATTTTGCAGCTATTCGGAAGTACAAGGTCAAGATACACGCGCCGGCGGCTTATATTGATATCGCATTCAATCTTCGCCGCCGCGCCGCACACACTACATTTGACACTGTTTGAATGTCGCCACAGAGTACACGTTCCAAAGAATAAAATAAGTTTCCGGGTGCTCAGAATGGACACGAATACATTATGCTGATCTCGCAAGGAATATTGTAATTAGATAATGGTAAGGATAGGTAGATACCATAATAATTTATTCTAGTAAGTAATTATTATAATATTAACTATATGGGTTTATAATAATTACTTACTATTTTTATTATTACCTAATAGATAAACATGTTCAATAAGTTCACTGCAAATCTCGATTTTTGGAAGTGTGTGTTTTTGAACACAAAGTGTTCGAATATGTCGTCACCCATTTGATAAATATTGTAGACACTTTTAACACACTTGAAACGTGTAAACATTTTGTACAATGCTAATCAAATAATATAAAAAGCGTGCTTATTAAATAAAAAGCGTAAAATAAGATCTATGTACTTTTTAGGAGCCCGAGTATCTCTTAGAGAACCGTTTAAAGAAATTGATTGCATCGAATTGATGTAAATAATAGTGATTTGCACAAATTTAATAGTAGAAATAAAAATAAAATCACAATACCTGCTTTCCGGTTACACAAAGTATATAATGCGTTCTTGGGTAGCGATATACGTTTTTATAATAAGATTCCAAAAGAAATGCTAGATCTTTCACCTTTTCAATTTAAGTCAGACAAAAATGCTTGGAATTGACCTCTCATACTACACAGGACTAACTAGAAATTTCTAAACCGATTTGGTACCTACATATACATTTGACATTTTATGTTTGACTTATCGCTTTACATAATTATAGTACTATTGTAAAAATATTTTGAAAAGAGCAACTACTGAGTTTCTTACTTTCTTCCATGATTCTTCTCAGTAGAATCAGAACCCCTGGACATGGAAAAGAAAAAATTGGGGAAAACAGTGATTATATGACTATTCAAAAGTGTATTTTTAATGCCTACTTGAATAAAACATATTTGAATTTTGAATTTCAAACGAGTGAAGGCAAATTTAATGTAATTAACGTAGATTAATTCAATCACAAGAAGAACATAATATACACAATTTTATTTACATATTTACATTTCATTTTTACGTAGGCACACTATACCTATCTGGCAACGCATCTACTTTATTAATCTTCTGAAGAATCGTTATTTTTATCAAAGAATGCCGAACTTTCCTTTGTCGGTCTTTCGGCGTGTACTTACAAATAGTAGTATTTATTTTAATTCCAGTCATTCCCAATTGAGCTTAGCTTCGAGTCTAATGTATTAATTGTTTTTACTCTAGTCCTTGTTGTTCTTGGAGTGATAAGTTTACAATTTGACATGAGTGACGAAGAGTCGAATAATTTTAGTCGGAGTAGTGAGAGTTGGAGTTATAGATCTAAAAGACCTAAAAGCAAATTTGATGAGTTTTTCGACATAATTCATGCATCCCACATTGCTTTGTGTAAATTATGCCAACATAAAAAGGTTGAAATAAAAATGAAAAACAGAAACACTTCAGGCTTAAGGAAGCATCTAATATCTTTCCACAAAAAGGAATCACAAATATTTCTTCCTGAAAAACCAAAATGAAGTGGAGATATCACAAGCTTTTTAATAACCACCGGAAAAAGTGGACAGGTAAGAAAAAATATACTTATCACACAATTACATAACACATATATTATGTAACTAGCGGCCGCCCGCGACTTCGTCCGCGTACAATATCTGATTTCCTATGAGATTTTGAAATTGTCCCGCTGCAAAAGTCTTACCTAAGTATAAAGAGGCTATATAGGAAAAGCTTAACTATCCAAGTATTTATTATTTAAAACTAATAAAGTAAATGTCGATCTTCATATCTATACTTTAAAAATATAGGACTTGCATGTAACCATTTTACCCCAATTTCACCCCCTTAGGGTTAGGATTTCGTAAAACAGCTTATTCAGGATTTTATTATTGAAAACTTATAACTTTAATGCCGATTTTCGGTGGTGGTGGAGGACGCATGAGACAGAATATCCGACTTTATCGAAGATGGCCCGTGATTTTCTTTTAATACCTGCAACTTAAGTACCTGCTGAGAGATTATTTTCCAAAGCATCATTAGTAATTAGAAAACATAGAAATAGGTTAAGCGATGAGTCAGCCAGATGGTTACTTTGTATTAATTCTTGGTCAAAAGAATTAATATAAAGTAACAGTAATGTCAAAGCTGTTGTGTACTGTTATGTAATTTAAAATAAATGGTAAATTGTATAACTCTTTTATTCCATTTCATATAAGGGTCTATCAATCTCTTTCTAGACAGATAATGTTCTTTATAATACAGTCAAGTTAATGTCATTAATTTGTTTTTATATGTTTTGACTAAGTTTTAGCACATGTAAGCTTATTAAATGTAAACGTTTATTAAGAAACAGACTAACTCCCGTGGCCGTGAGACATGGTAGACAGCTCAGTTGGTTAGAGCATCGGCACGGATCGTTTAGGTCGTGGGTTCAAACCCCACCCGGTATTAGTTGATTTTTCGAATTTCTCATTAAATGTTTAGACATTTATTAATTTAGTTGGTCTTTCTATGGCTATGTTAATTCAAGCTCAAAATGTGCCTACTGTGTTAAGTTGTTCTAAGATCTAAAGTAACTTTTAATAAATAGCAATAGGCTTGCGAGACTTGCGAGACTCTTGCTGCAAGACCAAGACCAAGAACAAGACTGAGAGCGCAATACCAAGACCAAGAACAAGACCAGGTGTATTGGCGCAAGACCAAGACCAAGACTGGCTAAGTCTCGTCTTGTTCTTGCATTTGGGCAACACTAGCTGTGAGGCGTTCCACCTTAGTTCTTAGAGGTGACAACGCAACTGCAGCCTTCTTTGTTTGAAGCTGACTGTTGATGTCTATGACAGTTCATAGCCATTTACCTATGGACTGTAAGTTCGTTTGTCAATTCAGTTTTATGAAAAGTAATGTTTTTTATAAAGTATAAGGTGACAAACGAGCACACAGTCCACCTAATGGTAAGTGGTTGCTGTGGCCCATAGACATCTACATCTATTTTCGATTACAAATCAATGCGTTATCACCCGTGAGGACTAAGATAGAATGCCTCGTTTGCAGTAAAAAGGGTATCCGGTTTTCTACACTCACCATAAGAAACACAGCAGCGTTCAGCTCTGCTCTTTTACGCTGGTATTCTGTGAGAGCATGGTCCTTCCCCGGTCGAGCCGGCACAATCGTGCTACAACTATTCAATTAATATAGCTGCAGCATGGCTCTACCACGTAAAAATTTTGGATTGCAATAAAAAATTGAGGAATACATAGATTTAATTAAAATAATTTGTTTCAGGTAAGCCAGCCATGGATTAACAGAGGAACTTCATTTAAAGTCCGAATAGTCAGTTTTATACATGGTCAGTATTTAACGATTATGTTTACACTTATACATTTTTATGTACTGTATTTTTCACCTACCAACTAGTTTTGTTGTTACTAGATCTTCAGTTCATATAATATGTATATTTTAATTTGCTACTAGTTACAAGAGAAATTTAAAAATACGACAACCAGTATGCGTAATTTTAAAGCTCTGTCTACAATTAGCATGCTGAGCAGATGGATATGTGAACGCAGATCATATTATATAGATGTGTAGGCGATATTATAGGTTTTCATTAGTCGATTGTCCATAACCAAGCCGCACCGTGTTCAGTTATATTATTACACCATCGATCACTAATAAAAAACTAGATGCACAATCCCATGCAAAAGTTCTCTAAAAACTGTCGCCAATTGTTTTGACGTAACTTTAGTAGAAATAAATATACATTAATGTAAATTCAACCTTAAGGTGGCACAAGTCGCGGGCTCGAACTCGCTGGTGGGCGCGGCCAAAAAGCACGCTGTCTCACCTGGCATCGTGCCCGACAGAGATAGTATCAGTGATGAGCATATCGACACTAGTATTCACGCATGTCTTGTTCGTACGGTGTTCCGAACCGTTAGAATAAAAACGAAGTTACACGAACACGATGCAACATCTATACTAATATAATAAAGCAGAAGAGGGTTTTTGTTTGTTTAAACGTGCTAATCTCTGGAACTACCAGTCCGATTTGAAAAATCTTTTTTTGGATATTATAGCCAGATTCATGTTGAATAGTATAGGCTATACAGCATTAGGCTATATATAGGAAGTCAGAAGAAAAAGCGCTGTTATGGTTCGGGATACGTAAATACAATGTTCTAGAAAAATATAGATCTTTACTCCGTCTAAAAAAAGTCCGCGATACCATATGTCTATTTCTTATATATAAGCCACAATTAGGCATTTTGTGACAAAAAAATGAAAATTTAATTATTAGGCACCTTACGAACCAAAGTTACTTCATTATCAAGACAATTTTATGAAGATAAACTTCGTTCTTTATACCATGTTTATATAGTACATAGTTTAAGAAATAATGTAAAATTAAAATAATTCAATACCTACTTGGCTTGACGCGCAAACAACGCATAACCCCTAGCCCGGTGCGAACTGAGAAGCCAGTATTGAAAGCTTCTATGAGCGAGGTTAGGTTAGCCGTTAGTTCAATCGTTATCTATATATACACAAATAAATAAAATTGAAGTGTCTGTTATAATGTCAAAATAACAGCTTTTTACTAATTGCGTATGAAACTGTATACGGTACTTATAACATTAACACAATTTTTAACATTTTTGTATGTCTGTCAGTCTGTTTGTTGCGGTTAATTTCCAAAACGGCTGGACCGACTTGGGCGGGACTTTCACTATTAGATAGCTCATGTTATAAGAAGTAACTTAGCCTGCTTAAATTTTAGAAAAATTATTAGGTGTCTTTGCAACAATATTAACGCCCTAAACTAAACGCGGACGAAGTCGCGGGGTACAGCTAGTAGCTAAAATAAATTCAAAATTAATTGAGTACTTTTATCTATCTCCCGGGTGACCGTATGAATGATTAGTTACATCTTTATTTCTGAACTCTTTAATTTCACGTTGCTATGGTATTTTGAAAGTTTAAATTTAATTAATTAATAAGTATAAGAGGTTGATAGCAAATTTATCAAGAATCATTTCTTGCCAACACACTTTTCATGAATCGTGTACGTTTTTCTTTAAAACTGGAAAAAACCGCGCATAATATGCCGACAGATAAAATAAAAGTACTCCATTAATCATGACAATTTTTCCATATATTACAATCAAATAAAATATTTGATTGCAATTATAAAATGCTGGAACTAGGTGTCATGTCATGCCACGCATCTCGGACACGTGATGACGCGGGTGAATCCACGAAATTATTAGGTATACGTCTGTGGCTCTATATACCTAATATAGATTGCTTATTTTATTATGTTTAGTTTTCCCCGAGTGGTCATGCAGCAATCACTCAAGAGTTCGGCTTCGAACGTGTGTAACTCGATAATTATCCCACGGCAACGAAATATCTGAATAAACGGTATCATATATGATATTTGGCAGCTCCGTGGCGCAGTGGCTTAGCAATGAATTGTTGTACTGGGAGCCGCGGGTTCGAATCAATCGAACAAGTATTTGTATGGTCTACAAATAATTGTTCCGGGTCTGGATGTTTGTAAACTGCCTCCACGATACAGGAGAAAATCCTAGTGTGGGGTAAAGTTTTTTTGAAAAAAAAATTTCGGACTATAGCCTATCTCTGAGCAAAATATCATCCAGATCCCTTCAGCCGTTCTGGCGTGATTGAGTAACATACATCCATTCATCCGTCCATCCAAATATCCCAACTTTCGCATTTATAATATTTAGATAATAATCGTAATTGGTCTGCCTACCTATAAATTGTTTTCAAAAATACTTACTTACCTGGCTTCTTATTTTTTTATATATACTCAATATCACTAAACGTAAACACAGGTTTTTATCAAGACAAGTGACCCATCAAGATTGTTTTCTTAGTACCGACGTACCTACCTAAAGTTTACAATTTTGTGGCCACGACGCGGCGAGGTTTTGTGACATTTTGTTGTATTGTTGATTGTAGGTATCTAGGTAATAACAGTAGGTACCTATGAAAATCCCACATAATATACTTTGTTTATCCGCCGCAAAAGTCGTCTAATAAATAATTAAACTGTTTTGTAATTCTTTATTTATTTATAACACTTGCATTGAGAGCCGTGGTAGCTCAGATGGTTAGCGCTCGCTGTAAGTATCACATTACGCGAGCAACCCGGGTTCGATCCCCGTCGGCACCAATGAAATTGTTGCAATTTTATATAGTAATCGAATATAGACTTTACTTTTTTTACTTTTATAATTATATTATATTACAGACGAAAATTTTAAAATATTGTCTGTCGTCCAAAACGCATCATCTCTTTCAATTATATCAATTTCCATGCCGTCTTTTGTCTTTGGCGTCCAAATTACAAAATAGCAAAACTTTTCGTTTCGAATAAAACTCGAATACTTATAAGCGCGCGTCACCGCCTGTGCATGTGTGTGTAAGCATCGTCCTCCCGCACCGCACCGGGGGAGACATTATTCAGTGAGATGCACGATAATTCATAGTAATATGCGCGCGTAAAAAAATACGAAAAGGCCTTTGGAAGAAGGGGTTTTATGAAAAAACCACTGCATTAATCAATTACAAATAAAATTTATTGAGTTCTTCGATAATTTACCTGTGTCGGTACCGACTTTGTTTTGGAAATTTTACACTTCTTTTATTACTAATTTACGCCCAAAGTTGTGTTAAAATTGGCAATAAAAACGAATCTTTGGTAGCTCGTAACTTTTTAATAACATTTTATTTTACTATTCTGTTTCCGTACAGACAAATTTAATAATGAGACAAAACGATATCATGTTTAATTTTGGATGTACACTGTCAAACAGCGGAGTAAAACCCCTCCGAAATTTCTATGGAAATAATGTCGACTAGTGTCACCTTAAATGCATTTTCTAAAGTTGTATTCACAAAGCTACGTACAAAATTACAAATTAAAAGCGCACCCAAATGTTAGAGTGGGCGCTCATTCGGTATGGACATTTTTTGTCACTGATTGTGTATCTAGTTTTTATTAGTGATCGATGTTTTACACTTAATAAATTAATAGTTAACCCAAATAAATTGTATAAAAAAGATAATGATCATTTGCCTAAAATATTCCAATTTGGGAAAGTCCAATGTCCAGAGGTGGACTGAAATTGTTCGAAAGTGATACCCAGAAGACCTATTATCCTAGTGGAGTAATAAAGTTGGTGTAGATTTTATAATTTTTGTTAATTGTTAAATGAATAAAGAAAAATCAAATCAGTTACGCTGTTGATTTTCACCAACATTTAAATTGCCTACTTTTAGCGACAATGATTGTAGAAAAATAAATAGCTATTTATTTTTCTAGAATTCTTCTTAGAAATACGAGTCCGACTAGGTCCCTATAACAGAATTACTAAGGAGCAAAGCAGTGCCTGGCAGTGCTCTCTGCTTTAACTATTTATTACGTTGCCCGAAGTGAATAGCCGACTGTTACTAGGGCGGTCAGTTTTGCCCATTCAAACGCTTGAATACTTAATACTGAATTGTAATTTTAGTTATATATAAAGTTATTGTCTGTTCTTCGAAGGTGTTGTTTATGATCTTGAATTATATTCTTTATAAATATTTTTTTTTTTGTAAAATCCCTCCGGAGAAAACGGGAGAATTTTTTTAAAAACAATTCTAACTATCAATTAAATATGGTTCGCTCAACAGCGTTTTTATAACGTTAGAGTGACAAAGAAGCTAAGGTTTACGTAAACGTATATAGTTTATACCTAGCTTGAACACGTCCAGCACATCTCAAAAGTTTACGAAATGTACCATAGTCTATATTGTTAACTTTAATACGGAATCCAACATTTTGTGTACTTCTGCTTGGCGTCGGTTATAAATACTAAACCAGACGGGCTTCTTATCAGAAAAGTAAGCCTCAGGCTGTAAAAAGCATGTATCTGAAACAAAAAGCGCAGTATCTAGGGTACTCCAGTACAAGAAATATACGAGGTTATTTATAAATTATTTAACACATAAATAGCATAGTTTTATTTATTGCACATTTAACATATTATTTTTCTTTTTATTTCAGTTCCCAAAATGACTAGTAACTTACATAGTTAAAATATTCTAGAACACGCTTACAAGTGTAGTCTAACAAGATCTACTTAATATTCGATTAACATAAGATAGCCCTGCAATATTTTACCGTGTCGAAACGCACTTCACAATGCATCTCGTCTGTTCAGTGAACTAGGGATGTGTGAAGTTGACGCATAATAAAATTTATTTATAATATTAGAATGTACAATATAAATATAAATGTAATAACTATACGTTATTATTATTTTTTATTAAAGGATGTTACTATTGGTTACATCAACTTATTACATATTAATGGTAATCATTTTTTTATTCATTTGTTGCATCTTATGTGCTCATAAATAATATTAGCAATAATATTATAATCGATTGTCGCTACAATGAGTTAAGATATTAATTTGATATTAAAAAGTCTTACGAAATGATTTTCATTATTTTAATTATTACTATTACTTCTTAAAATGTAATATTTAGAAGGAAAAGACAGAAGCATTAGTTTTAATCGCGCTGGAATGTTTTTCCTAACTTATAAACATATTTTAATATTTAAAATTTATCTTTTCATTTAGAATAGCTTCTGTAGCAAATTTCGTCGTATTTCGTTAAAGAGGACGAAATACACGTACCCTAGTGTCACCTGCACTCAGGTTAAATTGCACTCGCACGTCACTACAGGTAACGGGAGCGCCCATTACGTTGTCATAAATCGGTGAAGAGACAGCAGCAAATGAGATGTCCCGGGGACGTGCCTGGATGCCGACAAGCCTCGTTGAAGCTTTAGTGCTTGACGACTAAGCTAGTGAGAGCTAGATTACATCTTAGAATCCCTGAATAGGCTTATTTTGCTTTTTGGCTCTTATATTTTATTTGTATTTAACCTATTTATGGCACACTGTTACAACGATTATATTATATCGATTAAAACCTTATGCTAATATTATCATCGTCGTAAGATTTTTAAGTCTATTGCTGGATATAAACCTTTTTAAGGCATTTTTAAATAACTGCTCGTACTCACAATGTAGGCGAGTCGTTGAGCGCAGAACAAATGGACTTGTACTGCTGTAACGAATCGCCGAGGAAGCTATTGGAAATACTAGAAAAAAAACGTGACCTACGAAAGACGGTTTAACCATTTCGTATATCTTCTTCTTTATCAACCCGTAAAACTCTTCTGCTGGACATGGGCCTTTCCAGTTGTATGAAAGATTCGGCTTAATTTTGGTCGAGCCATGCTGCAGCTATATTACTGGTATAGTTGTAGCACGAATGGGTCGGCTCGACCGGGTGAGGACCACACTCTCACAGAATACCAGCGTAAAATAGCAGCGTAGACAACACAACAACAATAGAATAACTTTCCCATGCCGTGCCGATTGCTGTTTCATAACAAAAGTTTTTGTAACAGAAATATTTCTTTGTTATGACCTTTTTTTTATAGGAGAGGGGGCAAACGAGCATGCGGCTCACCTGATGGTAAGTGACTACCGCCGTCCGCGTAAGCGCAACACCAGGGGAACCAGGGGAATCGCAGATGCGTTGTCGGCCTTTTAAAAAGTGTTTTTTTATAATTAACAATTTACATTTATTGTCTAATGCATGACTAAGCGTCACCCATTTGCGACAGCTAGCACGTGCAATTGTCTTTTGTTTTAATGTGCCGTTAGCACTTGTAATTCAAAAATGTCTTTTGTGTACATAATGGATGGATTAAGCTTTGTATTTTTTTAAGCGAGTTCTTGACCACAATCCTACCTTCCACAATTATTGCTCACAGTCACACATTTTACCACCGTAAAATAGCAGCTTAACGTTGCTGTGTTTCCTATGGTGAGTGTAGAGAACCGGAGACCCTTTTTACTGGAAAATAGGCATTTTGATTCGTAATCGAGGATAGATGTAGATGTCCACCATCACAGCATCAGGTAGACCTTATCTTGTAAAAAAAAATCGCCTTTATTGGCGGTTGGATTTGTGACCGCAGCACTTGATGTCTCGCACCTTTAATGTTGCTCCCCGTCTACAGTCTAGTAATTTTACGCCTTGCGTAAACGGCATGGTTATACCGCCTCATATCGGAAGTAATGAACCGAGAGTTCATTTTAGTATTTATTTATAGTTGTCTCTTACGACATACACTGTGGGAAATGGTGTGATGAATTCTTTATGCGGTCGCCATCTCAAGTATGCCAGATATTTAAAAAAAAAACTTTCGGAAAATGCGTCAAAGGTGCGGGACGTTTACAGTAGCGCCCAATTCGCCTATATATATCGCCTATTTAGCCTATATATATATATATATATATATATATATATATATATATATATATATATATATATATATATATATATATATATATATCTATATCTGTGAAGTTTATATGTATGAAGAAAGCCCACGTCTAATCATCGTGGCTGCAGCGTTTTAGACACGTGGCAGATTAGCAGAAGTCCAGGAGAGTGCACGTGCATTCCTTCATGTCCTTCCTTAGCTCGAATTTCTATCTAGCAACTACAGCAAAGCTTTCCTACTATTGGAGAGGCCCTTTTCTTGTTAGATTCCATTAAAAAAATCAAGAGTGCTTGAAGGTATGCTAAATATCCTATCCACATGCTTGCGTTTGTGGGCGTTTAATCATATGTTGCCAAGTGTATGAATCCATCTTAAGATCCTGAGAGACTGTGTGTTTTTAATGTTTATAAAAGTTTTTATTTTGACATGTAAAACATAGATATTTGCTCGGGGTCCCGAAAGGGTGGCGAAAGATGATACAGAGAACAGAAAAAATCTTTACATGATTAAAATAATGATTTAGAAAAATTTACAATTACCTGCATGCATTTGTATTTAAATTATATAATCGAGTACTTGCATACTTATTTCTAAATAATTTTATTTCATAAAATTTTTGGCCTTTGCTTCATTAGAATATTATGTGCTATATTTGTATTTACTGCAATGCAAAATATTTTATTTTCATTCTAAGTAAAGCCGCCGCCGTATTCTCCAAGTTACATAAAATAACGACCTCTCTGGAGCAGCGATGTGACCTAACGAGTAAATTACACGCCTTGGAAGTGTTTGCGAACCCTTTGCACTGGTTGCCTTCATATTCCGTAAACAGAAAATACATGTTCCCAGTATGCATTTGCCATTACTCATTTCCTTGCTTTCGCGTGTATTATAATAGAAAATATTTATCGTTTCATAAATAAGTCTCTTATAAATTTATTTGCATAACGCAACCTTAAAAAGAAAAATTTTACCTTACCTTATAAAGTTTGTAATCGTTATCTTTCTTCAGCGGTTATTATTTATATTTGATATCTTGCATAATTTGTCTATTTTTTTTTTTTGGAAAAATTTATTCTTTAGTTCGAGATTTTATCGCTATGTTAAGTATTCAGATCTAAAAAGGTTCATAAGCCCGTAAAAATCCACTACAAGACATGGGCCACTCCCATAGCAGGCTGGGTCAACCTTAATCATTATGCTTAGAATAATAAGCAATTGTAGTACCTTATGTATCGCTTCTGTCTGTCGTAGATCTGAGTAATATACGTCTGGTGTAAACAATATGCTTATATTGCCAACTGTCAGGAACCATTAAATTTGAAATTTTACATCTTCGCCCCGTCACCCATGGGATGATGGATTCCTTGATCTAGAATTAATTTTTCTCGAATTCGATGAAGAAAAAAGTTTTATATTTTTGAAATAGTACATAAAATTTATCAACCGTTCTTACTCTTACTGAAATCAATACAAATATTATGGTATTTAAACTTGAGAAAATACAGATAAATTTCATGTGCTTCGACTTTCAACATATGGCTATGTTTTTATAAAGTGGCAAAGAAAGTTAGAGTCTCCATGATGGTAAGTACTACTGCTTACTACTACGTAACGTACGGCTACTTCTCTTCAGTTGTTTGATGCATCGTCAGCTATGAGGTCTAAGATGGAATGCTAAGCAAACCAGTATTAGTTATAAATTTTTATCTTTCAAAATGCAGTCTTTTAAATTTTTGTATATATAATATCTATCTAGTCTCAGAATGAGTATGTTTTTAATAATATAAGACGACTGGTGTTTGTTGGGTGATTGAAATAGTTAGTAGTGCGAGTTAGGCCGATATACTGCTGTGGTTAGCGGCAGATGGTTATATTTAAGTTTAGTATACATAACTTCTTTGATGAATACAGTTTTTCTTTTATAAATTTTAATTAAAATTTTCTATTTAATCTAAAGTTTTAATCATTTCATGGCTAAAGACAGTACTAAAGTATTTAATTTTATGCATATACTAACAAAAATTAAATAGAAATATAAAGTTTTCGACTTTTGGCGCTATATGACCGAAAAACCGGTAAACCAAGTTTAAGGTGACTCCAAACTAGATGGAATGACGACCTGATAAGAGAGATGGATGTAGGTGGCCCAGGGCCGTACTTTGTGGCATTCTTTGGGGAACGCATACGTTAAGCAGTGGACTTGTGAAGGGCTGTAATGATGATGACGATAATGATTAAATTTTACAACGTAAATAGGTTATATAATGTCAGTAATAGTTTTTTCTTTTGCTTTTTCCAGCAGTGCTATCTCTAACAGCACCTATAAGGCTGTTGAGTACTGGATGAATTTGCTTAATCATTACGCTGGGCAGACGGATTGGTGTTCGCAGTCTCGACTCTCCACGCCGTTCCCTGTTGCTAGTCTGTGTACTTAACATCTTATTTAAACTAGATGATTATTCCGCCATCCATCGGAAGCCATTCGATATTTCCGGGTTTTGATTGTTTTTTTTTTATAGGATAAGGGTGACAAACGAGCACACAATCCACCTGATGGTAAGTGGTTGCTGTGGCCCATAGACATCTGGATCTATCCTCGATTACGAATCAAAATGCAAATGCGTTGTCACCCGTGAGGACTTTTTTTTTATAGAATAGGGTGACAAACGAGCACACAGTCCACGTGATGGTAAGTGGTTACTGTGACCCATAGACATCTACATCTATCCTCAATAAAGACTCAAGATGCAGATGCGTTGTCACCCGTGAGAACTAAGATGGAATGCCTCTTTTCCAGTAAAAAGGGTCTCCCGTTCTTCAGCATTTAAGTTGCTATTTTAAGCTGGTATTCTGTGAGAGCGTGGTCCTACCCCGGTCGAGCCGACCCATTCGTGTTACAACTATACCAGTAATATAGCTGCAGCATGGCTCTACCACGTAAACGTGTACTCTTATTATGATTGATTCTTTTATACTGGTAAGGTACTACGCGGTGAAATATTTGTTTTTATTTGAAGTTATAGTAAAAGCAACTTTTGTTTACTGTATATAACTTCTAACTTAACCAACAAGGTTGTTTTGACAAACTCTAGTCATAATCTGGCTGATTCAGTCACTGGTATCACTTTGAGCTCTTTGATTTTTTTCACTTGTATAATTTATTACGCAGGTTAACATAAGTTGACTTCTCCATCAAACTGCTTAAGTAATCTTACGGTTGCGTAGTACCGTTTAAGGGTCAACTGATGGACGTTTAACACTACAGAAAATTTCCCACGACAGCCTCGTTCAACATTGCATTGGACATTGACGCCTGTGACGAGACATAAAGTCGATTTTTTTACGTAATAAAATTGATAGGTAGTATTTGTTTAATAGCTGTTTAACAGTAATTAAATGCAAACTACTTCGAAGTAAGTATGCTTGCTTAAATATACCGAAAGCTTTTCGCAGTGGGCGTGTATAATTATCAGAAAAAGAAATCAATAAAATCTCTAATTATTGGTTTAATCCGGCACGAAGGACTAAACTAGGTGTGTATGGTGCATTTGCAAGGGAAGTATTAAGAGATTAAGGTGCACTCATATCTACTATAAATAATCACACACCTCGTGGAAAGTCGTCCCGAAACACAAGGTACGCATTTCTATACGGCTTCCATTTTCGCTTGCTTAATGGATGCCTTATTCACGAGTCTATTATGCAGAGATCCAGGGCATAGGGACATAAGGCCAGGAAAATATAACCACTCGGAAACACCAGGCAGCGATGAATCTGATCAATAGCTACCCCGCTGACCACATTTCGGTTGGAGAGAACAGGGCGAGCAGTGTATCGTAATTCACACACTACTCCTTCCTTGCGACTCCACCTCTACAACTTGGGTACCCACTTGGATTGCTCACATTAGGCTAGCTCTTCATTTTGGTTCGGGCACTGTGGTTTTCTAATCCAAACTACTGTGGGTAACTAATTCGCGGTTACTGAGCAGACCTGCTCCGGCTTAGCTCGCTTAGGCTAACGACATGCATTACCCATTAGCTCCTAAAAATTACAATTTCGACACTCGTTCAGAACAGGTGAGGGCGATGTGGTTAAAATATTCTAGCCGGGTCAGTATTTTTTAAACAATTTAAGGGTTTTGAGCGGTTTTTTTATAACAGAGTGACAAATAAACTAATATTCCATTTGATGGTAAGTGTGTCTATCACATTCCTTATATAGTAATAAATAATAATAATAATAATAATAAATCTTTATTTCTGATAACAAATGAGATCCATATCACAGATATTAGAATATAGCCGCAGCAGTTTAAAAAAATGAAAATTACCGATATGTTGTTACCTAATAGCGCAGAATAATAATTATGAAAGTATAGCTTGCAATCAATCGTATTTTGTTTAAGAAGCATATTATTATTGTGTTACAGCATGTGAAATCTAAAGTTAAAAAACTCAGCTATCTAATCTACTTTAAGGACTATTTACTATTGTCTTCCAATAAAATTGTTTCATTATTTCGATAAATACTTAAATATATACGCGGTCCGCATAATCCGATTAAATTTCTTTTTCGTTTTAATTTAAACCGTATTCAAAGACGACAGAATCTCTGACAGCGAACATCAAGCGACTCAATCAGTTCAGACTGCCCAAAGTAAGCGAGTTATAACAAGCAAGAGATCGAAATAAGAAGATAAGAAGCGAATCAGAAATCTTGCCGAAAATAAGAGGTATACCTACCTACCTATTATGAAGCGGTATTTTCGCAAGGGATTCTTTACTTTGATATGGGATCCAATCATTACCAGGGCGCGCCTGAGTTATCTTTGCTTTAAGTTAATTTTTTATATGATCTACGCCGATACTTGTACTCTCGTAAATTGTAAAGTTTATAAGTAATTTAATGGTATCAAATTGTTTTGCTGACCGTCTGTACGAAACATTCAATGTTTCGTTGTTTCTTACAGACGGTTTTACGGTTTTAAAACAATTACTTTGATACTTGCAGCTTAGATTGAAGAAATTTTCCGCAGTTGATTCAAATGGGATTTTATTTTCTTCTTACGTGTTTTGTTTATTTTTTTCTTTGCATCAAGTCGTAGTTACTTTATTGTTCCGTGCGTCTCGCGTCGGGTTGGCTCGTTAACGCGACCTTTCGGTTATTTATTGTATCCTCTTCAGAAAATACAATTTCCAATTCGAATGCCAATAAATTTAAGACGTGTGCGTACATTGCCTTTGTTTAAATTACTTTGAGTAACTTATTTTTGAATAACTTATAATTCATTTGAATAAAGCTGAAAGTGGCGAGTCACCATCAGAATTCCGACACATGATAAACAATGTTGCTTGTAATTACTAATTTGTTTAAATAATTAAATCTTTCAAGGAAGAGAATTGATCAAATCAACCTATGGTTTGTAAAAGTTAATAATTATTATTGTTCATTAATACCATGTAACGGCATCATATATCATCACACAAAGTAAGATTATCTAAACGTCTAATTTTAGGTAAATATTTATATATTTGTATAATATTTATATTTTTTACTTTTATATTTATCTCATAAGAATCTACGTATCAACAATTTTATGAAACAAAAATATTTTAGGTTACAGATGAAGTCAAGTCCAAACAATTCGAGACGATCGTTAAGAAAATAACAATTCGGAACAATTCAGTCGATACAAGATAACAACGAGGGCGCGAAATAAATTTATTTATAATCGGTAACCGATTGGTACCTATTTAATTGGCATGTCAGTAGAGATGGGATGTTGCCTCCCTGCTGTTGCGAAGTGAAGGATTGTTTTAATAAAAATTCAAATTAAGAAATTCTTTAATAATTTTATATTAGTAATGAAACTGACCATTTCATAATAAACTAAAATGCATTAAGATGCATTAAGACATTCTAAGTACCTCATTTATGCATGTGAATTAAATGCACATTAGATGTTGAATACATCTCATCTTATATGTAATATGTGCAACATACTTTATACTAAATCTGTGGCAAAGTCTAATGTGCATTTTAAAACTAACATGATCCTCTTCTTACATAATATTATATGATAATAGTAATGTATCATTTTTAATCTACGAGGTGAGATAAACTCTCTCTCAAACTATGAGCTACACTCGTGCACTTGATATATAGCTTTTTTAATCACGGGCTCGTTTGTTCGAGATTCATTCCTCACCTGTTGCACCAATTATTTACATTCGGAAGTCATCCCTCTCACACTCCGATAGTAAATGAGCTGGATAGTAGCAGTACTGATGATAATCTAAGTGCATTTATATCCTTTGAAACATTTCTTGTCTCTTAATCAAATCTCTTTTAATTTTTTTTAAAACCAAGCATAAAATAAGTTTTATATCATAAAAATAAAAAGTATGAGTGAATGTTATTGACAATATTTCGAATTTATTAGATAACTTACTACAAAGAATACATTTTTTGTTCTAGGAAAAAAAATAAACCAAACATTTTTTATAAAACATACTGTTTCATTCATGTTTAATGTTTGTATGTGTGCGTGTTTATTTGTACTTATGTATGTTTTAGGCTTTGCCTAGGTAAGATCTATGTATTAATATGGCGTTACTTAGATTTAAAATATGCAAAGACGATTTTTTATAATTAATTTTTTTTTCGTTATAATATATTTTATACGTGGTAGAGCCATGCTGCAGCTATATAGTAGTATAGTAGTAGCAAGAATGGGTCGTCTCGACCGGGGAAGAACCACGCTCTCACAGAATACCAGCGTAAAATAGCAGGTTAACGCTGCTGTGTTTCGTATGGTGAGTGTAGAGAACCGGAGACCCTTTTTACTGGAAATGAGGCATTCCATCTTAGTCCTCACGGGTGACAACGCATCTGCATTTTGATTTATAATAGAGGATAGATGTAGATGTCTATGGGCCGCAGCAACCACTTACCATCAGGTGGACTGTGTGCTCGTTTGTCACCCGTATCCTATAAAAAAATATATACCCTAAATCAGTCCTAGCCTGGACAAACAGATGGACAAACAAAAATAATACAAATCGTTATTCATGTCTTAATGCCATGCAAATAACTCCCTGAGCTGTATAAAAGACACTTCAATTTTATTTATATTTATAGAAGATAATGATAATTTAAATTCGAAACCACAACAAACAAAACAAATTATAAATAATCAGATATAACGGTGAACTAACAAAATTGTATATGAGTATGTGCTAAAAACATCTTTAATCGCAATTTTTCTCCATTGTCAATTTCTGATTAAAAAGTAATAACGCATCCCATTTACTCAACAACCAGTAAATTGCTTTCAAATGTAGATGATTAATACCGGTTTGCGCCGTGATATTTGCGCTGCGCAGCGTTGTTAAAGAATAAATACCATCGCTATTTTTTAAATCGCCGCCGAGCAAGAGACCTACTATTAAAGTAAGTATCAAATTGGCAGTGACGATAATTTGGTAATTGAGACTGTCATAGTACCTTACTCCGCGCTGTCAGCACCTGCCGGCCCTTGAAACTGGATACAAAGAATTAAGTACTGTAGCGACTAAAAGTTATTGAATACAATTTATATTCCCAATTAAAAAATAATTATTTTATTTTATAAAATCGAGTTCGTTGACCACATAAAACATTATTTGTATGGAAAATCAAAATTAAACAATAAATATTTTTATGATGCAATTTTTTCGTAATAATATTTATTTTTCTTCTAAAGTCAAATTTCTAAAAAAATAAATGACTTTAAACCAAACGCTAATATTAATTTGGCGAGATAAGAGTTTTAACGGTAATCTATATATGTAGATGCTAATGGTAGTTAAGCGACCGACGCTTACCAGCTCGTTTGGCTTTATTGATGTTTAAATTGTTAACTATTGTAATTTTTATCAGTTGATTAAAATTATTTTAGAAACCATACATTGAATAAGGCTCCAAGTTCGTGATCTATTATAGTTAAGTATTGTAGTATCGTTGGAGCCAAACGCAAGTGAGAGTAGCGATCATAGAGCAAGTCTTATTCGGCACTATTCCGATGATATCCCGGACGTCAGTTTGTGCGAGATTAGAATGGCTCTCGAGCACCTCAAAACCGGAAAGTCCTCGGGCGAGGATCGAAATACAGCGGATCTTCTGAAAGCGGGTGGAAAACCGGTATTTGAAGTCCTTCAGCAGCACTTTAAGTCCGTCCCCTGCGTGCAGTTTTCGAGAGTCATTACGAATCGCCTCGCACACAGATTAGACGACTTCCAGCCTCCCGAAAAAGCCGGTTTCATAAAAGGCTTTAGTACCATATTGTTACGAGCTTGGAGTTCGGGACAATTAAAAAGTGCCGATTGAATTACCAAAATTGATACTTTAATTACAGATCACTAATTACAATCTAAAACCACACTAATAATAAAACACAATTGTACTACTGATCACTTTAGTTCGCAGTTATTTCGCTTCGAAGTATTCTCTTGTATCGCCAATTCAATACTGACTCGGTCGTGTTCTATACCGGCATTACATAGGGCCCCAGATAATTTCCAGAACCTTCTACTGTAGAAACATCTAGTATGTTCGAGTACATATCGGTCCCGAATTTCTAGAAGGATTTTGACTCTCCTAGTTCTGCTACTCGATACTAGAGGGCGCTAGTGGTAACTAGTATTGCCATACACAAGACATTAATAGTGGCGCGCAACAATATTATACATAGCCACTTCCATACCCTTCTGCAAAATTGTACAGAAGACCGAGTAGTACAATCTGCCTCTTCGTCTTGCGTGTGTGGACTAGGAGAAAGTTTTTGATTCCGTGCTGCAGTTCTTTCAGCGGTGCCAAGTTGGCTGTCGGTATACCGAAGTGCTGAAGTGTTTATACAGTAGGGCTACGATGGCTATCCGAGTACAGAAGCAGAGTACGAAACCTATCCAACTGCAGAGAGGTGTAAGACAGAGTGACATTATATCCCCAAAACTTTTCACAGCTGTATTGAAGGACTTCGATTTGCTGACAATGTATTCCTTATGGCTGAATCGCTGTAGGACAAAAGCACTATGCTCAATGACCTCAAAAGTGGTTCCCAACGGATAGGTGGTAAGATGAACATGGACAAAACAAAGATCACGTGTAACGTCCATGTCACACCTATGACGGTAGTTGTTGGGAGCACTAAGCTCGAAGTTGTTGACTAGTATGTTTACCTAGGACAAATAGTCCGACTAGGTAAGTCCAACTTCGACCGAGTCAATCGACGGATTCAACTCGGTTTGGCAGCGTTCGGGAAATTACGGCACTTCTTCTTGTCAGGTATACCTCGAAACCTTGAAACGAGATTATACAACCAGTGCATGTTACCAGTGATGGCTTATAGATCTGAGACGTAGACCTTCACTGCTGGCCGTATCGGAAAGCTCAAGATCGCTCAGCGAGCTACGGAGAGGACTATGCTAGTGGTTTCTCTGCGTGATAAATTTAGAAATGAGAATATTCGCAGTAGAACTAGAGTGACCGACATAGCCCAACGGATTAGTAAGCTGAAGTGACAATAGGCATTGTTTTTTATAGGATAGGGTGACAAACGAGCACATAGTCCACCTGATGGTAAGTGATTTATGTGACCCATAGGCATCTACATCTATCCTCAATAAAGACTCAAGATGCAGATGCGTTGTCACCCGTGAGGACTAAGATGGAATGCCTCTTTGCCAGTAAAAAGGGTCGCCGGTTCTCTACACTCACCATACGAAACACAGCAGCGTTAAGCTGCTATTTTACTCTGGTTTTCTGTGAGAGCGTGGTCCTTCCCCGGTCGAGCCGACCCATTCGTGCTACAACCATAATATAGCTGCAGCATGGCTCTACCACGTAGTGGCTGGCCATATAGCTCGAATGACCGACAACCAATGAGGAAAAAAGGTTCTCAAGTGGCAGCCTCGTACTGCTAGGCGAAGTATAGGGTGACACCCCACTAGATGGAGTCACGACCTGGTAAAACATGCAGGGATTCAATGGATGCAGGTGGCTCAGTACTGTGATTTGTGGCATTCCTTGGGGGAAACCTATGCTCAGCAGGGGAATTATAAGGGAATGTAATGATGCTGATGATTACTATAGTTTACTTTGTTACCTAGTATTTTTTATGCCACTGAATTTCTAAAATTGTAATTGTTATTTTTGGCTTTGGTTCGAGTCATCGAACAATATTAATTTAATGTATTTGAATGTTGTTTTGTAACCTTAAAAATGCTATAAAATGCAAAATCATTATATAAATTAGTTGAATTGAAACATTAACGCCCGAAATTTATATTCGATATTAATCTATTTTTAGAAATCCAAGATAGATAATTCAATCCATTTTATGGTTAGACAGTGCCACTAACCAATCCAGAGATTAAAATTACTATTTGTAAAAGCAAAGAATCCGCGGGAGCTCGGATTACAGAAAATATACACCTCTGTGGATGAATGACAGTTTGTGTGTATGAATAACCTATCTCTCAATTTTGACGTTTGGTTCGATCGGTGAATATAATCCAAATTCGCAATCCGAGAAAAGCCTAGGATTAATCCTTCTAGTTCCAACCTTTTTACGTGTTTTCTTTTATTTTATTTGCGCCAAAATGGATCTAATTTTACTATCTAGTGACAGTGACAGTGATTTGGGAAAGCTAGCTCAATCATCTGACTAGAGTGATGATGATGAAACCCAACGCCGTACTACAAAGAGAATCAGAAGAGTGAATCATAAGCAAAGTTTCGATGATGGTGATTTTACGTTTAGGTTTCGATTGAATAAACATGCGTTCAATTCTTCATTTTTGGAAATAACATCGTTACTTCCACGAGGTAGAGCAAAGCTGGTCTATGGCAAATTAGATAATTTTTTACAATCCTCTCAAACTTATTTTTAATATAATCCTTTGCAAAAATTATGGAGTATCATCATTGCATCAACTTTTGTTAACCCTACGGTTTATGCACTAGGCACATTAAGCAATTTTGCCAAATGTAAATAAACTATGAAGTTGCTAATGTTTATATATTTTAGGTCATTTAACAGGTGAGAATACAGAAATCACAAGAGTTACTTTTCTTTAAATTTTCAAGGCGTATGTGATGCAGATATGAAATTTATAAATGTTGCAACCATATTTTATAACTCTGTTCTGAGAGATGGGTACAAATTATATTGTTGTGCGCCACTATTAATGTCTTGTACATGGCAACACTAGTTACCACTAGCTCCCTCTAGTATCGAGTAGCAGAACTAGGAGAGTCAAGATCCTTCTAGAAATTTCGGGACCGATTTGTACTCGAACATTCTAGATGTTTCTACCGTAGAAGGTTCTGGAAACTATCTGAGGCCCTATATAAGGCCGGTAAAGACCACGACCGAGTGAGTATTGAAGTGGTGATACAAGCTAATACTTCGAAGCGATATAACTGCGAAATAAAGTGATCAGTAGTACAATTGTGTTTTATTATTAGCGTGGTTTTAAATTGTAATTAGTGTTCTGTAGTTAAAGTGTCAATTTTGGTAATTCAATCGGCAGTTTTTAATTGTTTCGAAACCCAAGCTCGTAACAATACGTATTCAAATTGCAATAAATTACAATATAAATTATCAGAGCATAATATTCTTTATTTTTATTTGTAAATTGCTGGTTATTTGGAGATAGTGCCTATCATAACAGGACATATTTATTATCATCTGTTCTAAATCCAGTCTCTGAGGCTGAACAAAGGTACAACGTATCACACATTAAAACTAGAAATACCATTGAACAGTATGTTAAATAAAACAGTATTATTAGATAAAATGTGTTATGGGAATACCTGCGTTTAATAAAGATCTTGTTTGTATTACAGAGCATTTGTAGATTGGAAACCTAGGTTCCCTGTTGTGGCACTTACACTACGTTTGTCAATACCAAACATGTAGGCAATAATAATAGCAACTACAATCCTAGTAGAAGTCACAATCTAACAGAAATCCCCCTTGAAGTAGAATTACCATCTATAAACAATAGTACAATGCCTCATAATGTAGTTATTTTATGATATTCCTACAATAGACAGAACTGATTTAATAAATCATTATTTTATGACATTATAGAAACGCTGTCACTCATTGGAGAATGCCTTAACTAATGTTATGGGTTGAAAATTGTATGTAGAATAAATGAGCTACTAATCAACTAGCGATTTCAATTAAAATTTTGATCAAACCTGTGACGAATATCTCCTTTTTGGAAGTCGACAGAAAACAAACTTAAACTGCCATTTACATTCCATGGCTTCCAATAGATTGAGTTGAACAATTGATATTTGCAAAATTTATCGTATTTACGCCGCCATGTGGACTTGATAAATCCACACCAGAAGCCACAAAAACCCCTTTTTTATGTAAAAATAGTAATTAATCGATTTAAAAAATATTAATAAGTTCAACAAGTAGTCACCATACCACCTCCCCGGTGAACGGAACACCATCTGAAATTGTCATCTTATAAATTTAAATTCTATCAATACCAAAATAAACATCACTTGTTCTAGGAACATTAAATGGGACTTTCCGTGGTATATCTGAAACTTTAATTTGTTCAGCAATAGCACAGGTGTTAACCTGAGCCATTGCTGAACGTGGAGGATTAGCAGTCACAACCATTTCCATTTGCGGATCTGGTACTGGTGTTTCCTGAAACTCTAGGATTTCAATGTTGACCCTACTAGCATCACCACCTATTTCCTCTACACCACCACCATTTGACTCAATACTACCACCATCGAAAAGCACTACAAATCGCCCAGGTTCTTTATCTCTCCCATAAGGAACAACTAATCCACTGGCTGTACTCCCCAATAAGCTGGTAACACGATCCAGTATTTCATCTGGGGGTATGTACTCACCAACACCACCAACAGTCAGCAAATTAATAATGCTGAAATGAATAGAGTGCCAATAAAACGAATAATTATTTAATTATACTTAGACTAAAAATAAATAAACAATGAAACCTACTTTTATGCTGTTCATTGATATTTTGGTGCAAAGTTTACGTGCATTTTTCTTTAAAATTTTCCATTGTAACCGAAGCTGTTTTGGTGTCCGAAGACAATTTGTTGCTGTAGCATTAAACTGCTCGGCTATACGTACCCACTCTTCATCTTTCATTTTGTTGCTGGTGGCGTTTGTGGCTTATGACATTATAAATTTGCTCATTTCAAGCAATTCGAGTAAGGCTTTGGTTCATCTTTTGAAAGTGCCTTGCTCTTTTATCTGCAATAAAAAGTGATTAGTCGTACGGGCGGGAAAAGTAACGTATTCCCACGAAACTTCAATTCAATATCTAATGTATTACAATATAACTTACTACTTGTGTCTCCATTATTTTGTTACGCTCAATGTTTTGGCTATAAATGCTTTGGTTCTAAATTATATTTTAATGCGAAGAAAGGTTTATATACGCTCAAGAATTACGAATACAAAAATGATCGAAGCGAAGCAGTTAACCGTGACAATGACAGTTTTTTTGACCGACGCACTGACGTTACAGACGCTACTTACCGGCGGCGTTCCGTTATGTAATTGTTTTCTAACTATAGATTTCCCCTAATTTAAATAAAAATATAATAATTTTAAAATATTAGAGAAAAAAAATATTTAACGTACATAACGTACATAAGTGTAATTAGTGTCAATAGTAATAAATTTAAAATGACATTTTATGTTATTATATTAATACAACTATTTGAATGAAGCATCAGTCTATGCATACAACGAAACAGTCGAGAGGAATCGGATAGATGTTTGGATCGCCTCAAAAACAAGATTGGGTTTGGTATGTTATTGGTATGTGGATTTAGATCGATATTTTTATAGGGTACAATCTCGGATTGTCTTTAACCTTAAAAAACAGATACGTTATTAATTTTTTTAATTAATTAATTAAAATGTTAATTATCATAACTATTTAGCTATATTTATAAATCTTAAAATTGAAGATAAATGTTTGCTTATTATATTAGCTTAGATTTAGGTTTCAGATTTAAGATTAAGCTTATTATTAATTGATCTTTCTGTGTAATTTAATTTTGTTAGTTAAACGGTATCCGCCGCTTTCTTACACGAAGATCTAAACCCCCCCCCCCCCCCTCCAAGTATAATTGTTACTTAAGATAAGGATTTATATATACTAAACGTTCATATCAAACATCCTATACAGTTATCAAATCTGTGTTAATTGATACGTGTCGAAAAGCACTCGACGCTGTTAGCACCTTTTTCACATGTTTGCTCGTTTGATTTGCCTTTCCTGTTTGCTACAGAGCTTTTGCTGAGGTGCAAAATATGTGACGACTTTTATCGTAATTTAGTAAGCACGATTGGGCGTCTCCTGTCTGTCGTTACAGAAGTTGACATTGATTTTCAAATATTCGAAACTTGCCAGGAAAAAGTGTAAATTCAAATTGTTTATTAGATGTAACACCTCAATCTATACTTAGAATGGTTCATTATGACTAGGTATACATGTGACGCCCTGTAAGGGCATAGCAACACCAGAGGGCTAACTTTTTTAATTATTTAGCTTTTAATCATATATTATAAAATATCAATATTATCAATACAAAATATATCAATTAAAATATAATAACATTTACTAATAAGGAATGTTTCTAATAGATTATTAATTTTTAAATTTTCTAAAATTTATTATAATTCGGTAAATAGTTATAAATTTTTATTGACATAACGCGGGGGCTAGTCAATATTAACTTTAATTTGGAAAACGGTATCCTAAGCCTAAATAAATTTCTATTATTTCTTTTAATTTTTGTAATAGGCGAGTAGAGAGAGTGTTGTATGACTAATTTACAAGAGTCGAAGTTGTAGATAGACACAAGCGTCTGTATCTTATTAGTTGATTAAAAGTTTATAAGTGTAGTAAAAGTGTAGTTGTAACAAATATAAAATTTTCTATAAGAACTATTTTAATGAAAATGCTTGTGTTAGGAGCAGTAAATGACAGTAATCGAATGGCACTCGAACACACGAACTTTAAACTTTAGGCAAATGACGCTATATTAGCTATATAGACTAGCTATATAGTCGCATTATTTTAACTTCTTATTACAATAATGGTATAATTTAAAATGAAAAATGTTGTACAACCGACTTCAATATAAATTATTAAAAATAACTCAAAAACTATTGTTCAGACCTTGAACAAATTTATATGCGACCACATGGGAAGCACCAGCTTTCTAATATAAACGAATCATCGAAATCGGTTTCGCCAGAAAAAAGTTATGTTAGTAAAACACATAAAAAAGAAAAGAAAAAAAAACATACAGCCGAATTGAGTACTGTCTCCTTTTTGAAGTCGGTAGAAAATAGTAAAGCCATTGACCAGAAGTTCCTGATATAAGATGACTAAGATGGAATGCCTCGTTTCTAGTAAAAACTGTCTCCGATTCTCTACACTCACTATCATCATCATCGTCATCATCATTACAGCCCTTCACAAGTCCACTGCTGAACATAGGCCTCCCCCAAAGAATGCCACAAAGCACGGTCCTGAGCCACCTGCATTCATCGACTTCCTGCATGTCTTACCAGGTCGTCACTCCATCTAGTGGGAGCACGCCCTATACGTCGCCTATCGGTACGAGGCTGCCACTCGAGAATCGTTTTTCCCCGTCGGTTTGCGGTTCTTCGAGCTATATGGCTCGCCCATTGCACTTCAGCTTACTAATCCGTTGAGCTATGTCGGTTACTCTGATTCTACTGCGGATGTTCTCATTTCTAAGTTTATCACGTAGAGAAACCCCGAACATAGCCCTCTCCATAGCTTGCTGAGCGACCTTGTGTGTCCTCATACGGCCAGCAGTGAAGGAACACGTCTCAGATCCATAAGTCATCACTGGCAACACGCACTCGTTGTACAATCACGTTTTCAGGTTTTGAGGTATAGAGCTGCCCAGCCGAGTTGAATCCGTCGATTGATCTCTCGGTCGAAGTTGGACTTACCTAGTCGGACTATATGTCCCAGGTAAACATACTTGTCAACAACTTCGAGCTTAGTGCTCCCAACAACTACCGGCATATGTATAACATGGACATTAAACATGATCTTTGTTTTGTCCATGTTCATCTTAAGACCTATCCGTTGGGAGACACTATTGAGGTCATTGAGCATAGTGCTTAGGTCCTCCAGCGATTCTGCCATAAGGACTATATCGATGTCAAATCGAAGGTGAGTGATGTACTCGCCATTGATGTTAATACGTTAATACGTCCTTTACAGTCCAGTAGATTGAAAACGTCTGCTAATGAAGCGGTGAAGAGTTTCGGGGATATAACGTCACCTGTCTTACACCTATTTGCAGTTGGATAAGTTGCGTTCTCCGATTCTGTACTCGGATAGCCATTGTAGACCTACTGTACTAATACTTCAGCACTTCGATATACTGACAATCAACTTGGCACTGCTGAAGGGACTGTAGCACCGCCCAAAGTTCGACGGTATAAAAGGCTTCCTCATAGTCCAAATACGTAAGGCAAGGTGGAAGATTATACTCTTCTGTCTTCTGTACAATTTGCCGAACGTAAATTATAAATAAATAATAAAAATAAAAAAGTAAATTATAAATTATATTTTCTGTATATTTGTGGTCTATGGTACTACTCATAAAGCCTCTGCGGAAATCGGCTTGACCGGGAGGTTGAAGTCGTCGAGCCTGCGTGCGAGACGATTCGTAATGACTCTCGAAAACAGCACGTAGACGCGACTCAGAAGGGAAAACGGTCTGTAGTTCTTCAATAGAACGTTGTCGCCTTTCTTGAAGAACAAGACCACCGGAGTAGTCTCGCCATAGATGGCGAAATTAAAGAGCTTCTGAAGGACTTCAAGTACCGGTTTTCCACCCGCTTTCAGAAGCTCAGATACACTCACTATACAAACAATTAACTTTCATTGATGGGTCTACATTGACCATACGAAACACAGCAGCTTCAAACTGCTGTTTTACGCTGGTATTCTGTGTAAGCGTCCTCTCCGGTCGTGCTGACCCATGTGGTGTAGCGATAATACAACTGCAGTGACTTTACCACTGTCGAAGCCATAAGGGCAATCAGAATAATTTTGGCTTCATATGGGATTCGAACCGACGAGTCGTAAACAAGTAGTAAAGTACTATAACCACTAAATGCGACTCGTTAAACTTACGAGAGAGAATATAACAATTTTTATGGAATGTTATTAAGTAACACATTTTATGGGGGCAACCGTTGTATTAATTTAGAGACTGGAAATGGGATTTAATTTCATTGCACGACAAGTTGGTATTTATTCTATTTCGTTCTCTCAAATTACTTTATAATATATGTATTTTAATAATTTATTAAGTTACACAAGAATTTCATCATACAACAGTTCTGAAATACTAGTGTTTTATTTGTTTTGACCCAATTGGTTGTTATTGTAATCTTTTCGATATTTTGTATTAAGTAAAATGAAACGATATAATTCTAAAAAATAACTTAAATCCCTAAGAATATTAACGCCTTTACCTCGCAAGTAACGGTTTCTTGAACGCTCCTAAGTAACGGTGCTATGAATGTTCTGAGTGACCTTAGGCTGCCTTTGTTTTTGTACTACCCGTTTTTCCTTTCATCGATTTAGTAGAAGCTGACCAATGGATGTTTAATTTTAAATAATTAATCTAATATCATAAATATCAAAAAATGTAATGTTACAAATGTATTGCATTAGGCTTCCTAGGTGGCAATATATCTAAACACTCGTATTCGTGCCTAATACAGTGTAATCATAAATGTATGAATTTTGCAAAATATAACTGGCTGAAGTTGAAACGTATTATGTAAAACCCATGACAGTATTTAGCTAAGCCAAGTAGCATATTAATCTACTATAGTGAAAAATTATACTTACTAAAACTAACTTTACATAATGTAAAGTTAGTTTTAGATTTCATATATTTACGCGAACACTACACATTGAACAAAACTATTTTTACGGATTTTATAGAGTTTATTTTACTTATTTTAATTCCCGACGTTTCGGGTGCTTTACAGCAACCCATGGTCACGGGGGGACACTTACATTGTAATTTTTAAAATTAATTACACTACAATCACTTAGTGTCTTTGCAATGAGGTACTTATTGGTAAAAATACCATCACCACTTACCATCAGGTGGGATTGTAGTTAAGTACTGTCTTAAAATAGTAAAAAAATGAATGTTTTAAGAAATTACTACTACTTTGACTTTCAACCAGACTCCTGGCAATTTATTCGAAAATGCCGAACACATTTTACAGACCGGGATAATGGGTAGCACCACTATTTATTTATTTATTTATTTAGGGGTTACAAAGGGCGGACTTAATGCCCTATGGCATTCTCTATCAATCAAAATATTGATAGGTGCAAATAAAGGACAATAAAAAAGCTTAAAAAGGAAAACAGTTCAAACTATATTAAAAGTATTATCTGTGGTCGCTACACCGCCTATGCCAATATGATGAATATATCTTTTATGATATGTATACCGGCTGGCATATTCTTGAAAGACTTTCTTTCCGTGTAGGATAAGAAAAGGCTGAAGAATAAACTATTTTCAGTGTTACAAATATGCAAAAATTTGAAAATATGCCAAGAAAATCTTAAATTCTTATTAATTTCTTATGATGGCAACCGAATATTCACGAATGAAGAACATAAGGTTTGATTCAGCTATCACAGTATTTCGCATCTTGAAATTTTTAAACACGTACACTCGGTTCGAGAACTTTTAAAATTAGTACCTACATAGATAGGTCATCAGACGTTTTTTCACTCATAACACGCCGGGCACCGACCGACCGTCGGTTTGTCCGTGATTTATCTGCCTGTATCTCCGACCTGCGAACAGCTCGTTTATTGCCCGCTCGTTATTTATAATTTATTTTTAACGGTCACTGATTTGTGGGCGCACTACATATTATAGGCACTACAGTGTAGTGGAATGGTGCGGTGCCAAAAGTCAACGATAACGAACACAAAAACACATTAAATTGATAGGTTACTACTTTATATAGGTGTATAATTTTAAGTATCATTATGTTAGCACATGAAAGATCAATTCTTACTTTTCTTGATTGGGTGATAATGACGTAAGAGATTCCATTACTCCATTGCATCGCGTTGATGTCAATACATACCTCAAAGATCTTTTGGTTTTTTTTAAATAGAGGAATAACCTTCGCATAAATGCATGAAATATATATAGCATTTACAGAATGATGCTGTCGACTTATAAAATCGTAAAATGGTGTAAAGCACCAGACGCTTTTATTATCATTCGGCCTGCGGTGTTTGTAGCCAATCCGTTGTTCCTAATTTTATTGTGGAAGATACTTCTACACCTCCCTTTTTCGGTTCTTGTCTAAAGTAAAGTCATAAAATAAATTAAAACAGCCTATGTACATTCCCCGGTTGTCAGACTTCACATTTTCTTTAATTTTGTCCTCATTTTATTTTATTTTTAGACGTCAGTTTTCCTTACAAAATATGACATTACCGCTGAACTAACTTTCATTTATGGATCTATATTGACCATACGAAACACAGCAGCATTTTGCTGCTATTTTACACTGGTATTCATTCTATGAGAGCGCTAGTCCTTCCTCCGTCCAGACGACACATTTCAGCGGAAGCCATAGAAAGATCTGCATCGTGGTTCTACCACGTTTGTATGCAGGTTTTGTGTTTGAGTAGGTCTTGTCTAATCACTGTGCCTAGTTATGGAATCAGTATACTTAAATATTTTATAAACCGACAAAATTAGTTTACCTGTGTTAAAAAAACTTATTTGGTGGTTTAATTTAATGCTTTTCATTTTCAAGCTTATTATAATACTGACTGTATTTAAATTAAAAAAATATAAAAATTATAAAAAAGATTAAAATGCAAAATTTCTCAAATCTAGCAACTAATCTACTACAGAATAAATGTTACAAGTGTTTTTTTAAATTGACTTCAATTACAGTCGCAAAAAGAGCATAGAAAAGAGAAACAGTTCTTACAGAAATATTTAAATAAGCATAAGTGATATCGATAGAAAAAAAAATTTGCAAAAATAAGCGCTAAATATTTTTTTTTATCGGTGAAGACCGGCTCTATTACTAATCATATATGTAGCGAACCAGTTTTCGTTCGCGCGTGGAGGTACTTATGTTTTATAATGAGGTCTTTAAAGTTCTGTAACCTCTTAAAGCCTACTGCGATATAAAACAAAAGAAAAAAGAACGTAGTTTTATCAGTTTTATCATAATATTTTACAAAAGCAAATTCAAGTTTAATGGGGTCTAATATATATTAAAAATATTGATACTGGGAATTAACGAAACTAAACCAATATATGCCGAATATATAAAGAAAGAACTTGCGTAAACTATCGCCGTAGATTCAACAAGTCAGGCCTGTAATTGGTTTCTTAAGCTTCTTTATTATGTTTCGCACCAAGACAAAGATGCCGCTTTTTTGTTGAAACCAATTCGTTATGGCTATCAAGATGTTTTAGTGTGTAATAAAAAAAGAATGTTTAGTCGTAACGAATTTTTTTGTAGACATGAAAATTGTTTGATTAAATATGTAATGGTAATAGTATTAGTAATTTGTAGAGGCAATGCATTACTATATATATATTTATATATTATAAGTAGAAGTGCCACGCTGCAGCTGTGTCTGCAGTACGAATGGGTCGACTTCATCGGGAAACAATCACGATCCAAAGAATATTTACGCGACGTGTAGAGAGGAGTGAAGAGAATCGAACTCTTTTTACTGACAACGTAGTATTCCATTTTATACTTCGGGGTTGGAAACGCAGTTGCATTTTTCTTTCACATCGATTATGAATATATGTGTGAATAGGTCTAAGCATCTATTTACCATGAGATTGACTGTGTGGTCGTTTGTTGTCCTTGCTTGTAGAAACAAAAGATTCTCTTTCATTTTAATTTTAAAACATAATTGAGTGAAGTAGAGTACCAGCTGTAGATAATATACCCTGTATTTACATTTATGATCTATGCCTTTTTCTCCACAAAAATAATAATATTTTCAAAAAGATTAAAGATACACATAACATAAACATATATACAAAATGGCGTACACATAACAAATAGACGTAACAAAAATAAATTATACCTACCACAGTCGCGAACAAAAATGTTAAATAAAAGCCCTTGCTATATGGCAATAAAAGTTCATAATAAATTACCCCGGGAAATAAAAAAACATGGCAGAATTTGCCTAATTTAAATCAAACCTCAGTAAATATTTTAAATAAAATGCCTTCTACTCAGTGGAGGAGTATTTAGATATCAAAAACTAACACTATTATGTATTTTTATATTTATCTGGTATGTATAAGCAGTGTCCTCGTTAAATTTTTAATTTAAGACCAATTGTACACTTGGATTGCAAATAAATTTAATCGATTTGATTTGAAAAAAAAAACTACTTACTATTATTATACACATATTTGATTTATATTGATATAACAACAGGCTTATTGCCATCACCTTGTTCTCTAAAATAATGGATTCCAGTTAACTGCCAGCTGATGAGGTAATTTTGTGAAGGTGTTCTGTTTAAATAAATTGCATATACCCGGACCTGAAACTATTTGTAAGTCATACCAATACTTATTTCATTCGCAAATTGAACTTGAGATCTGTATTTGTACACCCAAACGCTTAGTCCTAGCGCACACTGTGGTAAATTTTCGTACGTTTTATTCTCCGCAGAATCTGTGAACAACACAGGTGCGCGTCATTGCGGCAACAAAAAACGCAAATTTTTTGCGATGTGTTGCCGCACGGATTGTTTTCATCGTATAGACCTGTGATTGGTGACAACACAGTTGTCGTCAAGTTTATGGCCTACCGCGCACTACATTTTTTTCTTGAATTATTTTTTGATCGTAGAAATGCAACGTCTGGGTTAGTTATGCAGCGCACGTGTAAGTAAAAAAAAAATAGCTATTTTGAAATGTTACAATTCGTTGCAACTGCTCGCGACACAATTGTCGCAAATATAAACTGCAGCGTGTAGAGCTGTATAGTTCCGCGCGCACTGTGATAATAAAATTACTTGACTGAGTACCGGTCCTTCAAGAATAATGTCGGCGCCTGCGTCTTATCTAGACTCTCAAGACGACACGTGGAATAAATCTGTCAAATAATTGAATTTTCATTCTATAATAGCCCAAAAATTTTCTTTGGATGCAGCTAAATATCGTTGTATTTCTGGTAAGGTTTCTTACCTTTGATAAATCTCTCTGCTGTAAAAGAATGAGTTCTGTATTGACGATTTTCTCTTTACCTCTTCTACATTACCTCCGAAAGAGATAAGCGTCTTGCAAGAAATCCATGAGAATGCGCAAAACCTACCGATGTTTTTAAATAGGCACGGTAAATTTGATCGTCCACTATCGATGGAAGTAGTACTCAGATTGCAAAATGTACAGATCTTGCAAACACTGTTCGCGTATTGAAAATCTTTTTTTTTTGCCAATGCAGATATTAAAAGCATCCAAAGACGCTGTTACCATAAAAATGAAACATTCTTTTGTTGAAGTGGTTGTTAATATAACTGATTTTATCTCTTCTATTGACCTCCAGTGGTTGAAGCGCGACCGTTATTAAGATGGCATATTAAGCAAGCTATTACTGCTTATTAATATAAAAAACACGGATATTGAATATACAAAATATTAAAACAAAACGCTTTTCCTTAAATATAAATAATATGTATTGGCCTTGTATTTTAAATGTCAGCTCTAAGTGCCTCGATTTCATGTTTCAGGGGCCCAAAATCTAAATGTTCTAAATCTAGATATATAAATCTAAATGATTTGCGATGAGTGAAACAAATATTTTAATTTAGTCTGTAGAAATTACAGTAGTAGAGCGTTCTGCAACATTAGTAAATATAATTTCATAAATAAACGTGAGCGGAGTCACAGGTAAAAGTATATAATATGACTGATTTTACTGTCGTATAAGTCAATGAATGATGTAGTTTGGCAACATGCTTTGACCGTCGATACACCGGCCAGATTTACAATGCAACCCGTAATTTATAGCAATGTTTGGTCTAGATGTAATTTAATGCTGTTTGCATCTATAAATCAAGTTCATCTAGCTCTCCCGCTGATATCTACGGGCTGGGGAACTTGTAAACTTGATTATCTGGTTGGACTTTGATTGGGCCTTACGTTCTCTTACAGTTTTAATTAGACCAATACTTGGATAGCAGGCAATCTGTTTTACAAGTCGGTACGTGAGAATGCTGCAAGTGTAAATAGATGAGTTGCCTCACAGTAATGTTACGTCTAAATTCAATATAATATTTTCATTTTTTTAATCATTGCAAAATGATTAATAGTAAGGGAAACCACCCCTTTATGTCGCATGGGTGTCCTTAGTGATGACAATAGAAAGTAACAGAATGATCTTACAGCTATCTTAAATATCATGGAATACCCATGTTGCTTAAAGATATGATAAAAATAACTGATATTTATATACAAATGTATTTTATTGATTAATTTCGGAATCTGCTTACTCTCAACACTGCACTGTCACTAAAATAAATTTCAGGAAATTCTGTAAAAAATTGAATGTTGATGAAAACCTGGGTATAATTAATCAAAGTTATCAGAATTAAAAAATCCGATACCTACTAGCAATGAATTTTTATAAGTAATTTTATTATTAAATTTGGAGGTGATATACATTATTCAATAAATATTGGTAAAACTATTTTTTGAATTGATTGAATTGAATCTAATTGGGACAAATTAGATCAATACGAAACTAGAGTGTCTATTAGTGAATATTTATCGTATTTTAAATTATAATAGAACAAAAGAATATAATAAAAAAATGATGAAAAATATAAGTGAAGATTTAAATTATATATTTTCATAATCTGTCTTTTCTCATACTACTTCAGCCAGTATCGGTAAATCAAGACAATCATCAGCTATCATAAATCAATATTTCAACGGTTAAGTTATAATAACAGATAATTCGTAGTATGGGAAACTGTAATTTAGTGCGAAACGGCTGTATACTTGGTATCCTTGAACGAAGGGGGGAAATTGCTTTGATATACGACTAATCGAGTGGAAGAGAAGCGGTATGCCGAGACTAAGAATACCACGTTGCTTTTTTTTTGCTGTCTCATTCCTTACGCATCGTTCGTTAGTGTATACCAAGCTGTAGGAATGTTTTCCATAATTGTGGATGTTTATGGTCACAAACTGTTTTAAATATTTTTGTGATTAAAATAGTATCAGTTGCTAAAACTGTGCCAAATATCTATCACATTATACGTAACGCTTGTATTATTTATGCTAAGCGCAACTTTAGCTTTAAAAGTATAGGTAACGTGTTCATGTTTTCCTTTTTTTATTATAGGATAGGGTGGCAAACGAGCACACAGTCCATCTGATGGTAAGTGGTTGCTGCGACCAATAGACCCTACATTTAGCCTCAAAATGAGTCTCCAGTTCTCTACAAACACCAAACGTAACACAGCAGGATTAAGCTGCTATTTTACGCTCGTATTCTGTGAGAGCATGGTCCTGCCCCGGTCCAGCCGACACAATCGTGCTACAACGTATACTACTTATATAGCTGCAGCATGACTCTACCACATTTTCCTGTATAACAGTATGTAATGTTGATACTTCTCAGCTAAATAATTCAACAGCTATTAAGTTATATTGCGTTAACTTACAATCACTCTCCTAGTTTCGCCGCTTGATAAAATAGATTAGTAATCTGCGAGTTATGTGTAGAATATCCGCGAAGATACAGAGTATTCGACATAGCCCAACGTATCAGGAAGCTGACTATATAGCTTGAAGAACGGACAACCGATGGGGAAGACAGGTTCTCGAATGGCAAGTACCGGTAAGCGTAATGTAAGATGAAGTGACGACCTGGTAAGAGATGCAGGAAGTCGATATGTGCAGGTGGTTCAAGACCGTGCTTTGTGGTACTCCTTGGGGGTGCCTTGTTCAGTGACTTGTGATGGGCTGTGATTATTATGAATGGTGTACTTAAGAAAAATAAACCAAATTAGAATAAAATATTTTGCTTATCAAAGAACTTTACGCGTATAATGAGAACATAGTTTGAATAACAACGGACAGACGTTGTGTAAAAAAAACCGAGTGAACCATTTACGTTTACTTGACCATGGCTACGACGTGTATTATTAATAAAACTAGTGGTCAGTTGCAAAAACGCTAGCATAAGTATATTATGGTTGCAATTTCTTTGTTTGTGCCTTACATGGGAACTTAATTTGTTTGTACATCATCAATATCACGAAATGAGCGGGCTTATATCGCGATAAGTAAGCTCGCCACGTCCTTTCGCCGCAGATTAAGCGTTGCTTTCACGTACAAAAAAATATTATCGGCCCGCTGCCGAATATTATTTTTCTCGGAAAAGATAGATCGTTTAAGCGATTTTACGGAAAATTAATTTTGGCAGTGAGCGACAGAGCGCGCCGGTGCATGCCGCGATGATTTGTGAAGATACGTTATCTACCCAAATGTTTTAACGTGTTCCATTTACTTACTACAGAATCGAAACTTAAATACTATGCTTCGATATAATTTAAATGCTGAAAGTAAAAGTGGTAGAGCCACACTGCAGCTATTTATGGTTGTGGCACGAATGGGACGGCTCGATCAATGTAGAACCACGCTCTCATAGAATATCAGCATAAAATAATAGCTTAGTGCTGATGTGTTCCGCATTTTGAGAACCGAAGGCCGTTTTTACTAGAAACGAGATATTTCATTTTGATTCTTACTCAAGAAAAAATATAGATTTCTATGAGCCACAACATCCACTTATCTTCAGGTGGACTGTGTGATCGTTTGTCACTCTTATTCTATAATTCTATAAAAAAAAAACAAGGATTATTTAATACAAAAGGCTGGCAACGGCCTGCAATTCCCCTGGTGTTGCAGTTGTTCATGAGCAGCGATCGACACCATCAGGTGAGCCGCATGATTATTTTACCCTTCTTCTATAAAAAAAAATATATAATATTTTAATTATAATACGCCTATAGCTTTCATAGCTTGAAGTTAGCTGCAACTGTCCACGGACTGCAGTAGTCACTTCTCATGTAGTAGAGTGTTAGTGCTCATCACATCATTCATTAATCAATAGCTTTTTTCGCACACTGTGCTTTTAGTAGATTAAATTCTTCATGGTGAAGTCTATAACAATTTTTCTTTATGTTCAGTTGCATCATGTGACTGTATTGTGTAAAGTGTGTTATCTTTTACGAAGGCGAGGTAGTTTTAATACAATAGTTATCGCAAGTCTTAATTTAGAGATAGGCGAAGTAATTTGTTCGCCGCTATGTTACTGTCAATAAAAGTAATGTCTCGGATTGTCTATTTTCACTAACTTTGATAACATCTGTTTGTTATTCGGTGTGCTCGTTAGTCGTTGTTTTAGCGTAAGTAAATTAACCTAACAATAGCTTTAATCTAAATAGACTGACAGATATTAAGTTGCTTTTCTTTTGTTTGAGAACCACATTAATGTCATTATTAAAAATAATCAGTTGTGAATTGCGCTTGAAATTGTCAGTTACAAATTGTAGTAATTTTTTTAAGACAGAGAAATCACTTAAAGTCACTTCTATTATCTATGTAGAGTATGTAATTACAATTTTATATCTTTACTAGCCAGGCACACGCACACGCAAACGCACGCGCACGCGCACGCACACGCACACGCACACGCACACGCACACGCACGCACATGCGCACGCACATGCGCACGCGCGCGCACACACACACACACACACACACACACACACACACACACACACACACACACATAGTAAAGATTAGTAAAATATGGTCACTCATCGTGTAAATTCTAAGCAACTTAACTGATTGAAGTATTTTCACAATATATTTGTTTTATCGAGCTATGCTAGGATGCTAGGATCTTACGCTGTAGCTAAGTTATTAACAAATTCTATATATATGGACCAAAATGAGTCATATTTACAATATGTGTTGGTTTTGTTCCAAAAAAACGAACTCGTTAGTTTACCTGATGACAAGTGGATGATTTGGCCCATAAATATCTCATAATAATCATCGAATAAGAATGCAGATGCGTTATCATCTCTGAGGACTAAGATGGAATGCCTCGTTAGCAGTAAAAAGAGTTCTTGTTCTCTAAACTCACCATACGAAACACAGCAGCATTATTCTGGTGTTTATGCTGGTATTCTGTGAGATCGTGATCCTACTCCGGTCGAGCCAATCCATTCCTGCTGTAACTACGAGTATGTATGTCTGCAACGTGGCTCTGCCACGTAGAAAAATTCCACATTATAATTTAGATCTTATCAAAAATGTGGTCACGGTTTAAAATAATCCATAACCACATTTATTGTTCGATGGGGGTCATTTTATCAAATATGGGAGAGACTAAAACTAGAAACATCTCATGTTTTCAACAGTTACACTGGCGACTGAAAGTAGAGTCAAATATTAATTGCCTATTTACTAGCCAAGCCTGGCGTTTATGGCAAATCACCTCCATGTATAACGAAAGAAGCACATGTCCAACAGAACTTTTACGTGTTGATAATCGATATATATTCTGCCGGTAGGACCTTATTACGGCAAGTATGTCTTTTAAAAAATTTTAGTTGACGCATTTTTGGACAGGCCCATGTAAAGCAGTGGATTTTAAGGTAAAGAAAAAATATCTAAGTTTGTTGACTTCTAAATCTAATTTAGTTATTTTAGAAAAACAATCCAATAATCTTAACTTATTTATCTTATTTAGTTCCTAGCTGGTACCCGGCTCGTTACTGCCGCAGAAGAAATAGTTGTGAAATTATCGTTTTAAATTTGGAAGGGTTATATTATTTAGTTAGAATTAGGAATCATAATACATTCATTGAAATTGAATGAAATAAAACTAAAACTTTCAAATAAATGTGTTGATACGATACGCGCGTCACCTACTGTAAGTTAATTGTACTCTGCTTATAACCTTCGCGCAAGTGCATGCAATAAGTTGACTAAGTTTTACTGCAAACTGATGAACGGAATGGCAGCGCATAAAATACGAACAAACAAAATTTATTTTAAATATTAAAGTTGAAAAAATTTACTTTTCCAATATCCGCTCAATAAAACAAAATGGTTTGTCATACCTAGTTTGAAGAGTACCTCCCGCCTTCCCTCAATTATGTGCACTATCCCCGTCACCACTAATCCCAGCACCACTACTCCCACCACTACTTTAAAATTTAATTTTTATGTATTAGATTTGTCATTCTCTCTTAATTTTATATCTGGTTTAAAAAATTTGGTATATTTAATAATACGTCCACGTCAGTGCGGCGCGTACGAAAGCGGCTCCGCCTTAGTTGTCACCGCTACCTTGAGCTGCAATTAATCCACTGTAATGCGATACGAGCCTCCTGTCGTCGGCCGCGTAATGCATCGTGATTTACGCGCTACGAGCAGGCCGTTAATCTTATTACCACTTTCAATAACTTCATTATATAAACTACACCAGCCGCATACACAAACCAATATAACCCTTGAACATACTACTCAAAGGCGATTTACAAATATAAGCTATCTTCTCGTTATATCAGGGAGCTTCCCACGAAATTTATATTTGTCGTCTTAACGATTGTGACCACTTTAACAGAGACGGAAAGTTAACACGGTATCTGCTCACCTTCAATTAAATGGTTATAAAGGATTAACAGCACGATCTTGTTTTTAAGAACTTAGATTCTAATGATAACCTTTCCCTTATGTAATAAACGTTTTTAACACGTGTCGTAGCTACGATGTTTATCAGTTTTTCCATATCTGAACCAAAATAACATTTTAAAATATGTAGTGCCCAGAAGTATCTGGTTTATAATTTGCAACGACGTCTACAATTAAAACGATTCATAATTTGCATTCTCAAAAAAGTTTAAATATGCGTTATCCATTGGGTATATTATCTAATTAAATATTTAACTTAATTCGCCTAAAATTTAAACTCGTGATTATGAGCTACAACCTCACAGATGTTTACATATTATGTTTAAAATAAAAAATAAATTAACAGTCTATTATACGCCGTTCTAATAATTACAGGCAAGGCGTTTAGATAATTAATAGAATCAGGCGTTACTTTATAAATCTATGTATTAAAGACGCTTAAGAAGAAAATAAAAGAAGAGCTATTCTCTTGAAACTCGGTAAGAAGCATCACTTTTATTTTATTTGCTGATATTAGCTAACCAATTCTAACATATTTAATAAAGAGTAGTAGTATAAGGGTAAGCAATAATCTGTCGCGCTGCCCCAATGTGCAATTTCATGACCTTTCAATGTTCGTTAATTTCTGAGAAATGCAAGTTTTCTCGCAATGTTGTCCTGTACCGCTTTGCACATGGTAAACCAGCACTTAAACTTTTTCAGTGGTGCAGGCAAAGAGAGAACTGTTTAAGCGTACCACTATTAAAGGATTTTAGGTGAACGCTTACCTCCGGAGCTACACCTATATGTTGGAGCCAATGTTTATAACCGTGTAATGTCATGCACGAAACGGTATGCTAATAAGTAACTTACCAGCCGTAGTTTTTCTCTGTCGAAGGAAATAAACGTGAGAAATCGATTCATATTCAACTCATAGGCCTTAGGCGGTGGTGGGCATCATTGAAATTCGAAATATCATCCATTTAAAACGTTACAATAATAAGATGCAAATGACGAGTCCAGCGGTACTGTGAAAAAATCTGGTATCGTGTTAGGATATTACAAGTGAGTTTCTGAATTTGCATTTATTTTAGTATAAAAACGTGACGTTGTTGCGTGACGTGTCACTATATCGGAGATTTAAGCGAGGAAGCTTGTGTTTGATTGCATATTTCGAGCCTCGAGCGATGCTTTTACATTTATTACACGTTAATAAGAAGGAAGGGGTTAATTTTAATTTTCTCCGGAGTGCGTGCGGTGGTTTAAACGTGATTATATGAGTCAATACATGCGTGAGTATATCGTTCGTGCTAGATGTAATTATGTAAAATATGATGTATTCTTGACCCCACAGAGTATATATTAAAATCGTTACATTTATGGTAGCCCATTTTCTATAACCCGGCTTCGATCCCTGCCGGCACCAATGAAATTGTTAATTGCAATTTTATGTGCTGATTTACCACGTGGAAAATATTGTAAAGAAACCTGCGTGTATAAGAAATAAAAAAAAAATTATGCGAAGACATGTGAAATTCGCCAACACGCATTGGGGCAGCTCGACGGACATTTCCTTGCCCTAAAACCCTCTCATAAATGAGAGGAGGCCTGTGCCCAGCAGTGGGACGTTTAAAGGCTGTAACTTTAACTTTATTTCGATAACGCGGCGTTTCCGGGTATAGTTCTTATTTGAATCCTTTACGCAATGATGATCACGGCGGCGACTTCGGAATAATCAGAAGCTATCAAGTGCGTAGGAGTTGTTTTGGGGTACATCAGACTCGGTATACCACGGGCAAACCAAATTTGATGTAACACTATTTCATAGAACTAGAAATAATAACATAATTTCAGATTCTGAAGACAGTGCTTAAACATAATGTATTGAAAAGTTAAAGCCCCGACTTTGAAATATCATCACAAGTTTATTCCCCTTTGAGTGGACTAAAGTATATCACAATCTCACTATCTTCCAAATAGTTACATTAAAAACTTAACCCTGTATTTGGATTTGAGGATCTCAATTCGAGTGTATGTTTTTTATATGTATGTATGTTACTCAATATTTGCGTCAATTTTGAAACGATTTGAATGTTTTTTTTTCAGGGTTGGTCCTTTGGGGTAAAATTCTACTCCAAACGGTGTAAAAATAGGGGATGAAGTTTTATTTAGTTTTTATCTATTTTTTCTATTTAGATGACACTGGAACTTTTGATATTCCTAAGTTCATTCAAAGGAGTGAAAATTAGAGTTTTATTAATAAGTTAAGTATATTTCTCTAGTCGAAATTACTATACTATCTACTGTAGTAGCTTCTACTCGAAAAATATTTCTATACAATATAATATATCAGCACAGACTTCTAAAACTATTATGCGGAGATATTTTACTCTTTTTACTCGTGGTTCTTTTAAATTTGACTTTTACTTTTTATTAAAAGTATAATTATTACCAGGGGTGTTTGACTAAACTATGAGTATAGTCCGCTGTGCGCACGGAGCTTCCTCACACGGCCAGTAGGCACCACGTCTCAGATGCATATTGTGTCGATATTGGTAACATTTACTGGTTTTAAACTCTTGTTTTTAAGTTTGTCACGAGAAGATGGATCGTCATCGTCCGAACGACCGAAGTTTCGGTCGAAGTTAGATTTATCTGCTCGGACAATTTGTCCCGGGTAAACATACTTGTCAACAACTTCTATCTTAGTGCTCCCAATACCCACACAGGTGTGACCTGGACGTTACAAGACATCGTTGGGATTCACTGTGCTAACTCATAGTGCTGAGTTCCTCCAGTGATTCTGTCATAAAGACGATATGGGTAGTGGATATACTTACATCGCTACTACACGGAACTTGACATCTGTTCAGATCTCAACTCTTTTATTGGCAAAAACGACAACCCCGAACATCGTTATTTTTTTGTTGGGATTCCAATCACACGATATGGTCAAACGATTAGTCATAATATTGACCTTCAGCAACTATCAGTCAAATCTTACAATAGGTCAACAACCGAAAACCAATATTTTGGTACCACGGTACTACCGTGGCTACCACGTGGGATCACCCAGAGTCACGGAGATATTCGTGAGCAATACTATTTGATATTTAAATAGTAAGAATATTAATTTATAATTCAATATGTTGTCGCGTAGGCAGCGAGTTACCCATATTTCTCATCATAGGTGTAGTGCATCGCAGGCAGTCGTCAATAATGGTTGTTTATAGTCGTTTCCGTAATACAGTGTAATAATAATCCGCTGTGGTTAATGCCTCATCAATTATTCATAAGTGATTATTAGTAGTTGTAGGACTTTTTAAATGTTTTCAACTTAACAGCTTTTCGAGTGTGATAAATACGAACGTCCATCATTTCTTCTTGTCAAATGGATATTGATATGCTGCCTAATTAAAAAAATTGTCATGACGTTTTTCTTTTATAATAAAAATGTGAGTTGCATAAATTTGTAAAAATGTTTGAATGCAACATTATTTTACCGTCTTTGAATACATCACACCACTTGCTATCGGGTGAAATAACTTAATAATATCATTAAATAATTTTTAAAAACTTTTTATCTGTATTTATATGTGTTGTTTACCTTATGTATCTATTGTGTTATATTTTTTTATGTCTAATACTCTATTGTTATCTTAATTAGTGCTAAAACTTTGCATGTATATGTTCTACTATAATCAGAACATATACATATATTTATATGTTCTCATCGACATGGCGGTTGAATGGCAGTAAATACACTGTGGCGTTAAGTACGCCTTTTTGTATGTGTTTGTTGGCGAATAAAGCATAACTAAATTAATAAATAATAGTCAAGCATTGGTTTATAATAGATATAACATAAGTATAAACCAATCGAGAATGACCACTTGTGAAGTTTAGTAGTGATGATCGTTATATGCTCGTGACTGGTTATCCACGGTGGCAAGTTTCAAATCGTAAAAACATAGATTCACTCACTCGGCTTAATCTACTAGTGTACTATGTACCGCTAATGCATTAAGGTTATAAGTAAGGAAGGACGTATAAGAGATACATGAATTATAACAATGCAACCAGACCGGCTGGGACTCAAACGATGAAGCTAGGAACCCGCAGGACTGTAACCTAAAGCGTTGCGGTCTAAGATAATTAGCATGTTCGCTTATTAAATCGTGCCTCGATTAGACCAGTGTTATAACAGCCTAGGAAGTTTGACGCTGGTAATGAGGTCAATTATTTCACTGTGCGATAAAACATACGTCCCTAGTTTAGTGCGTCTTGGCGCCTTGTCAACCACAAAAGGATTGATTGCCCCCGTCGTGCATTCATTTTGTTGACCGTATATTATCATATAAATCTCAGGTATTAAGTAGGATGTTCACATTTAAAAGTGAAATAACACGACAAATAGTACTCTGAGTTTTAATATGTTACTTGTCATTTGATATAGTAGCAACAGTCAGGCGCCACGCCGTCCCACGCTTGCATCCCGCCGAGGCACGTGTATCGACACACATTTTGTATGTAGCCCCTGGTTCTCAGTTACGTAATGTACGTTTAAATTATAAAGTATTGTTAAATGCAAATTTAATGGCAATTGAATGTTCGTAGTGCAAAATTGAGTTTGAGGTAAAGGTTTTAGAGAAATAGGTATCGAGCCTTTTTCTTGTTTAATAATAATTATTATTTCTTGCATTTTACCTAAATAAATTGATTGGTAGGACGGCAGACTATAAAAATAACATAGTCCACCTGATGGTAAGTGAATGTTGTGGTCCATAGACATATACATTTATCCTCAGTTAAAAATCAAAATGCGCTGAGACTAACATGGCATGCCTCGTTTCCAATAGAAAGGGTTCTCGATTCTCTACACTCACCATACGAAACACAGCAGTATGAAACTGCTATTTTACGCTTGTATTCTGTAAGAGCCGTGGTCTTACCCCGGTCGAGCCGACCCATTCGTGTCCCAACCATTAAATAGCTACATCTTGGCTCTATCACGTATAAAGACATGTATATTACAAACGTGATTTTTGTGAGTTTTGTACGTTTGTCGCCTAATGATGTTAAAAAAATTCTAATTCATATAAAATCTTATAGTTTGTGGCATGGAATCGGACATAGATACTTTTATGTTTCGTTTTTGGGCTTTATACAGTTGCAGACAAAAAATGACTATTAAATACTATATACATCAAATTAATTTTAAACAGCTTAATTTTTTTTTTGTTTTCAGCTATTTTAACTTTATTTCGCTCATTTCTGAAACAGCTTAAAGTTGTAGGTAGCGTGGCTACATTGGCCTCGTCGTTTCCAGAAATTTTCACACTTCGTGATAAAAGTTTTAACAAAATTACCTAGTCCGCAGCCATTTCACCGAGTCCCCGGAAAATGGACAGAAAAGAACTTGGCAAGGAACAAACTAACCAACACTCCAATTTAGCTGCATTGGTATAAAGTTTAATGTACCAGATCTGAATCGTATTTATTTTTGCATTTGTTGCTACATTGCGTTTTATTTTTAATTTGTTAATTAATGACACCTTAAATTGGATATTATGTAGCCTTAACTAACTTTAACATTTCGTATCATCATAGATGTTTAATCGTAACTATTTTATTTGTTCAAACAGAGGACAGAGTAAGCGCATCTCCTGAGAGGCGTTTCTAATAAATATTGATAGGTGAAATTCGGGCCGGTGGATTTGCAACCTGTCAAACGTCCGAATTAGCACGAACTCGCTCCTTTGACTGCTGTCCCTACTGTTTGTTGGGTGTTCACCTCTTAGTTACGGTACTAGCGTATAAATTGCATCCGGTAAACTATTTTCTACTATTAGCTGTGCTCTACCACATCTATATTGATCATGTTAGTAATATAGTTAGAGATAGTGTAATTTAAAACTGCTCGAGTCTCCATCGTGTTTTTGGTAGATTTTGTTACATTCACCGTAAATATAGAGCATAAAATCTATCATTACATGACAAATGTAATAAAAATGCTAAAATCTACTAAAACAAAATAGAATTTAAAAGTTTTAGCAGTTTTAGGCGAGCAGAGTTAAAGTTATTTTTGGTAGATAATATTGAGACTTTTTAGATTTTAAAGACGACCTCGAGTTTAGTATAAACAATTACGAGAACATAATTTATTTGATCTGAAAGAAGTTAAATTATTATGAGTCTCAATATAGCAAATATAGAGTAATACCGATAGAAAAACGAGTTTTGGAAGAATTTCACGAAGGTAATTGTCGGAGTTCGCAAAAAATGAATTCGCTGCTGTATCGTTCCGATAGCAAAAATAAAAGTCTTTTATTTCACACGTTCAGTCGCACTTGATCTAATCTAAACTTCACAAATTTGTTTACATATATCACACAGGTAGGAATGAAGCGATATGCACCACACGTAACCGCCGGGTCACACGCCAACGATCACTTTGATATGCTTTCGTGTTTCATCCGCTCTAATAAAATGGCATCGGTTTATATTAACCGAGTTTTTGTGTTTTGTTTTTGTATTGGATTAATTTGGTTTCAGATTACTCTGTATTCATAACCTCATCCTGGCGACGTAATTCCCTAACGCCTGTATGCATTTCATTAAGATTGTAAGTAAGAGTAACACTTATACCAAGTAATATTGCAAAGTAACACTGTGTTCCCTGGTTTGCAAATTTGCTTCACATTTTGATTTGCATAAACAATTTACATTCAACAAAGCAAAAGTTTGTCTTTAGCTTTAATATAAATACAATCACAGTAAGTTCGAGAGGATAGACATACGACAAGATGCCGCTATCGGTATAAATTAGCGTTGGTGTTGTATCGCGCTGGAACAATACTGCTGTCACGGTGGCCGTCGTATCGGTTGTCTCCGGCTGTCCACTTTACGGCATCGAGAAACGCATCCAATTTAATCCTTGCTGTAATAACTATAGGTGCTAATATATTTTGCAAGCTTCTTCGTAACTTACGAAGCAGCTAGTGTTGCAGTTGGCAGGTGACAAGAGAGTCGATAAATCTCTTCTCGAAACCTACGCCGTAAATACAAGTGAAGCACAACTCTTTTATCTATACGAGCGATTGTTTTTATAATTTCCCATTATTCTCGAACAGTTATTACATTATTGTTTAAAGTACTAACGAAAAAGATCATTTTAAGCACAGATTATATTTTTATAGATTCTTCAAAAGTAGAAGAGTAAAAAATATGTGTAATATTATATAAATGTTTTATAAATATATATGTGTGTGTAAAAAGAGTCGAGAATCAGGATATTCCTTTTTATTTTATTTTTTATATTTTTATCGTGTGGAGCGGTGTAAGAATATCCACTATCTCATATCACCCCATGAGTGTTGTAAGAGGCGACAGAGTGGAATAAACTAGGAAATGGGCAGTAGCGTCTTCATAAAAATGACAAAAATCTGTAGTTGCCAACCCGCCCGCCACATCTATGGCGAAATCCCCCAATGAGGCAATTTATGGTGAAGGCCTATGTTCAGCAGTATACTTTTGTAAGCTGTAATGGATATTGATGGATTAATTTTATTAAAGTTGGTAACATGAGTCTTGACACAAAGCATACTCCTGAGTCATTTACATACCTTGACTATATGTACGTCTTACAGGGGGGCATCTATTGTTAATGGAGGTTATTTACTTCCTCTTTAGATTATTTATTTAATCAAAGTTAGGATTACAATTTTAAAACTAAGAATAAAAACTTTATTCGTTTTAAATCGTTACCAACACACTAGGATTCCGTGGAAGCATTTAACAAATGTAAATTGCACATGGACAAATATACTATAGAATAGTAACTGACAGTAGTCAGTACATCACATCACATAATAAAGTAGCTATGATGGAAGGTCGTTATTACTTCAGAAAAAGAACTGAAGGCACAACGCTCAGCTTGTTTCTAGAAGTCTCGTACGTTAAAAATTTATGTCAATATGAAATATATCAATATGTACTGATGTAGCGTGAATTACTCTCTGTTTTTGTGATATGTTTAATTTACGTTAAAAATACTTTTCAGTGAGCATTAAGGATTAACTACTAATAATATTCTTAGTGGTCAGCCGTCGCAGAGTCTACGTCAACTGAGGATGCCTCGTGTAGAGGCGAAATTCGTGTCGTAATATAACGGTGATGTATCTTTCCTGGTGTGGTGGTGTCTGGAGAGTTGCTGCTGGGATTGGTGGTGACGGAGATTGAGTGAATTAATTAATTTTTAAGATATTTAATGTAATAGATTTCATTTCATTTTACGTTTTTATTTCTTCTTCTTTAAAAAAAAAAAACGTTTCCTCCACAATAGGTTTTCTTCTGTGTGGTGGCTGCAGTTTACATACATAAATTTCAAAAGGACCAATATCCAGACGTTCATTTTTCATCTGTTATTAACCTAACTGCCGTCACGTACAGAATATAATATGAAAGAGTGTTCAAAAGTGATTGTAATCTTGACAAGTATATTCCAAAATTAAATCGACCCATTAAAGTCCAAACACTTCTTTCATGTTATCTCGCAAGTGTCATAACTGTTTCCAATTATAATAAATTTTCACTATAAAAATACTTTCTTTCAATTAATCATGAAATTCTATGCTTCTTTGGTCAAATATTTAATAAAGCGGCTATTTAAGAGTCACAGTCAAAATATTTTATGCCGTATAGACTTATTTAAAGCTCTTATGAATATCAAAACGAAAACTACCACCGTAGTAGTTTCCATACACAATTTATGTTAATCCGGAACCGCTACATATGTTTTTTTTTTTTATAAAAATGAAGTTTTAATTTAATATTGCATCAAATAAGCAAATGATTAACTCTATCGTGAATTCAATGGAAAGTAATCAGAAATCATAGTTTTACATGCACTGCTGAACATAGGCCTTCACTACAGGTTGCCTCATACGAGGGATATTTGCCATAATTATCACTTTTGGCAAGCGAGTTTGTTATTTGCACGCATGATTTGGTGTCGTAGATATTTGTATAGCGTTATTAAACGGTTAAGAGTTCACCTGATAGTAATTGGGTACTGTAATCCATATTCATATATCCAGGTGGTAAAGAGTCCTTTTATTCCTTCTGCCCAAGAGGCTGTCTGGGTCTGTCTAGGGAAGAGAGTGGTACTCTTCCCTATTTCTACAGCCGAATACCAGCGTTCACACTGGTATGCACATATTCTGGCCTGAAGTTTATAGAGAGCCAGTGTAATTACAGGCTGTAAAGGCATTCCATCTTTGTCCTTGGAGTTGACAACGCATATGTAGCCTTCCTTGTTTGCTACCTGCGTGTCCATGGGCTTCAATAGCCACTTACTATCAAGTGGACAGTTTGTCTGTCAAAAGTGCGTAGTTACTGCTATTTTACGCTGGTTTCTGTAAGAGAGTGGTACTTCCCCGGTCGAGCGGCCCCAAACGTACTGCAGGCATATTAAAGCTACAATGTGACTACGGCATACAAAATTTATCTGCCATTGTGACTCATTCACTTCGTAATTTTAAAAAAATTGTATTCAAGTTAAAATATTAAAATTGTTTACAATGTACGAGTACAACAATTACCTTTAAAATCTAGGTTTGTAAAACGAAGTTATATAGATAGATCCTATTTTTTTTTTTGTGTCTAATTGATGATTTAAAGTAATAATTTAATATCTTTGGTTTTTAATATGTTTAGTAAATGAAAATAAAAGCTTTAAGTTGGTAAAATATTATACCTGTTACGTAAGGAAATTGGACATATATTTTAATAGAACATAAGAGTTGTTATAAATTTGTGTTTAATCTCTCAATCTTCAAAAGTTTTCTACCTCTTATTCAACTTGCTTATCAAATTAACGTAAATCATAGGTGCAATGAAGACTACTGATTTATCGTTTTATTGTAGAAAAAATACTACGTAACCCTAAGAATATAATGAGCTTTATTAATGTTCTATACTGGTTTATAATACTTGCTCTTACTACTAGCTTACTTTCAACTTCTACAATCTATGAAGTACTGTTTCTAAAAGCTTCGCAATATGAATATTTTCTCTTAAATTAATAGATTAAACCGCTTACAGTGAAAAATTTTAGGGTCATTAGAAACACTTATTATGGTTTATTTTTACGAATCCAGGTCACGATTATTACAATTCATTGATGCCATCCTGGCCGATTTGGACCATGGCGACAACTTCCGAATATACGAAAAGTAATATAAAAATGTATTTATATAATAAATATATAATAAAAAAAATTATAGCATAATTCTCTAAATGTTATTACAACTACTTTATAAGAGTTACAAAGCGGATTATAGGATCGTCTTTGTCGTCATTTTAAAAAAATCGTTGTTGTAGATTTTTTTCTTATATATATGATAGGGTGACAAACGAGCACACAGTCCACCTGATGGTACGTGGTTACTGTGACCCATAGACATCTACATCTATCCTCAATAAAGACTTAAGATGCAGATGCGTTGTCACCCGTGAGGACTAAGATGGAATGCCTCTTTGCCAGTAAAAAGGGTCTCCGGTTCTCTACACTAACCATACGAAACACAGCAGCGTTAAGCTGTAATTTTACGCTGGTTTTCTGTGAGAGCGTGGTCCTTCCCCGGTCGAGCCGACCCATTCGTGCTACAAATATACTACTAATATAGCTGCAGCATGGCTCATCAGCTCATGTAGATTTACTTTAAATAAAAGTTATTCGTCTAACTAAGAAAGCGATGTTGGGTTTAGATTGGTTTTGCCCATCTTAAGTAAAATGCTTCTGGCTTAAACAATTTCGCTTTGTTCAGATTTACGACACAGCACGCTCGTGCTTATACTCTTTCCCGTAAGCACATTTAACCCTCATGATCGCCAACAATGAAACACACGGCAACAATGCAAACTGAAAGAAAAAGTTAACTTTTAAATAAAAATTAAAATAAATTAATAGACTCTTAAACATTGTTTCGACCTGTGCCAACATTAGATGTTGGTACACATAAATAAAATTACTTGTTTAAATAAGTATCGCTTGCAAAGTATCTGCTATGAATGAACGCCAGTGGTTTACCACATTATTTTCATAATGAAAAGAATCAGGACGTATAAAGAATGTTATACTTCAAGTGCCTTTGCCGATCTCTGAGTATTTTGCGATTGGCGTAAACGAAATGGCCATACCGCTGCCTTTTGGAAACTAGGGGCCACATCCATGAGGAGAAATGCAATGATGGATTCTTTAAATTCACCAGAACTTACAATATTATATGCTCTTTTTATCAATAAACTAGAACACCCCCGCCAAATTTGCCACGCATTTTTCACTACAATGTAATACATATGATTGTAAAAATATGCATACTTCTTCCTATATGCTTTCAAATGCCATTTAGACGATGTATCCTAGATAGCATTTAGTGCACTGAAAACAAATAAATTGATACAAATCAATGCAGTTTGTCCAAAGTAAAGCCAATTAGCATTTAGTTTCTAAACATAAATGGCAAATAATTGAACTTTGCAAGCCAATCTTGGATTCATTTCCCCATGCTATTGCTTGAGTATTGAATGAGATAGCGTGTCTCGATACAAAATCGTGACATCGTCGATGGGTATAAATATAGATTTGTATAGGATTACCGGCGGTTGCACGTCTCCAAGTCATTAAAACGTACAATCGAGAAAATTATCTGTCGCCTGGGGTGTTCTCGGCCGTAAATTTCTACGTTTTACTTTACGAAGTCTTAAATCTGTGCATAAAATTGTCGCGGGCGAAATGAAAACGTCCCGTTTAATTAGATGCGACCGCTGTGTCGTCAGTTGCGTCACGCCGAACACTCCTCCGCCCGTCCCCACCTCTCATTCACTCCTCTCATTTGTTTTAAAACTATCCGCAAAGGATTTTAACGAGATTACTCAGAGCACTTTTTATAGGTCATCTCGCGAGATTTATTTAGCAGTAATTTGTAAGACATTTTTCATCTGCGCAGATTAAAAGAAATACAGTCGTTAAAGTTAATGGAACTCCGGTTTATGCCCCACGAAATTTATTTAGGGATTGCATTCGAGCTATAAATTTGTGGATTTGCGATAATTTACGAAAATTTATGTTTATCATTGACACTTTACGTAATGTAGAATAATTTAAAATAGATCATTAATTTAATTTTCTCCAACTAAAGTACTAATATTGTAATGCTATATTTGAATTTAATGCGTTTATTTATTTAACCATATTTATTTAGCCACTGCCTTGAGTCATTGTTACAAATATGGCTCAAAAATACCTCTCTTTAAACCTGATGATCAATATTCTTGTGTCTTATTTCTGGCCAAATCTAAAATATGGAGATAATGATCACCTCATCTACAATATACCATAATGAAAATACTGTGTAATGATAAAGAAAACCCCGATAGCGCATTAATGAGAACTGTAAGACAATTTTGTGACTTATTTGACATTGCCTGAATCGGAGCATTCGATTGGTCAGTTAATCGGACGAACTAACGAGCAAACAAAAATGGACGGACCCATAAACGAAATAGTGGTCTGGCCCACAATAGATTATGCAAACTATAGGCTTGCGTTTCATAATGTAAATAAATAATGCAATGACTGCAGTAAAGTGGTGCCTAATTTGCTCCCAAATTTATCTGCAATTGATTCCCATACAACGGCTGAGAGGTTGCCCTAAATAAGCAAGCTCCATCGTCGATTGTTGGGACTGTGGTATGAGGTATTATTTTGCCATTAATATTGAAAAAATTATGCTGCAATTAATAGGCCTATTCAAGATCAAGTACTTAATTACAATAAAACTGAATGAGATTGCGTTTGGTATCTATAGTATCGTTTCATCCTACAAGGGAGGGAGGCCTTTTGCCCTTTGAGTGGTAGGTGTGATTGGGCCTCAAATCAGTTAGGTTTTCCCATCAATTAATTCTTAGTAGAGCCCTGAGTCGAGATTTTGTCGGTGTTTCATCCCTGTGCCTCGGAAAGCGCGAGAAGCCGTTGGGTTCTCCATCTGATCGCTCTATATTCGTGGTGGATTACCGCCCCCTCGGATATTTCTTACGTAGTAGAGCCACGCTGCAGCTATAAATGTTATGATTATAGCACGAATGGGTCTGCTCGACCGGGGAAGGACCACGCTCTCACAGAATACTGCTGTGTTTCGTATGGTGAGTGTTGCGAACCGGAGACCCTTTTTATTGGAAACGAAGCATTTCATCTTAGTCCTCAGGGATGGGAACGCATTTCCATTTCGATTCTTAATCTCACTTACCATCAGGTGGACTGTGTGTTCGTTTGTCACCATTATTCTACTTATATAAAAAAATGCTGCACTGAATAGCGAACAAAATTTTGTTGTTTTTCTAGATCCGCAGACTAAGCGAAATAAAAATATATTTAAAATTGAACTCTTTTCCATTAAACATTAATAGGTTTTTAGATAATGTATCTATATATGATATGTATGTATATATGTATTGTCAACACTGGTAATTATGTACACAAAGGTCCTTTAGGTCACACGGAATCGCTCCTTCCTTACAGCCCATTATTATTCACCAGAAAAATATGTATTAGAAATTTAACTCGATTTTCTGTATATCCAAAATCACTCAAAGATCTGGGCATTTATTTATATGTTTGGTGAGTCACGAAATGCCCGTAAATACTTTCTTCAGTGTTATTATTAGCAGTCACTTTGACCTTTGTCAGTAACCGGGAACTACGCCAGCGAAGCTGAAAATCAAAGAACGTAAAAACGCACTTCGTTTCATAAAATCCCATAACAAAAACTAGCTGAGAAGCGACCAATATATAATGACCCTTGACTTTTCTTGGAATACCCTCTATAAAACCGTTAAGTTTGACTGTGAGAAGGATGGAAGGATCATTCTATTGTAGCGTTCAACGGCTTCAGCCTCTCTTGGCATCGACGCGCTTTCCATTTAAATGGAGAGCATCTTAGGAACTACCCGCAGCTATTGTAAACAAGCGACGTTCTTTATTCAAAGTATTGAAACGCCATCTACTTACAATTTGATCCGTATTGACGGTGGTAGAAAGAGTCTTAACCGTTTGTCTGGTTTTCACGAAAACACTATTTGTGGAGAACGCAGATTTTTCCTCCATCGCGTTTCATTTTATTTCTTCATTTAATTGTTACTCGTTGATTCAATAACTTTTCCATAACAATAATACACTTTTTTAAATAAACTAGAACTGCTCACTTAAAAACATTTAGTAATTGAACGTGAATAAGAACAAACGCAATAACGTCGCCACGAGAATGTTAGCCACAATTAATTGTGACAACTTAAAAGCTTCGTTCATTAGATAAATTAAATTTTGAATGATACCGAGGTATTCAAATTGAATTGAAAACACAAAGGAACTGAAGGATATTGTAGTAAATCTAGACTTTATAGAACATTTCAAAGTTATTCATTTTTTATAGAGTAAGGGTGTCATACGAGCACACAGTCCACCTGGTGGTAAGTGAGTGCTGTGGTCCATAGACATCTTCATATTTGTTCAGTTAAAAATCAAAATGTAGATGCATCATCTTCCTTAGACTTAGATGGAAGGCCCTTTTTCCAGTAAAAAGGGTCTCCGGTTCTCTACGCTCACCATACAAAACATAGCGGCATGAAACTGGTATTTTACGCTGGTGTTCTGTGTGAGAGCGTGGTTCTTCCCCGGTCGAGCCGACCCATTCATGCTACAACCATAATATAGCTACAACATGACTCTGATTATATATTAATTATTATTATTATTGATGCACGCTATTAGGGTGCATCATGCGCAGGTGAGGTTGACTTTTATTTTTATACTTTTTATGGTAAAGTATAAAAAGGCAAAGTCTTAGTTATTGTACACTTCAAACATGACTACAAAGTTGTTATAATGATTTTGCATTTCTTAGCAATACTTTTGATTTTACTCAAACACATACTGCATACTTTGATTATTATCCAAGATATTTAAAATAACTACTTAAATGTATTTGATTATTATACACAATATAAACCTACTGAAAATCAATGACGCCACATTCTGTATAGTAACACGTGCTGAGTGGTGTTAGTAGTTATATTTTTTGTGGAGAATAATTTTTTTAGTTTAAAATGTAAAATTTATAGATGAAAAAAAATATTTCTTTGTTATTTCTTCTTCTTACTCAACAATCATTTATTACACGAATCTATTTCTTAAAGCGCACCACACTAGATTTTTGTTGTCACATGAAAAAAAAATATTTGTTACTATTGTAATATTAAACTACAGCATCTTAAATAAATTTGGAAAGATTTATAACATTATATGTATTTGGAACGTTAAAATTGTGACGTACTGTGTAAAATGGTGGCGCTCACGAATTGGCTATCGACGCGTCGATCCATGTGCGACCAAGGCATGCCTCCTTCGAAAGAATTCGCACATTTTTATGCCGTAACAAAAATCAGTAATAATGTGTAAGTGATGCGGACGGAGTCAGGTCACGATGTGCCTGCGGCAGAGTGCCGTCAACGCAACTCGTGAATTTACGACCAATTCACGTGCATCTTCGTCGACCGATCAGCATGCCCTAAACATGATTCTTAATCTCTTTTATAATTAAGTTTTTAAATTTCATTCTTGGAGCACAAGCGGGGGCGTACAATTCTAATCCCGCTCGAAGCTAACCACGATACCCAAAAAATTCAAGTGTGGTTGTAACGTATACGTTTAAAGTAAAAGCTTTTATGTGGTAGAGCCATGCTGCAGCTATATTTCTGGTATAATTGTAACACGAATGGGTCAGCTCGACCGGGGAAGGACCACGCTCTCACAGAATACCAGCGTAAAATAGCAGCTTAATGCTGCTGTGTTTCGCATGGTGAGTGTAGAGAACCGGAGACCCTTTTTACTGGAAATGAGGCATTCCATCTTATTCCTCAGGGCTGACAACGCACCTGCATTTTGATTCGTAATCGAGGATAAATGTTGATGTCTATGGACCACAGCAACCACTTACCATCAGGTGGACTCTGTGCTCGTTTGTCACCCTAATCTTATAAAAAAAAACTTCTTCCTACTGCAACATCTAAAGAATACCCTAGTGGTACGTAGCTCGTAAGAAAGTAACTTAACCACCAGCAGAGCCGCAGTCCATAAGCCCAGAGTCAAAGCCATAAAGGCACTAACATCATCAGAAACCAGAAAACCAACAGATTGGGACCAGCTTAGTAGTGAAAGAGATATATATATATATGTATTTCGAGAATTCTCGTAATATTTTTATTGCTTGTTTTTTCATTAAGTCTTCTTTCACCACACAATAACACTATCGCTAACAAATGACGGAAACAAAATATCATAATATTTGGTGATGACAATATGTGTCTTTACAACGATATGTAACTTCGAATACAGAAACTGAAATGAATAATTTAAGATTTGTCCTTACATACAATACACACACCTAGTTCTGTAGGGCCGGTGGTTTAATTCAAAGGCAATAGAGCGAGCCAACTTAATTTTCAGGCTCACCGCAGTTTCCTTTGTATGTAACCTCGTCAGAGTAACTAACTTTGAGTTGATATCAGCAAACACGAGACCAAGCTACGGGATTGCTACTAAACAAATTTATGTTAAGTGTAGATAGATAGATACACCTTGCTGATTTCACTTTATGTTGGTTGATTTTGCATTATTAAAGTCATCAATTAATTTATGTAAAATTACTACATTTGTTATTATGCGTATTGACAGTAGAGTGTTTTATAAAAAGCATAAAATTTAGGATTTCAAAGGAACTACGTTTATTTTGTACATCGAATGTCAGCTATTTTCTTTATACACGGAAAACGAAAAATGGGTGCTGGTGCTACTTAATTCCACCTATTAGGTTTATTACCAATGCCATTAGGTTTATTGATGACCTCATTCTGATTAAAGCTAATCTTACCAGTCTCGAGCACAGACGAAAAGTGTTCTACGGAATACATTTCGAAGAGTATGCACAAGAACTGCATAGCTTAATCCTTCTCTCTCTCTCTCTCTCTCTCCCTCTCTCTCTCTCTCTCTCTCTTCCATCATTGACAACCAGAATCTTGACCAGTCTCCACCTCTTAACCCTTTTTCGATATACCATGATTTCGAATCAAACGGCTTGCTTCGTCTTTTGTAAATCGTACATCGAAGGAGTGAAATATTTTACAAGCACCTGCCTCGCAGTCCGATTACAATGTGGTTGCTTAGAAAAGCCAGAGTGGAGTTTGAGACGCTTTTGTTAAGCTAAGCGCTTTTCCATCTACGTCTGCATTACTATTTACCATCAGGTGGTATAATAGTTAGGCACTTTACTAGATAAAAGGATTCCCTTTCTGCTTCTGAGTTTGTCCTGGCAGGTTGACCTTTTACTGCCGCCAAATAGCATTGCGCGCACTGCTGGATTCATTCTGTAAGGTTATAGAAAAGCAGTATAATTTATACGATGGCACATTCACACACATCAGTGCCATCGTATTCTTCTGAGGTGACAACGCATTTGTATGTTCTTTGCTTGAATTTAGCTGTAGGTCATAGGTGTCCATGGACTGCAGTAGCTACTTACCATTAAGTCGATTGTAAGTTCGTTTTTCCGTTTTATAAAAAAAAAAAACTATTTTATAATATTAAAAAAAGCTTTGTTAAATTGAGTATCGTTTTTTAATATTAATCATGAATGCGATAGTGCGGACGGCCTAGGTGTAAAATCTTTACCGAATAATAAATATATCAAAGAAATTCACATCACGTATGAACTTTTCAAACGTTATAAGTCCTAGAAGCATTAGGATGCTATTGAAGTAGGTTTCGAAACTTGTAATCTCTATCGATAGGTTAAGTCCAAATGTGGAATTATTGACATCGCTTATTAATATTACGTACGTTTTGAAATTGTTTAGTGCAAATGTTATGAACACGGAAGAAAGAATTTTTTTTTTAACATTTCCCCACTGCAATCACACGTGTTTTTTACGTAGTAGAGCCATGCTGCATCTGTATTAATGGTATAGTTGTAGCACGAATGGTTCGGCTCGACCGGGGAAGGACCACGCCCTCTCAAAATACCAGCGTAAAATAGCAGCTTAATGCTGCTGTGTTTCGTATGGTAAGTGTAAGAGAACCGGAGACCCTTTTTACTGGAAAAGAGGCGTTCTATCTTAGTCCTCAGGGCTGACAACACATCTGCATTTTAATTCGCAAACGAAGACAGATATAGATGTCTATAGGCCACAGCAACCACTTACCATCAGGTGGACTGTGTGCTCGTTTGTCACCCCTATTCTATAAAAGAACACACACACATACACACAAGCATTACAATAGATAAATCTTGCATGAAATGCACGCCTGTTGGAAAATACCTATGTGCACTCGTGGGCATAAAAGACTGAGAATGCATTTTTTAATGTCACATATTGTATTTGTTTTTCTAATCCATCGGACCCAACTTCGAGGATATCCGAAGTAGGACCAGAATAACCGACATAGCCTAACGGATTAGTAAGCTGAAGTAGCAATAAGCCGGCCATATAGCTGGAAAAGTCGACAACCGATGGGGAAGTAAAATTCTCGAATGGCAGCCTCGTACTGGTAGGCGAAATATGGGGCGACTATCTACTAGATGTTGTGACGACCTGGTAAGAGATGCAGGAAGTCGATGAATGCACGTGGCTTAGTACCGTTCTTTGTGGCTTTCTTTGAGGGAGGCCTATGTTCAGCAGTGGACTTGTGAAGTTTTTTTTTTTTCATTTAAAAAACGTTACCCCCACACTAGGATTTTCTCCTGTATCGTGGAAGCAGTTTACAAACACAAATTTCACAAGGACAAACATCCAGACCCGGAACAATTATTTGTAGGCCATACAAATACTTGTTCCGTGCGGGGTTCGAACCCGTGCCCCCCAGCGCAGCAACTCATTGCTAAGCCACTGCGCCACGGAGCCACGGAGTTGTGAAGGGTTGTAATGAATGAATGAATGAATTCATCGGTAAGTTTTACTGCTGGACACTGGCCCTCTTCTTTTCCGTTATAGAGAGGATTTGCCATTGACGATCACAGTTCGACGCTGCTGCCCGTTACCAGAGTATTTCACGCATGGCGTAAACGATATGGTTCTACCGCCATCTATCGGAAGCAACAATTTTCTGTAAAATATAACATTCTTCTGGCATTTCCCATAGTTGCTATTCATGACACCCACGGAATTAAATGGGCTGAAGGATTCCTATTAGCCGCCAGCAAACGACAAATTACTTGTGTATGTCGCAGGTTTATGAAAAATCAGGTTTTCATTATCAAAAACTGGATTTCCTCCTGTTTATGATAACATAAAGTAGTAATTCTGTCTTCTTCCGGTTTTTGATCAGTAAACCAAGTTTTGTCATAAACCTGCGACATATCTGTATACCTTGTTCAAATACAATGCTCTGGAATATGCTTCATTTAAAAACAATCAATGATATTTAAATGACCAATAAAAGTTTTTACGAGTATCATATAATAATACGTAAATTTTTATATTATATACTAGCGGTTCACCGCGAGTTCGCCCGCGTAGGGTTTTAATTATGTTGTGCGGAACCCTAAGTGCAACCCTGCCAGTGCAAGTCCCGTCGAAATCGGTCCAGCCATTTCGGAGATTAGCCGGAACAAACAGACAGACAGATAGACAGACAGACAGAAATTTTAAAAATTGCGTTTTTGTAATAAGTACTGTATATACGTTCAAATGCATTTATTAAAAAACTGTTATTTTGACATTACAAACAGACACTTAAATTTTTTTTATTTGTATAGATATTATGATCTTTAATATTAGAGGCATGGTGGATACCTAATAAAAACTATAGTTTTATTTTTTCGTGGAATATCATTAATTTCTGAAGAAAAAGTTGTTTCTTTTTATTAATCTTGTTAAAACATGATTAAACTATAAGAATTAAATTTAAAGAAAGTTATTTATACGGTTAGTTTCAAATACCTACTACTTGAAAAATAACTTTGTCGACATTGAATATCGATAATTTGTAGTATTTAAATACGCCTAAAAATCTACTTTGATGCCAAATTTCAAGTTTCTAAGTCGCCAAGAAGTGGCCTATTTTTTTTTTGACGACTTATGAATCAGTGAGTGAGAAATAGCACTATTCAGTCCTTAGTAACTCAAAAAACACAATAATAAAAAACCAAGTTATTCAAAAGGATTTTTTCTTATTAGACATAAAGATTGAAAGGTGTGTCGGTCTAATTATTTTTGAGTTATGGGGGGTTCGAATGTGGCTCTAAAATATTCGTATGAATATATGACGCTGCTAGTGCGTCGCTCTTTTGCTTTTCCGACCTTTGCTTACACACTGTCGTATGTCTAGATATTGTAAAGTTTAATAGAATATAATGATATTAATTTTGTTTTGTTAGAAAAGTAATACCTATTTATATTTTCTAATTGTAGCGAGCACCCATATATCAACATTAAAGTAAAGCTTCCTAATACAGATTATCTTTAACCCCTTTAAGCTTGATTAATGGAAGAGGCGTCCTCTGACATATTCTTCTGTTTTTATATTGTGAGGAAATCCCAGTTTTCGAATTTCCTAAACAAGATAGGCCACTTAGTACCTCGTGTCGCAGCCGGTCGTAACTTAGCGCCGTTCGATACTGTTGCCATATTGGATCGTTCTTTTTTGGTACAATTTACTGCGCATCTCGGCCGCCGGGGGGCCAAACGCCATCGTCCAGAAAAGATACTCACCGATTTATTTGCGATTTGTTTGAGAGTGGGCCCACGAAACCCAGTGTTTATGTTACGCGCTATCTTCTCTCGCAAAAAGTTAACAATACAGAAAAACATTTTATGCATCGCCTCTGACGCCTTCGTGGTCTCGTATTTATTTCTCAAAAAAATTCCATTCTAATCCTGCGTACGGCTTGCACATTCTTTTCTTTTCACGTCAGATTTACAAAACTGGTTCAGATATTGAGTTTTTTTTTAAATGGCTTATAATGTTATTTACTTAAATTTATATTCATTTCTTTAACATCGGTAGCAACTTCCCTTATCTGAAATGCCATTACGTCTATCAAAGCTTGGCACCTTATGGCGGGCTATAAAATAGATAAACCGTGCCACAAGAAATTAACCAAACAAATCCTGTTTTACTTATTTAAAATGTATCATCTAACGATAAACTGTGCCTTAATACTTCTGGGATCAAGTTCTTATATTATCTTACGATACGAGAAACGAGATCTATTATTTAAACATCAAAAATGTATCGATAGGAGATGACTTCCAAATACCCATATTTTTTTTTAATGTTTATGGTATTTATTTAAAAGTCTTTCTGTTTTGTTTGAAATGATGTTACTTTTCCACATTCGTTCACTATTCACTATCATTATCAGTCAGTAAAGGTCCACTGTTCTGAACTGAATATACCTCTCCCGATGTAACCCCCGCCTTAAGTGTCACAAGCGAATGGGGAACAATTTTATTGTAAATGCACTGTAAATGGCAGACTCACCCGATGTATAGTTACAACACAAAACTTTAATTTACAGTTATATTCGTCATTTCATTTAAAAGAGTGCTTCTTTTATTTACATATATACATAATACATAAACACTCACGCCTGTCACCCAGAGGGGTAGGCAGAGACTATGGACTTCCATTTGGCACGATCCTGACACACCTCTCTCGCTTCCTCCACATCCATATACCTACGCATACACGCTCGTCGGTTAAAGGTACTCTTTATGATTTGGCCCATTTTCAATATATCGCCAATTTGGTCGATAAACTTTCGCCTAGGGCGTCCCTTCACGACTCTGCCGTTCACCTCTGCAACATAAATTTGTTTTGTCACTCTTTCCTCATTCATACTTCCTACATGACTGATTTAATTAGGCAAAAAAACTGAGTAATACTTGAATAATTGTGCAAGTATTAAACACACAGTTTTGTAACTTTTATATCACGCAGATTTATATATCAGTTAACTAAAGATAGTATTTAGTAGTGTTCACTGTTCAGATTGCGAAATTAGTTCAGCTTTATAGCTGTGGTTGTTGGACAAGAAGTTTTTTTGTTCAAAGTTCCTTTGTTAACACAAACGTCGCTTGTCTGCAAGATACTTTTCTTTCGTTTTAAACTCATACTGAAACTTTATTAACTTTCAGGGTACTTCTGAGGAATGGTTTTTAAAATTTCGCATTTCTTAATAAGTTTTCCATGTTGTGACTGCCAGCCTTTTGGTTTATTAGGCTTTTGCTAATTTAACCATAGTGAATTTTACCATTTATAGCTACATCACTCACTACCTCACTTATCGTCAAGTAGTTAATTATTGGATTGTAGTTATATTCGGAACATCACCAATATAAAACAGTAAAAAGAAGAACTTGTATTGGAAATACGAAGTGCAAGTTAATTTTAAAATGTTAAATAATTTTGTTTTCTTTTAAAATTTCAAAGGATATTATTTTGCTTCCTATTTCGTTAAATTATTATATTATATTATTTATTTTTATTATAATATAAAATAGCTGCAACGCGGCTTACGCTCCACTGTTATATTAACATTTAATCAATAAAATGTTTGTTTCATTTTTGTTTTACTAAAATCATTTCAACACGGTGTGTACAGCTTAACTTTAAAACCGTTTCGGACGACCCAACATTCTATAGAAAAAATAAAGAACCGGCTGTTTTCACTGAGAACGCTTCCGGCGACTTGTTTTACAGTATAACATTGTTTTCTTTTCGATCAGTCGCAAGTAAACCTCTGCTTTGGGCTGCACCGCCTCCCAGGATCTTTAACTTGCTCTATATTGCCTTCGAGATACAAAATAAAATCGTAGTAGAAAATTCATACGAAAGCGTATCAAATTTAAAAATGACTACAGTACATGCTGTTTCAATAATTTTTTATAACATAAAACACACTCGGCCAAACAACAGACACAATTGATCGAATTTTCCCGTCATAAGCGCCAGTTTCAGTAAGGTACAACACGTCTAAAGGACTTTGAAATATACTTAAAATTTTGTTTTCCTTTTTACTATACATATTTTTATCTTATTGTAAAATGTATAATGTACATACTGTTTATTTGTTTAACCACATAAATAAATTAAAATACGTGTAATGACGATTTGTGACGTTTTGTGACATGACAAACTACTCGATGCCCTAGATTTCTGTCAATTCTCATGTATCGTAAGCGCATATATCTAAGAAGTGTTGGATGTTCACGACATATGCGCCACTTTACGCGTATATCACCAAGGCCCATTCCCCAATTACTCGTTGAAATCCTTGTCCACTGTAATTGGATTGGGCTGGCAACCGGACTTGTTGGCATTTTAATTGTGCTATTGTGACGGCGGACATCGCCCGCCGTTCGCAACGACACCGCACCGATAGACGGGGTCATTTTTTTTCTCGCTTACTCGCTACCAGTACTCCGAGATTCGCTAATGGCTGCCTGTGCTATTAACCAATCTCGCACGAAACCTGATCGCTTCTAGCAAAAAAAAGTCAACAAGCATTTATAAAAAACGACTATTAGTTTAATTTGGATTATTTTATTGGCAAAAGAGAATAGAATATATAATTCATTTATTCCATGCTAATAGCAATATGATTTTTGGAATTACAGTATGTCATGTCGTTGTGTGTAACTTTTCGATAAATAAATAAAAAAAATAACCTTTGCATAACAGTCTTTACTTAGAAATTTATAATCTTAATTTTGTTTAAGTCAAGTCGGACTCATTAAACAGTTCACGGGCAAAATGGAATGTAATTATGTCGAATCAGACTTTTTTGAATTATCTGTGTTTTCCCACGGATTTAATATGAATAAAAAGATTTAACATGTGAGAAACAAAACTGCCGTCAAAGCGTCAAATATTTCTTCAAAAAGAACGAAGACGCGGTGTTTTTGGAAATCGAGACATTCACAGAATGACTGACACGTATTGTCAAAATAGTCTTCGAAGAATCGGAGTGCGTCTTCAAGTTTTAAATATTTTGAAAATATTTTGTACTAAGAAATACTTATTTAGCAATACACTTATTTTTTTTTAAATTTTAATATCAATGAATACGCTAAGCCTATCCCACAACCGGTTTTTTTTTTAAAATAAATATGGTTACTGAGTTCTTTGATTAGAGATTTTGATTAGATATATTTGTTTAGCTCAATATGTAGTATTTAAACCAATTTTAGAATAGAAATTGATTTAAATAGTATAAACTATTCAAAATGTTTTATACAAAATTCGGAATTAGAAACAAGCCCACATACAACAAGCATACAACTTTTTGTTGCTGTTTTGCTTACTTAACTTTCTTCCAATACCAAACGCTGTTTCGTAAAAATGATGGATAAGTATATTATATTTCTGCGTTCAGCACGCTTATTCCCTTTCCTGAATGGTAAGTTGGATGCCGCTTTAATAGACTTTGAAAGTTTGGCATTCGGTTCTATTATAAGCCGGAGAATTGTTTGTTGACGTTAATTTAAATTTCACGCCCCAGTTAACTAATATCAGGGCTTATTCGTCAATTTAAATCGTGCACCGTGGTAAATTCCTTGTTCGTCTGAGAGCACCATCTCTTTTGTATTCCCTTATTCAGTGTTTATTATCGGCACAGTTTTATCGTCGGTCCCAGTTGTTGTCGCCTCTTATCTGAAATTGTATTACAAACAATTTACATTCCGTCCTTATAATGGCGAAAGTAAGTTGTAGTGGCTTTAAGTTATTCGCAATTTTGCGGTTAACATGCTCTGAGCGGACTTTGGTCAAATAAGCTCTTTGTTTCTTTGTTTTTAGAATCTCTCGCATCCTTTTAAATTTGAATTCTTTTCCCGTCTTCTCCGAAAAGGTATCGAATGCTTCGCCTTTGTATCACTTTTTGCGCGATTCTATATTTTGCTCCGATTCAAACGATATTTATGACCGCCGTTTTAACCTTTGTTAATGTCGGTAAACAATAGGCACCTGAATATAAATACAAGCGATGTTAGGCGATATTACATTGATAAATGTGGAGGCCAAAATATGTACATAAATATGATGAAAATTACATATTTTGGAAACTTTTTAATACCGGTACAAGGTGAATCAAAAAAAGAATTACTAATATTAATTCAAAGAGAACGGAAAATCTAATAATAAATGACTTAAACATTATATTACCTTACTACTAACTACTATTTAATGTTTTATTTATTTATTATATTTATTAATTCAAAGAGAACGGAAAAATCTAATAATAAATGACTTAAACATTATATTACCTTACTACTAACTACTATTTAATGTTTTATTTATTTATTATATTTATTAATTCAAAGAGAACGGAAAAATCTAATAATAAATGACTTAAACATTATATTACCTTACTACTAACTGCTACTTAATGTTTTATTTATTTATTATAATATTTATTAATTCAAAGAGAACGGAAAAATCTAATAATAAATTACTTAAACTTTATATTACCTTACTACTAACTACTATTTAATGTTTTAACTATAACATAACTGACAAAAGTAATGCAACACTAAAGAATCCTACAGACTGAGTTTTATAGTTGTCAGAAAAGTTTTACTGTGCTTCAGCATAGCCGCGAAATAGTTATCAGCAAAATCATCGTATATGGCATGTATTACAATCTTGGTGTTGATTTTCAGTAAGACCAGGCATGTTACGTGTATTTCCAATTAGCCGTAATCAGTTTTAAAGACAAGACATTATTTTAAATACATAAATCTGGATATTGGAGATAGGTTTCTTTTAGAGATAAAGCTGTACATAGCTGCGGTTACTAAATTGCAGCGATAGTTTTGGGAGATCAAAGAAAAAGATGGCAACTAACCAGCACACTTACCAGAACAAAACACAAAAGAACTAGCTTGAGATAGACAGAAATAATCAGTTAAACAAAATACGTATAACTTTTAGGTATAAGTATATACCTAAAATATGCAGTGCGTGTGTGAAATTTAATTTTGCGTAGTTGAAGTGTTCTTTATATCGCTAACAATTAAGTCTTCATTTTATATCTCAGCATTTTTTCTCATCAAAATCAAAAAATTTCAATTCCAGAAATTGTACTTTTTGCCTTTAAGTGTATTTATCAAATTGATAGTAAGGGTAACAAAGTTCTATATACAATTAAATCATAATATTATAGGCTACCACGTGGCTTAATAGTTTTAGTATCTAACTTTTGTTTGGTTCTAAAGTAAGATCACAGCCAGACAACGTTATTTTATTGTTTTGATTTTAGAATCTGACTGTGTGGATGACACAACCAGGACCTTGTATTTGCCCATTTCATTTTCGCTCATTTCAATTTTCTTCTCATAATAACGTTTTAAATATAACTGAATATACAAACGAATTTAGATAATGTTTTTGTCTTATTTGACTTTTCATGTTATAGCAGATGTATTAACGTGAAATCTAATCGATAATAATCAATATAGATATTGACTGGGTAACTCCGATTTAAATGTATTTGCAAAAGGATCGAAAGGAGACGGAAATAGCGAACCGCCAAAGTCAAATTATACCGTGTAAGTGCATCGGATTCGAGCACTCAATTAATTTAATCGGGCGTACTGATTAAATGACAGGTACCCAATTATATTATCGGTTGATGCGGCGCGAACGCATTCTCAGTTCGTGTCAGGTCTGTAATAACTTCAACTCCGTAAGATTCAATAATATTGTATTGATGTATTAATTTGCTTTTATAAAAATAAATAACTATATATACCATCTGGATGATTGGTAGACCAATTTACGATTTACTAGAAGTTATCTTCGTCGTACAACATCTTTGTGGAATCAATTGCCACCAGCGATACCTTGGGCAAAATGTACAATAAGGTAAGTCCAACTTCGACCGAGAAGTCAATTGACCAATCCAACTCGGTTTGGCTGTATTCGAGAAACTGCGACAAATCTTGTCTGATATTCCTTAAAATCTTAAGATGAAAGTGTTCAACCAGTGTGTGTTGCCACTGATGGCTTACGGAACACAAACGTAGTCCTTCACCGTTGCTAAAGATCAAAAACACTCAGCGATGCTGGGATTTGTCGGAATTTCTCTGCAACAAGAATATGCAGTAGAACAATAGTAACTGATGGCCAGACCAGCGGAACAGTAAGCAGAAGTGGCCATGGGTAGGCCATATAGCTCTAAGAACCAACAACCAATGGGGAAGAAAGGCTCTCGAGTACAGCCTGGTATTGGGAAACAGTGTTGGGCGACCCACAACTAGATGGAATGACGACCTGATGAAACGCGCAGGTAGTCGATGGATGCGGGTAGGTTAGGACCGTACTTTGTATCAATCAATGGAGAAGACCTTATTCAGCAGTGTACTTGTGATGAACTGTAGTTGTAGTAAAAATATACAAATCAAAATATGAAAACCAACACTGTATAAGGCACAATCGTTTGTATATATTTTAGGTATTTATGAGTAGAATTCTCAACCCGCAGGCGACGTTTCTCGCCCTGCTTGCACTTATCGTCCTATTTCGATTTCCGTGCCGATATCCGACACTCTATACATAAATAATGTGACTGGTTATAACACTCATTTTGATTTCTCCGTTAAAGAATATTATAAGGTAAGTAAAGAGGTAAAATAATATTAAAAATTTGTGATTAATTCTATTTCCGTTGTATTGTTTATGTTATGAGATTATCATTATCATTACAGACCAGAAATCTTGGACATGGGCTGTAGAGGCGAAATTGTCATAAATGTCATGCTTGGCAGGCGGATTCCACAGTAGAATTATTACATTTTTTAAATACTTAACATATATAAGTATGTACTGATGACGTACATTATTAGTAAACAAATAAAGAAGAAAAGATATCTTCCAATTCTTTTTAATTTAAGTTTGTTGTCGACTGTTGTATGTTTATGAGTACGTCAGTCTATCATCGACTTTTTATCTTTATCTCAAGTTCTTTAAAACACTAAACTTGAATAGAAACCTTCACCTTTCTATGTATTCAATTCAGTGCTACAACAGTCAATCGGAATTACTCAGGTCGTAAATCACCGTACATTGCATCGAGCGCACACACATCGTGCTCAAATTAGCTCTTTATAGGTTCGATGTACGCCGCTTGTAATTTAAATTCCAACTGGGATGGGTAATCGGAATGCCCGTTATATTGCTCCTTCGGTAAACTCTTGTTAAGCGAACGATTTTCGGACACATGCTTAAAAAAATTTAATGCTGCAATGTTTTTAGGGCTGGCTTATGCTTTACTAACAGCCGTCTCGTCGCGGCGTGTGAGTGTTGGGATAAAGGACCGTAAGGAACACCTTCCAAAAATGTCTAATTAAAAAACTGTGGCCTATACACTTCGGGAGAAAGTTATGTTTAATAGTGTTTTTAGGCTACAATTATAATACTAATGATGATTTATCCTACTTTAACTTGATGCAATATCTAATGCCCGATTCCTATATTCAAGAAACGATTCGTTCTCTGTAACGATTCGATTTATTCATACGAGGTGCATGTAAAAACAGTTTATATAACAAACTATTCATCCAGCAATTTAGGATTACTTAAAATTAAAAAACTTTAGACGTTTTATATTTACATAGATGAACTGGTATTTCGTTTTAAAAAGGGAGTTTTCATGCACTTCATTTACTGCAACAAAACTGCTACGAAACGAAAATTTAGCGTTTTTAAATATAGAAACCTGGTAAGTCTAAAACGCTTAAGAGCTCGAAGTTATGATGTTCTCATTGTCTTTTTAGTACCTACTTCGCACGGGATTCATTCTAAATCTTTACCAAGCTCTAGTCCAGTCGTATACAGAGTACCTACTGTTGCCATATTTGCACAAGTACTCCTCTGTATTAACTGGTTGTCATTACGTATTGGATAGTCGTGGGATATAGTCATATAGAGTCGTAGGTTATACTATTTTGTGAATATTTGGCCGTGGAAGGAAAAGGCCGCGGGGCTCGATGTGGTAGTTCGGAGCTATACTATATTTACCGCAGTACCTTCGGAACTGTCATAGCGCGATTTAGGCTTCGGTGTGTTTCGCTTATGGCGAGATGACAGCGCCGCCACAAGTTAAAGCTTGATAGTCTTAAACACAGACCCAGTTAATAAACCACCATTTTTTACCCAGAAATAAATGATTTTCAAATTTCACGTAAATCTCTGTTCTGATATCTATCAGTAGTATATTTACTTGTAAATGCTTAAAATCTCGCTTTCAAAATTATATGGATGTATAACCGAGGTTTCCAGCCAGTGCGCAAATTGCGATTAGACGAACCAGCAATCTTGAGTGTTTTCGCAGGAAAAGGAACACCCTCCTGATTTAACTGTCTTGACACTAACCAATTTAATTCTTTTCTCTCTTTATGTTGCTGCTTTTGTGTGCAAATTTTATTTCCGCTAAATTAGCCGATGGGGTTTTTATTGAAGCCGAATTGAATTCTACGCGTATACTCAGCGTTTCAAAGGTTTTTTTTTTATATAGGAAAGGGGGCAAACGATGATGGTAATAGAATCCACAAGGAAGTTTTGCGAGGAAGCAAACTTCCTCTAAATCGAATACTGGTGGACCGCCAATCCTCCAGATGGTATGGATGGTACCGCGAATTTTGTCGCGATGTGCGATGGTGAAATTGAGCGGCTGGAATTAGTCTAAACAATTCCTCAGAGCACTGCCTGTGGTAGATGCGATAAAATACGCAAAACCTGCGCCTTGTAAAGTTGCAGGCGGTGTGCCGGCATGAAATACTGCCAAGCTTTTTGGAGGCCAATTTGGCTTTCTCTTCCAAGTGACCACGAAACTGCACATCACTCGATATGTCGATGCCAAGGCTATTTATTTATTATTCTGATACTGCCTGAGGCAACAAGCCTTGAAACTGAGGAGATACGACAAAGGCCTTCTTTTTAGCGGTAAGCGCGCAAACTTGTGTCTGTCTTCTGAGGATTAAACTGGACTAAATTTAGTCGCCCCCAATCCAAGACTTTGTTCAGCAAAGACTCGACTTCAGACACAAGTCTGTTCCGGTACTCGGCGACGTTTTCCTGAGAAATATTGGCACGGTCGGTGTATAGAACATTACCAGTGCTGTCATCCGCATAGCAATGAACGTTACCTATTTGCAACATATCATTGTTATACAAAAGAAACAGCACGCAGCCTTGTGGAACACCAGTGTTAATAGGCTTGTAATCGGAGCATGCACCGTCTATTACGACCTTGATGCTCCGATTAGCCAGAAAACTGGTGATCCAATTGAACAATTTCTCGGGAAGCCCATAGGAAGGAAGCTTCGAAAGAAGCGCTTTGTGCCATACCTGATCGAAGGTCTTATATACATGTATACATGTATGTCACAATGTAAATCATGTTTATTTGAATTCTTAAACGAGTACTTAAATATCATTGTTATAACTACAGTATTTTCGTTTATTTCAAAAGTCCACTGCTGAACATAGTTCATGGGGTTGTGGATTCTCTTACGCCGCTACTATAAAGCCACTTTATTTTAGTTTTTAATATCTTGATTAAAATAATATAAAATCTGGTCTTTCTATGATTTAGTCTAAAGTCTGTTATTTAGGTATATAATAATGTGTATATTGTTATTATAAAACAGTTTTGCAGAGAACTCGTCACTAAGTCACTGCTTAAAAGGCGCAAAGCTTTTAATTCGATTATTATCAATCAGAGCGCCCGTAGTGAAAGCCTAAGCCGTCGTTTTCTCGATATAATTTATTTAAAGCTCATTTTTAAAAATAGTTTTTTTTTTATTAAATAAAGTACATAACATGGAATATAAAAACGCAAAAACGCGTGGTGCTAGAAGGATTATCATACATATAAAAGTAAAGTATTGAAATATGTATACTTTCTACTACTATGGATATCTTAACTTTTCAAGCAGCTCATTTCAGAGGCAAGCAAAAATAACTACAACTTCTGTGTTAAGTCATTGTAAAGAGTATATGGGCACAATGAATGATCCAACAGTTTCTGACAACCAAATAGTTTCCATCTCATTACTTCTTCCTGATAACTATCTTGGTGTTATATGCGGTGTTACAATAATAATTGTTTTGGTCTTAGGATGAAACGATACGAGTAAGGAAGAAAAGCAAAAACGAAAAAGTGGAATTGAGTCAAATCAAGCGCGTCCACGTTTACAAACAGAAAGTTAATGTGGCTGAGTGAGAGCGGAATGAGTAATTTCTAAAGAAATCTGAATCGCACTCAGCTTAGCATTAACTGAGACAGTGATTTTTTTCAATTTGGATGGACCAGTAATGGTTGAGGTAGATAATATAAAGTAACCGCCTAATAATTTAACGTTACGAGAATAGAATGGAACACACATCTAACGTGACGTAATAGGTTAAACACACAAGTTACATTGCATTGTGTATATCTGTAAATTATAGCAAAGCTTCATTTATTTATATCAAAAAAATCCCCTTTTCCACATTTTAAAAGAAACATAGAATTTTAGTGATAAACTTAAAAAAAAAGAAAACTCGAAACGTTGTTGTAATTAAAAAGGATCTGAGACTTATTTTCTATTTTAACGAGTTGTCTTGGGCGTATTTAAGCTTAGCACTTTAAATTTGATGACATAATTAAAACAAGAAAAATTATTTTCGAAATTATTATGATTAAATGTTCTGGTATTTGAAAGGGACGAAGAGAGAACGAAGTGTGAAATATGGGTAAATCAGGAATGTCTAGAACAGGTAAATGAAATTGTATACTTGGGGAGTGCTTTTAGCCGGGATGGAAGATGTGATTTAGATGTGGACAGGCGTGTCGCTGCCGGGAACAAAGTCAATGGTGCCCTGACTGCGTTAGTCAAAAGGCAAGGCGTAGCGAAGAGTGCACGCCTTGCAATACATAACGCAGTGTTGGTACCGACTTTGTTATATGGCAGCGAAACCTGGGTATGCCAGAAGAAGCATAAAAGTAAGTTGAATGCAGTGGAGATGCGATCTCTTCGTAAAATGTGCGGCGTTACCATGGCCGACCGAAAGCGAAACGAAGAGATTCGCAATATGGCAGGTTTGAAAGATGACCTTATCACAAAAATTGATAAGGGCGTGCTTCGGTGGTTTGGGCACGTTGAGCGAATGAGTGAAGACCGAATGCTGAAGAAAATATATAGCGCGAAAGTTAATATTAAAAGGTGTCGAGGTAGACCGAGACTAACTTTCGAAGACCATGTGAGCAAATTGCTCGAAGAGGGTAGGGTCAAAAGTACTCGGATACCTAGACGTGCATGCATGAAGAAGATAATGAATCTGAAAGAAGCGAAAGAGGTTTGTAAGGATCGTGACACTTGGCGATCTGTTCTCTCTGGCTACCCCGTCAGGGATTGTGCGTGAAGATAAGTAAGTATAATGATTTTTTATATTTACGCGAATACTACAAATAGAATAAAACAAATGTTACTGCTTTTATCGCACTTTACAACACCCATGATCAGGGGGGGAGGGGTTTGAGGTGTGTGACGTCCTTCGACCTTCGACTTTTAATTATTAATTTTGGTCCGATCTACGCACTACGACCTTCGAGCTTAGGAATTAAGGAAATTAAAATTTTACATAAAATTAGTTTTATTCCATACTAGCTGTGCCCGCGGCGTAGCTCGCGTATACAGGTTTTACATAAACAATTTGTCGTTTAGGTAAGAGAATATTAAACGATTTATTTCATTACTGTATCAATAAGTGGTAACTAAATAAATCATTATCATCAAAGTTCTAAGTCGTTTATGATAGAGCTTCTGTGTAAACGACGTGAGAAGTAGGCTTAGCCGGGGTGTACACTAAAAGGTTACGGGGGCTACTAACGCGGGAAAAAGCAACATAGAGTTGGCCATGTGCAAAACAGTCAGTACTGAGGTACACTCCTACAACACGTAAAGTTTGACCTTGCGCTTTATTTACGGTCATCGCATAACACACGCTCACTGTAACTGGGAACTGAATGCACTTAAAACTGAAAGGAAAGTTACTTCTTAATAGAGGGTTTTGGGCAGTGCTGCCAGATAAAAAAAAACTAATTCGGCTCTAGGACAACACAAAAAGCGCTAGATTTCATGAAAACAGCGCTTTAAAAAAGCCCTAGATTTCGCGCTAAATTGACTACAAACAAAGTTTGTGTTTTTTTATATAATCATAATAAAGAAAACAACATTAAGTTTTTTTTCTGGCAATATTGTTTTTGATGTATCAATACTACGCAGGACATCGACTTATAATTATGGCAATTGCTGTCAACAGTAGTTAGTACTGTACGAACAATAAAAATGTCATTAATTGTTTTAAAGTGCAATGTATTTCGCAACTTAGTTTCAGATGTCAGCATCTGATTGCGGTTGCTACACAGTTTCTTTGTGTTATAACTTCTAAGTAACTTTTAACTTAGCTGTGCTCTAAGCAACTGACTGAAACTGAATAAAGCAAAATAAATGCGTTGCCAAAACCATGAACAAAAACTTTAATAAAGGGGATTTCCCCGCTTATAGTCGTCAGTAAAAAAATCAAGTTGATCATCCTAAAGGGGAAGCCAGGAGATCCATAGCACAGGGTATCCTAGTTTGGACTCGTCTCCCATGCTCTTTGTTTTGTGGAAAAAATATGTTTGAAAAAGATAAACTGCAATGTACTATTTGTGGGAAAAAATAATAAAGGTCATTATTATTATTATCGGTAATGTGGACTAACAGTGCTGATATAAAAGAGTTAATAACCCGCTAGTCGCTAAAATATTGAAATGTGTGCTAAACACACCAAAAAGCGCTGGATTAAGCTAGGTGCTAAAATTTCGAAATGCGCGCTTAACATTCCAAAAAAGCGCTAAATCTAGTTCCCAAAGCGCTAAAGTGGCAGTACTGATTTTGCGTATATTATAAATACAATATCACGACATTTCGTTGCACAATTTTTATTGTTGGTCGGCTTCCGTTGTATGGCTTCGATGGATACAAATTTCTTCAGTAAGTCTCAATACGATTCATTGGCGAAAAATCTCAACACAGCAATTCAGAAAAGTTTGTAATTTGTACAACTCCATCTATTACGTCCTTTGTGTGAGAAAACATCCTTTTTAAATCTCTTTTTGTGTTTTAAGTATAAATATATTAATTATTATGGAACGTTTTTTTTACATACAAATCTTTTTATTACTATTTCTGAGATTCTAATGCGCCATTGAACAAATTCGAACCTACATTTCAAAATAATAATCATTACTTTCGATAGAATTAACCAATTTTAATAAAACAAAGATTAAATGTAACTCGAAGATACGCTTTATGATTTTCTTAACGATTTCTTTGAAAATAAAAGATGTTTACTTTAGACGTGATGCGTTCATATAATAACAGACAAATAGACAGACAGACAATTCTAAAAATTATAAAATGTTCTTATTTAATTATTTTCAGTTCCCCATAATGATTTTAGCCACCAAAATATATATACAATGTACAGAAAGAGACACAACATGTTATCATCATTTTTATTATATGTATATAATTAAAGAGAGATGGCGCTGCTAACATCAATTCTAAAAATAAAAGAGATTAATTGACGCGATTGATACATTATATAAAACGCAAGAGAACTTATAAATCAGTGCCTGCACAGTAAGCAAAAATAAAGTTTGACTCTCGCCAAAACCAATTTGTTAATAGCTCTTTTAAAATTTGATTTACCACATAGAGTACTCGGCGGTAAAGAATAAATTGAGTTTGTCAACACGCAGTAGGGCAGCGAGTAATATAATAAAGATTAGCAGTAAATATGAAAACTCATCTACAGGAAAAAAAACACATTGCAATTGCATTACATTTTCACAACACCACCATCTATCGAAGAAATGGGAAAACTATTGTGCTTCAGATTTAGTTAATAAGGTTAATATATTTTTGTATAATATATTTAATACGTTCTTTAATACTTTTGTTTACTGCGTTTTAGATATACATAATTATATCATTATTTTACATAATTTAACTATGATTTATGATATGATATTAGTTTAAAATGCACTTGATGACTCAAACAAAGCCACCGTTGAGCAAATTCGTACCTATACTTCCCTACCCATACTTCAGAATATTTATCATAACTTTTGATGGAATGAACTGATTTTAATGAAATAAAGACTAAATGTAACCCGAAGATACACTTTATAATTTCCTTAATAATTCTTATGATATAAATTAGTACTTTATACGTGATACGTTAACAAACAAACAGACAGACAGACAGACAGACAGACAGACAGAAAATTCTAAAAATGGTAGAAATGTATTTAATTACTTATTTTTAGTACCCCTCAATCACTTTTATTACAAAAATATAAAATGTACAGACATCTGCTATTTACAGTTTTATTATATGTATAGATGTTCGAAATCTATAAACATTTGCAATCGTAATTGTAAATAATACACGTACAGAAGGTGGTTTGTTCAGTATAGGGAGTGTGTAGCAATTTTCACGTCACTATGCACTTTGTCATTATGCATCAGAATCGTGACGCCTCGAGACAACTCGCAATTATTATGTATGTTAAAGAAACTCTTTCCAACGTCGAACATTAAAAGGCGTGCAGTCGCTTAGATCTTTTATATAATTTATTTTATGCTATTTTATTTGTTTTTATATGTCTATAGTATTTCTATCAATCCTTTTATTTAATAGTAAACGGCAATTTATTATTATTTGTTATTTTATATGCAAAAGTGAAGCATTAAATAGTTTAATAACGAAAAAATACATTTTTATAAGTTTGCTACTCCATAGCTGGCGTAAGTCTTGGTAGTTCACATTATTATAACGAGCTGGCGGCACATCGGCACAGTGCAAAGCAAACTGTGCCCACGGTCACTCGAATAACCGACACTTTTCCATAATAGCCCTGATCAGGCATGCGATAACAAGCCGACGATAGCTGAACCCGTATTTTATTTATATGTAAGCTTGCCTCTTTTTCAATAACGCTTTTTCCCTCGTGCATCGGAAATTTTGCTCTTTTATGGCATCGATGCTATGCTGATTATTTACTAAGGTAATTATGCAGCTATAACACCAAATATTGAAGGGACAAATTGCAGCTGAGCAGCCTGACTATCGATACGGATGAATTACTTTTTCATTTTTATTATTTTGTAAGGCAAAAGTCAAATAACGAATGGATCCCAATTATTAATTAGTCATCATCAATTTTAGAATCAGAGTACGAAACTAATCCAACTGCAGAGAGGTGTAAGACAGGGTGACGTTATATCCCCGAAACTCTTCACCGCTGTATTGGAAGACGTTTTCAAGTTACTGGACTGGAAAGTATACGGTATTAACATCAATGGCGAATACATCACTTACCGTCGATTTGCTGACGATATAGTCCTTATGGCAGAATCGCTGGAGGACCTAAGCACTATGCTCAATGACCTCAATAGTGTCTCCCAACGGATAGGTCTTAAGATGGACATGGACAAAACAAAGATCATGTTTAATGTCCATGTCACACCTATGCCGGTAGTTGTTGGGAGCACTAAGCTCGAAGTTGTTGAAGAGTATGTTTACCTGGGAAAATAGTTCGACTAGATAAGTCCAACTTCGACCGGCAAGTCAATTGCAGATTCAACACGGCTGGGCAGCGTCCGGGAAACTACGACACATCTTCTTGTCAAGTATACCTCAAAACTTGAAAACAAGATTGTACAACCAGTGCGTGTTGCCAGTGGTGACTTATGGATCTGAGACGTGGTACTTCACTGTTGGCCGTATGAGAACGCTCAAGGTCCCTCAGGGAGTGACCTTATTTGTAAGTTTATCACGCAGAGGGTGATAAACTTAGAAATAAGGGTATCCGAAGAAGAACCAGAGTAACCGACATAGCCCAACGCATTAGTAAGCTGAAGTGGCAATGGGCCGGCCATGTTGCTCGAAGAACCGACCGATGGTGAAAAAAGGTTCTCGAGTGGCAGCCTCGTACCGGAAGGCGAAGTGTAGGGTGACCCTCACTAGATGGAGTGACGACTTGATAATACATGCAGGAAGTTGATGGACGCAGGTAGTGGCTGTGGACCTTGCTTTGTGGCATTCCTTGGGGGCGGCCTATGTTCAGCAGTGGACTTTGAAGGGGTGTAATGATGATGATGATGATGATCCATTTTAGATTACTAGAGCTACTTTGATTTCATCCTTTATAGCCAGTTGGTGAATTCCACCTAAAGGTGAAGTCCATGATCATTAATTTAAACATTTTCTTTATTTCACCGTGTACCGACATTAGACCCATACGCAAATATTGATCGGTATAGAGACACCCGTGGCGCAGGTTCATTAAGAAGCCGCAAGCGACGCTATTGTTAACATTTTTAATTCACGTGTCCGCCGCACGCGACATCCCTCGAGCACGGCGACTGCTGGGAAATCTCGCTGGGAAATTAACGCCACAATTTTTATATGTCTTTTTCTCGTTTGCGAGGCGCTTCCATTTTATTTATTTCACGCTTCGATCGCCGCACGGCGCTTAGTTAATACTTTTATTTTTGTTTTGTTTAAAAAACTTTTATAATCCTCACTTTGTGCTTCGTTCCGTATGCCGTCTTTTTAATGTGAGAATGTTGCATTAAAATCAAATATATAATTTATATATTGCATTTTCGCCTTGTTATGCTTTATTTTATATTTGAATTTAATGTAAAGACTACTGTTGTCCGTATTATTATTTTTAATAGAATTAGGGTGACAAAGGAGCTGACAGTTCACCTGATGTAACTCATAAACATCTTTATCTGTCCTCGATTAAGAATCAAAAGCCCCCAATTGAAGAATACAATAATGCGTCACCCCTGAGGACTAAGACAGAATGCCTCGTTTCCAATAAAAAACGGTCTACGAATCTCTGCACTCACCATAGGAAACGCCGCAGCATTAAGCGCTATTCCACACTAGCTAGCCCTCTAGGTCTAGGTAGTCCTTTCCTAATCGAAACGATTCATTTGTGCTACACCCATAATATTACTTCGGCATGGCTCTAGAAAACTATTATTAATCAATCGTAATTTTATAACCAATTCTGTTCTATTTATTTTATATAATTAGGCATTTCATCTTATTAAATTTTGAAAAAAGTCCGTTGGTCGTGAGCGCGACTGCTGATCTTGTAGTCTTGGGCTAGGTCAAAAAACAGTTATTAGGTATTTTTGTTAATAAATTCTTTAAAAAAGTCCGGAATCAGGAAGTTGGCGGTGTTTCAACCCCGTAGCTAGAAGAAATATGAAAGCCGTTGATCCTGCCCTGATCTTTCTCCGGTCGTGCTGGATAGTCGAGCGAAGAAATAATACATAAGCTTGCTTATACACTAGTGCACTATAATCGTGTCCTGCGCAGAATGGCGCCGTAACCGAAATTAGACGTTATTGTTTATTGACATTATTATAAAGTAAGTTCCCGATGAGCTAGATACTTTTATCTTTAAACATGGTAAAAAGATGGTCGTCATTTTGAGTTATATTTTTTTTTTATAATTGCTTATAATGTTTCGATAAAAAGTTTAATAGTTTTGATTGCTGGTGTACAAACATGTCCGCACGTCTGTCTGTGGCAAGTTATCGTCATTGAAAAGCGTCCGATCTTAATTAGTTTTCACATCTCACAGGCGTCTAGTTCGATACGATCTCCTACTTGTTACAATTTGTTTTCGTTTGGCACAAAAACTTGATACCCTTTTGTTTTAACGGATTTTTATTTGGATGTTCTCTGTTGATGTATGGTGATTGGTTCCCTTGTCCCGCCCTGTATCTTCGTTTATAATCATAATAATTCTTTCGGTTTTTGCCTGTGAAACAATGTTACTCTTATAACCTGTGTTTGATTTGTTTAGTGATTATTCACAAATAAATCGAAACACGAAATTTAAATTCGTACGAGTACAATATATCATTAAAGTATATACTTTTTGTATGCAAAATAAATGACAAATTTTAAAAGTTGTACCTGATATAATTTACATAATTTTGACAATCCATTCTAAAAACTAAACGCGCATGTGCCACACTACTCTTCCCTGCGTATGCGCGAAGATATGAGTACTGCACAATTTTGTTTGAAATAGCTGTTCTAATACGTAAGTACATATTACTTCAATTGGTATCATGACCTGGAAGAACACTATATGTAAAAAAATCATCACCAAAGAAATCGTTTAATGTAAAATTAGTAAACTGACAAGGTTTTATCAATTAGTAAACTGACAAGTGTTTTTTTATTAAGATTTTCACATTTTTTTATAAATTTTTCGCTTCATGTAAAATATGCTTTTGTTGAATAACATTGTTTTACTTGCAACAAAGCAGGATTTTTTTTGTTTTTTTTTTATATAGGATAAGGGTGACAAACGAGCATACAGTCCACCTGATGGTAAGTGGTTGCTGTTGCCCATAGACATCTACATCTATCTTGGTTTGCGAATTAAAATGCGGATGCGTTGTCAGCCGTGAGGACTAAGATAGAATGCCTCGTTTCCAGTAAAAAGGGTCTCCGGTTCTCTACACTCACAATACGAAACACAGCAGCATTAAGCTGCTATTTTACGCTGGTATTCTGTGAGAGCATGGTCCTTCCCCAGTCGAGCCGACCCATTCGTGTTACAACTATACCAGAAATATAGCTGCAGCATGGCTCTACCACGTAAAAATGTATATCTGTGTCGCACACTAGTATGATGTTCATAAAGATGAATGTTCATTTTTATGAAAGAGGAAAATGATGAGAAAATACCCATACTTTCTCATCAATTTCCTCATCAGCAAGTCACAGTCCAGTGCTATACATGCGCCTCTCCCACTGTTGGGTGAATTAGCCATAAGCGTCACCATTAATCGTAGTACCAGACATATGGCGACTCTAACGCTGTTTTCCATCACTGATCTGATATTTTCATCTAGTATTATACGACAGACTCTGCACTGCTATATACCGAAAGACATGCAATATTTGTGGCCTTGCCTATTATGACTCCACACAGCACTCTATTAAAAAAAACTTTAATGTTATTAGATCTCCCTTCATTATAACTACATCTATAGTTGAAAATTGTGGATTTATATTCACCCGCATAAGCCCATAAATGGTCTCCTGCTAAACATGGGCGTCCCTTATGAAGGGAGAATTTTTTGTAACGTCACGCTTGGTGTATTAACAACAGTACCAAGGTTTAGCTCATTAGACTGTGCTTCTCATCACTGCGCTGAATATTTTGCGTATATGTTTATGCCACATATTAATGTTATACTAGTTCCTATTATAACGTCATCTACCGGAGGTCATGATATCTTTTTGTCGTTTTTCATAGTTTACTTTTACGACACTTGTTGGAATGAAATATAGTGGTCTATTTTTAAAGCCGCAATCGAACAGTGCCTTTTTGAGTTAATGTATCTGAAGACACTTTCAATTATCGTAAAAAGACTATTTCAAATATCGCATTATAAAATTTGTCAACAGTGTTTTATACTTACTTTTAATTATGTAGTAACTATTATATACGAGTATGTAACCTGTGCTCCTATTTTAAACCGTTAATCGAGGCCTTCGTTAAACGACGCTTCGTTATAAGGAGAAGGCACCAGGTAATACCGTGACTAAAACAAGTTGATTTTAATTGCTATACCTGTGTATGGTTATGAGTCGGCACCTTGTTAGTTTTTTTTACGGCAACTGCTATTCTTTCGTCCAATTTAATTTTTACTGCATGTCAAACATTATTCGCTCCGTAACGCCTTCGCCGATGCGTATTCCAGTTATTTTTTTAATTTGCGGACTGTTCTCAAATATTTTTATAGTTTTAATTTGGCTGGATTTGAATTTTGCATGTAATTATGTGTATGAACTCGCAATATAAAATGTAATTGCATTATCATAAATATTATGTTTACCCTTATTCTTTCAAAGTTGCCAAACAGAAAGTATGTTTTTAAAATACTATCTTTATAAAACATAACTATATAAACTTTTGAAGCTCGAATATGTAGAATAATATATTTATTCAGTTTAGTTGCTGGTGAAAGTTTTTTTTAAGACTTGTAATATTCTAAAATAAATTATTTAGCTTAGTCTTTGCAATACACTTAAGTTTTTTTTACTTGTCGCTAGTTAACAGTCTTAAAACCAATATCATTATTGCAAACTGCTAGTAATTTTAGCTCTATTCGTTTTCAATGTCAGAAGCTAACTTTTCTGTTTTTCTATTTTTTTTTAATATTCATTTGTCTTACATTTTATAACATATTTTTTGTGTATGTACCAAAATAAACATGTATTATTTTTTAAGTAGCAGTTTCCAGTCAGGACAATGATTAAACCATTGTTATTCAGTACTAGATTTGAGTTTCGGAATAAGTTGTGACTGGCGTTAATTTAAGTGTTCCATTGCTTCCGAAAATATTAATAAAAAAATATTAATAATGCCTGTTCCCCGCGACTTCGCCCGCGTGTAATTTTGGGTTATAATTTTGTTGCGCGGAACCCTAATTATTTTTCTAAAATATAGGCAGCCGAAGTTACTCATTATAACATCAGCTATCTACCAGTGAAAGTCCCGTCAAAATCGGTCCTGCCGTTTCGGAGATTAGCCGGAACAAAAAGACAGACAGACAGAAAAAATTAAAAAAATTGTGTTTTTGTTATAGGTACCGTATATACTTTTATATGCAATTAGTAAAAAACTGTTATTTTGACATTACAAACAGACACTTCAATTTTATTTATTTGTATAGATTTCTTAGATGTTTGGTCTTTTTTTCTGCCTCTAAGTCTCTGGGTAAGTACTATCTTCTTACTTATTCTATCATCTCACGCCTGTCACCCGGGTAAGCAGAGACTACGGATTTCTTTTTGGTACGGTCCATACGCCTCTCTCTTTCTCTCTCTCACACTCTCTTGCTTCTTTCTTCTTTCTGTCTTATTTTATTTATATTTTATTTTTTCTACATTCTTTCTTTTTTTCTTTTTTCTCTCTTTATTACCTGTTTCCACCACCTAATAGAATTTGCAGCTCTGTTTCAGTCTGAAGGGTATAGAGAGTCAGTATAACTGCAGGTTTCGAGGCATTCCATCTATGAGAGGTGATAACGCAGTAGTAGCCTTCATTGTTTGAAATTGACTGCAGTTGTCCATGGACTGTAGTAGATTTCTATTCTCATCTAATTACTAAGCACTCTACAGTTCTGTTCGAGAAAACGATACATATACTTTATATGAAAAGCACATGGGTAGGTTCATGCTTTTCTTAAGAGAACTTTTATATTTTAGCAACTGAACATAGCAGACTTCCACCGGAGTCAACAAATAATGTTTCAAGCGATGCGTGGTACTTCGCGGGCACAGAGTCGCGCTGTCGATAAACAGCGCGCCGACCACCGCAAATTGAAAACCGACCAAGTGTGAAATGACTGCGGACCGTCTTCCTGTCTACTAGCATTGTTAGAGCTATGACGTAGCTGATAACGCATCGCTCAGTTTTTACCAATATTGGAATAGAATATGATAGGCAAGTAACAAAAAAGATTTCAGATTCTATTATAAATTTTTCGTATTATAATTTGTTCATTGTGTAAAAGTTAATGTAAATGTACACGTTACATACGTCCCAATACCGGGTAAAGCCTCCTCTTATTTCTGAGAGGGTTATAGAGTAATTAGTCGCTGCACTGTTCCTAATGCGTATTAGCGGCCAGTTTCCGCTCAGTGTTTTCCTTCAGCGCCGAGCTCGTGGTGAATCAGCTTAAAATTGCAATTAACAATTTCATTGGTGCCGAAGATCGAACCAGAGCTGCTCGCGTACTTTGTAGGCATTGTTATACTGAATGACCGTGCACTTTAGCATTTATGTTTAATCCTAATGGCCCTGAGCTTCAATTATAGTCGAATACGATATTTTTGACACAACATAGAATAGAATTATTAAGTGTGCCTCCTCATTTGGATTGGATTTTCATCTTTATAAGCTAGAAACTTACGGATTTTCTGATGCAGAATAATGCGTCATTTTCATAATAATACGATCATAGAAATTTGTGCCAATGAATGAATGAATGAATGTCTTTCATCTTTAACACTGCTCCCAGTCGACGGTCAGTTCTTTTACATCTATTTTTTTTTTAAAAACGTTACCTCCACACTAAGATTTATTCTGTATATGGGCAGTTTACATACATAGATTTCACAAGGAAAAGCATCCAGATCCAGAACAATTATTTGTAGGCCATACAAATACTTGTTCCGTGCGGGATTCGAACTCGCGGCCCTTCGAAGCGCTGCAACTCATTGCTAAGCCACTGCGCCACGGAGCAGTAGTAGTTAGGTAGTTAGTAGTAGCACGGAGTTGTACATATGCAATGAGATTTTTCGTTATAGTTTATTCTTGTTCAAATTTTGTCATATACAATAGTCACCTTTTTATGTGAAAGGGGCAGAAGAGCATGTGGCTATTAATAAACTAAACTAAATAAGTCTACCGCCGCCCATGAACAATTGCAATACCAGGTGAATTGCTGATGCGTTGTTTTCTTTTCTTGAAGACCCCTAAGTCGTATTAGTTCAGAAATTGCACATACCTAAAACCTAAAAAAAGTAAATCGAACAGTGGTGGCCTATTACGACGCCTACAGAACATTATGGGTGACGTCATTGATATACTACAAAGGTGACGTACTTTCTTACAACGGCATTACACGGCAGTAATAAATCACTTTAAATAAAAATACTCATAATTTTGTCTACAAATTTTTCACTTTATTGTTTCGTTTTGTATTGCTATTATTTCTTTCATTACATTATTTTTCGTAAACTTGTATATATATTACGATATTTTTATACAATGAAGAAACACGGCTATATAGTTCGAAGAAACGATAACCAACAGGGAAGAAAGGTTCACGAGTAGCAGTCCCGTACTGTTAAGCGAAATGTAGGACAAGCCACTACTAGAGGGAGTGACGACCTGGTAAGAGATGCAGGCGGCATACAGAGATACATCTATCCACTGTATGTGGTTCCGGACCGTGCACTGTGGCGTTCCTTAGGTAAGGCTATCAAAGGTCCAGTGCTGAACACAGGCCTTCCAATAGAACCTTCGCAGGCGGTTTCGCAACCGCAGTATTTTTAGTTGTCCATTTCTTGCATTGTTTCTCTCTGTCGCCTATTACGACATCCATAGGTTAATATGGGGTACTAAATATTCTTACACCGCCACTACACGGTCGTTACAACCTATCACCTGATGTTGCCCATTACCTGATGACACAAACGTGCACACATTCTACGACATGGTAAGTGGATGCTGTGCCCCATAGACACCTACATCTATCCTCGATTAAGAATCAAAATGCGTTGTCAAAATGGACTCCTTACTAGAATCCAGTACTTGTCACTTACGTGACAAAACATTATTATTAACATTGTGCTGTTATATCAATTCGATAATCGAGCTGACCCATTCGTGTTGTAGGTAACAATACAGCTGCAGTGTGTCTCTACCACGTTATTTTTTATATTATTCTAAGCCAGCGCTTAACTACAATCCCACCTGATGGTAAGTGGTGATGTAGCCTAAGATGGTGAAGCGTACTGACTTAGAAAAAACCTATTCACTCTTGGCTTGAAGACACCCACATTGTAATCGAATGGAAACACAGATGTTGGTAACTCCTTTGCTGTACGCATGATGAACGATGTTTTTTTATATTTATTCTTAGAAAGAGTGTTACATTATTTACATTTAAAATTTTGCCAAACTGTAAGCCAGTTTGTAGCAAACCGTTTGGTTCAAATGCGTGGTAAAACGACAACGAAGGGGTGAAGACTGGCCGAACGTCTGGTTGTCCAATAGTGGAAGGGAGAGGGAGGAATTAAATTATGCAATTCCTGCGCACACTCTCCGAAATACATCCTGAAGAAAACCGAAAGGATGGCTGCTTTGCGCCTGTGTTCGAGGCTGGTAAGATTGGTTTTAATCAAATTCGGGTCACCGGTAAGTAAATAAACGTTATTTCAGATATAAAAAGTCGATGGTCCATTCGTTATTCACCAATAAAGTCTATCACTATTTCCGTCTGTTAACTCAGACTTGACTGAACATAAGCCCGTTTACAGTTTGGTGCTCTCTCACTCTCTTTCTCTCTCTCTCTCTTTCTCTCACCATATAGTTCGTTAAGTCAGTGGCGTTCGTTAACACTAAGGTAATTGTTTCCATAAAAAAGGGGTTTCGTAATTTAGATAAAAGGTCTGACCGACTCCGGAGAGCGGTTATACATCTTAATTTTCGGTCGTTTGATGGATAACAGACCCCATTAGCGGCTAGTTGTTTTAATAGAAGTCATGAGTGGTCCGTGGTTTAGTGGCATCAATCAAAGCGACAAGCGCGTTATCGCGAAGAGTGGCGTCGATTGATTGCGTCGCGGCACCTCTTATCGTAGGTAATAATTAGGGCCTCGGTTGGAAGACTTCCATGGTTGAGTAGCAAAATCTATCTTAGTTGCATCTTTTATTTATCTAGCTATTAGTCGAAAAACAAATAGTTAATACTTTAATTTTCTTGAATATTTTTTTTTGGTTTCGTATAAACAGAAGAACGTAACAGCCTACAACGTAACTGCTGGGCACTGGCCTTCTTTCACTTTTAAGAGGATTTAATAAGTAGGTTGGCAAAGGGAAGAAGTCTGCTTTGCTTGACATACAAGTTTTCCTTTAGCTCCCATTACGCGGTAAATCTATCTGTATCTTTACCTTATAAAAGTATTATTAGGAATTTGTCGGTGTAACTGGGTTCAAACTCGAGTTGCTACTCTATAAAATTTAAGGCAATCCTCCAAATTGATTTATTATTTTAAACTTTCACAAAATTTAAGACAATGTCTACCTACCTACATATTATAGTTACTTATGATCCCGACCTAAGGGAGAAAATAGACTCTTAAACTTTCACCCTTATCTGGTGATGGAAAGTAACGTTACTAGAGCGAAGCTATCGGCTTTGCGCTTACTTATCAAATTTATATAAATCACAAAAAAAAAACATAAAGAATGCCATCAGTAATGCGTGCTGGCTGCTCTGTTCATTAGTGGACTTAAAAATGACTGCTGATGTGATATGACTCCTAGGACCTATTAAGGCTAATTGTAAAGAAATATTTTAAAGTTATTTACATTGCAATAATAAAAGAAAATTTACATTACAAAACTTTGCTTAAGTATTAATTTACCTATTTAAAAATTCTCTTGTTTATTTTGTATTATTTGATACAAGTGTTAACATAAAATCGATCGATTGACAATTTCACTTTGTGCACGCGTATAAGTTTCATATTGAATGAAACTTATTCATTTCGATTTAAACAATTTTAATTTTATTAATTTTGTATTTTTTTTAAATAAAAATTTAAGCTGTATTCCGTAAAATTACATTACAGCACCTAAATAAGTTTCCTCGCATCCTACAATTACAGACTTCCCGATACAATCGAAGATAAAAACATCACGTTTGGCCCGCATGTTGTTTAAAAATGTAATTAACGCTTGTTAAGAAAAAAATATAAAAACAACATTTGCTTCTCGTCATAAAAGGATTTCGAACGACAGCGCACAGTGCCTCCCGCCAGGATTACACTCTCACACTTATTTCTCTTTTAATGACATATGTACGCCAATAAAAAGTGTCTTCACAAATTATTACCTTTCCTGTTATAATGAAGTGAGAGTGTTATAAGCAGTTGAATATTTTTAAGCGTAATAAAATTTCATTAATGGCTTTTTATCAAACAGCATTTTTGTTGTCTGCTACCACACGTTTTATAAAATCTAGTATTTTTTTCTGGTACCCGGCGCGTTGCTGCCGCAGAAGAAATAATTGTGGAAATATAGTTTTAAATTTGGAAGACTTATATTGTTTAATTAAGAATACATTCATTTAAGTTCAATGATATATAACTTTCAAATAAATTTGTTGATACGCGCGTGTAAGTTAATTGTACTATGCCTATAACTTTCGCGCAATGGCATGCAATAAGTTGACAAAGTTTTACCGCAATCTGATGAACGGTATGACAGCGCGTAAAATACGAATATACAAACATTAATTTTTATATACTAGACTGACTGTTACTCGCGACTTCGCCCGCGTGTAATTTATTACGATTGGATTTCATGCGTTTAAATTTTTTGCGCGGAACCCTAATTCTTTTTCTAAAATAAAAGTAGCCTAAGTTACTTCTTATAACATCAACTATATGTATGTATTATGTATGTACTATACTACTCCAGCCGTTTCGGAGATTAGCCTGAACAAACAGACAGACAGACAGAAAGACAGACAGACAAAAATTTAAAAATCGTGTTTCTGTTATAAGTACCGTATATACTTTCATATGCATATAGTACAAAGCTATTCTTTCGACTTAACAAACGGACACTTCAATTTTATTTATTTGTATAGATTAGCCTTTTCTCGCGGCTTTGTTTGCGTGGTCTTTGCATTATGTACCATTCGTGTTCCAAAATTCGGACTCGCCACGTTGAATGTCTGTTAGTTAGTCATAAACGTTATTCTAAGAAGCTAGATTATTAGTTCATTAAAAGCCATTTTTTTATACAATAAATATATTTTCTTTAATTATTACTTATCGAGTCCAGATTTTATGATTGTCTTCTTTGGCATTAAATTAATACAATGAAGTATTGTCAATATATAATATAAACTAATTAAATATAAACCATAAAATAAAAATTGACTTGACTACAGCGCTTACTTTCGAATCCTAGCATAGCTACAAATCATCGTTTTTTTATAGGGTAGGGAGACAAACGAGCACACAGTCCACCTGATGGTAAGTGGTTGCTGTGGCCCATAGACATCTACATCTATCCTCTATTACAAATCAAAATGCAGATGCGTTGTCAGCCCTGAGGAATAAGATGGAATGCCTCATTTCCAGTAAAAAGGGTCTCCGGTTCTCTACACTCACCATACGAAACACAGCAGCGTTAAGCTGCTACTTTTCGCTGGTATTCTGTGAGAGCGTGATTTTTCCCTGGTCGAGCCGACCCATTCAGGCTACAAATATACTAATAATATAGCTGCAGCGCGGCTCTACCACGTAAAATAAAAGTAAAGTAAAGTTAAGTTGCAGCCTATTTCCGTCCCACTGCTGGGCACAGGCCTCCTCTCATTTCTGAGAGGGTTTTAGGGCAAGAAAAAGTCCACCGCGTTGCCCCAATGCGTGTTGGCGAACTTCACACGCTCGAGGGGGTTGCTCGAGTACTGTGAAGCTTACAGCGAGTGCTAACCATCTAAGCTACCACGGCTCTTCTCCAAGTAAAATCTTATCATTAAATTAATATACTATCTATCTTAGGTATTTTATAAATGTATCTATATCAAAGCCTAGAATGATGAACATTTTGAAATCCATATCAAATTCGTTTTTCAATTTGCTTCGTTTCATAATAATTCCTCTTTCACTCTTATTTAAATCGTCTTTATAACCGGCCGTGAAATTGTAGGGCAAAGAATGATTTTCGCATCATCCAAACATAAAGGTTTAATCGTTGCGCATTGAGTGGAACTAATACGGGCGAAATGGAACAGAAGACGGAGCAAAGAAGAAAAATAATTTATCCGTGATCATGGAACAAAGGGCGGGACACAATAGAACAAAAGCGTTCCGGAACGAACCCGGTTTGTTCGGCAAGTCTAATATATGAAATCGATTGAGGAGACATCCAGAGATGGCCTTATTTTACAAAATGTGTTACTTAGTAGGCATAACGCCTTGTTTTTTTTTTTACTTTTTCTAAGTGTTTAAACTGTTAATAAGCTGTTAGTTGATGGTGGTGGAATGCGACCGTAGGCCTTCCACTTTCGAGAGAGCCAATCGTTCGGCAGTCATAATATCTGGCTTTACCACTTATATTGGGTTTTCTTAGTTCAGTTCCAAGGCATAGTCAATATTTGTGCAAAACTGTAAAATCTAACCTTCGGTTAATATTGTATGCTGTGCGCGTTCTGATTTTTTCTCGTACTACACCTGAAACTTTTATCCTGTAACAAAATATTACACATAATTCAAGATGGTGAGGTAAAGTACGTGCTTACCTTCCGCTGTTCTTACACTTACCACTGAACATTAATTACATGCTAGATATAACATAAAAAATATTTCAACAGTATTCTTACCAGAACATATAATTTACAAAATAAATTACGATACAATACAATACCTTCAATTTCCTTAAATTAAGATTGTTGCATTTTAAGTGGATTCATAATTAATTTATGTTACACGTTTTAAAGTAATTTTCTTGATATTACATCATTCGGAATTGTAGTGTAGAAGTGCATTAATCACAGATAGAGTTTCCACGTCAGCGTTGAGATAGAGTGAGATACGAGGGTGGATTGAAAAGTACTCGGCCTAACCAAGAAAATAAACACATACTAAATCAGTTATATTTTTATTTTTCTACATAATCACCATCAAGTTCAATACACTTTTGCCACCTCCCCTTCCAAGCATTTAGACCGTTGAAAAAAAATGATTCTTCCTTAGAGTCAAAATATGCGTCTACAGCTGCTTTGACCTCGTCGTTTGTCGAAAGTCTTTGACCTCCCAAGTGCTTTTTTAGGTTAGGGAACAGAAAGAAGTCTGATGGTGCCAGATAAGGTGAATACGGCGGATGCGGTAACAGTTCAAAGCCACAGTTGTGAATTTCAGCCATTGACTGTACTGACGTGTGAACACGGGCGTTATCTTGATGAAACAGGACTTTTCTTCTGAGCATTCCTCGACGTTTTTCTTTTATTTCCTCTCGTAAACGACGTAGTAAGGTGCAGTAGTAATCAGAGTTTATATTCTGACCCCTTTCAAGATAATCAATCATAATCACACCTTTCGAGTCCCAGAATACTGAAGCCATCACCTTATTTGCCGACAAAATCGACTTAGCCTTTTTAGGGGGTGGTGAACCAGGTCTTCTCCACTGTTTTGATTGTTGTTTTGTTTCCGGTGTACAGTAATGAACCCATGTTTCGTCCATAGTAACAAAACGATTCAAAAAATCATCTGCATCGGCTTCAAATAACTCCAAACAGTCGCGTGAAATAGTCAATCGCGTCCTTTTTTGTTCAACTGAAAGCAGTCGCGGAACCCACCTCGCAGACACCTTGTGGAAACCCAACTCGTTGACAATGATGTTTTGAGTTCGTTCGTAAGAGATGCCTATAATCTCTGCTATCTCTCTAATTTTTAATCTGCGGTCTCCCATTATTAAATCAAGTACTTTTTTAATATTTTCGTCAGTAGTTGACGTCGAAGGCCTTCCAGAGCGGGGTTCATCTTTCACACTCTCTCTACCACGCTTCAATTCTGCTATCCATTTTTTGACGGATAAATATGACAGAGCACAATGGCCTAATGTACTGACCATGTCATCATGGATGGCTTTTGATGATAGACCCTTCTTATGGAGGTACTTAATGGCGGCACGCTGCTCGATTTGCTCCATTCGCGGAAATTATGTCCGATTACTTTGTTAATAAATATATAAAATCACAACTAATTATCGCACACGTTTCGAACTTCACACAATGAACTAGTCTGAACTGAACTAAATAATGTGGGTAGATTCAATTTTTATAATTGAATGGATCTGTGTTAGGCCGAGTACTTTTCAATCCACCCTCGTATCTATGCCAGCAGTGCACGATGTCAATTTGTGGTTTACAGGCTGTACTAATGTGTGTGATTACTAGCTTTGCTCTTAGTTCCAAGCTACTCGTTACTCGGTGTAGATAAGTTAGGTATAAAATAATTCATGGACATATTTCATTTAAAATATTTCTACTCTGCTAGAGATGAAGTTATTATTTTATTCATTTTAAATAGAATAATTTTCACCAAATACACAAATCAGCTTTTTTCTACAGAAAAAGGGTGACAAACGAGCAAACAATCCAACTGATGGTAAGTGGTTGGTGTGGCCCATAGACACCTACATCTATCCTCAACTAAGAATGATAATGCAAAAGCGTTCTCACGCTGAAGGACTAAGAAGGAATGACTCGTTTTCAGTCAAAAGGGTCTCCGGATGCCTATTCTCACCATATGTTATAGAGAAATATTCAAGTGATATTTTACGCTGGTATTCTGTGAGAGTGTGGTCTTACCCCGGTCGAGCAGATCCATTCATGCTGCAGCCATAAGTAACTGCAGTATGGCTCTACCACGTAACATGATCTAGTGCTTGGGGCAGCCCTCTAACAAGAATGAATATTGAGGAAAATTATTATTACTTTGGGGGAAGCCCCATGACTGAAGGAACTTTGACTTTGAAGGGATAGAAAGTATAAAACATACATGTCACTGTAATAATGAGATGATTGTTTGTACTTTATAGCAATAACTATCACTTTAACCAATTGTGATTGTGAATGTTTGTGTTGTAAGTTAAGAATAAATTAAAAGATAGGTTCCAATTCCGGAAGTAATATTTTTATTGTCTAAAGCGGTATCGTTGTGAAGTTCTTTTAGTATACCCTAGGGAACTATCGAGTTTTACGATAAAGTCCATCGAAGCCAACGCGTGACGACGGGGCCGAATTATGCTTTGCGATAAAACTTCGTGACTGCAGTTGTACAGGGAGCTCTACACTAGGGCAAGCTTGTACTATTCCCTATTCATTATTATCGGATTACAGAGTAGTCGATACGGGCACCCTGTTGGCACGAACTACGCGAAATATCAACTGCAAGATCCCAACCTTTCTTTGGTACCATATATTACTGTCGTTATATATTAATATAACGACAGTAATATATGTATGTTGTCATAATTGTAGTAGTCAAAAATATCACGTAACGTAAACGTATCACGTAAAGTGAAATACTTACCCCTAGGGTAAATTTAAAGCAATATGTAAATCGTTTTAATATTAATATATCCGTTATTTGTGTTTGAATGACTAAGGTCTTTATAATCTTAGAAATGTCACCGGCATCAAAAATCAAAAGACGACATGTTTTAATTAGTGTATGGCTTACGTCACGTTAATCAAATAAATGCCTTAAATGTGACGAACATATTTCTTCTTGCACCAGCGAACCGTCGAAGATACCGTCTTGGCAGTCTTGCGGTCGTAAACAAAGCTTTAGGCCGACACCGTCGGGAAGTTTATGTTTCACCCATAAATCTCGTTAATGAGCGACTCCGATCGTACCAGGGATTAGATCGCAGCTACTGACTTCAGTTACTTACGAGTAAGCGCAAGATTACAAGTTGTATGGAAATCTGTAATACGGCGACAAAAAATTTATATACACTGTGGCGTTTTCTTTATACAAGTCAAAAAACATTCCGTTTGACAATCATAATATTACAGTTTAAACTTTAAACCGTGTGTGTCGTAAGAGGCGTCAAAGGGAAACATACCAGGAGATGGGCAGCAGCGTCTCCCTATTAAACAACAACAAAAACCGCGGATGCCAATCCGCCTGCAATGCATGGTAACTATGGCAAATATCCCCCCTATGAGGCAATCAATGTAGCACTGGACTTTTTATAGGCTGTAATGGATATTACGCTAGTAAGAAGTAGAAGAAGGCCTCAACTACGCTTGGTGCACTTGCTGATTTTATCGGCTCCGCGACTGACGATTGGTGATATGCATGCGAAAATTTCCTCATCTTCTTTCGTGCTTTTTACGTGTCCAAACCACCGAAGCCTTCCTTCTTTAATTCTAGTCGTAACACCTTCTTTCAATCGCTTGCATTGCCGATATCTTCGCACTGGAGATGCTACCAATTACCGATCTCTAAGTATTTGCTTTGGCTGTATTATTTATTAAATGACTTAACGTCAATTTTGTTTTTTAAATACGAGATTCTTATTAACTTTGTTCAATGTTTTAGTTATGTTACTAATACTGGAAATGTCGTTATATTTTTATATAACCTTGCGTTTTTAATTGTGGCTTTAAGTGGTTTTAATGGTTTGACATCACGCAATATTCACTCGGTGGAGTTCGTTAAAAATTACAGTTTTATGAAATAACGAGCAGATTTTGAAGCGCGCTCGACGCTAGAGTAATGTGTTTAATATACGATTGCAGCACTCTTATTGAATTCCAATATTTTTAATTAAATCAGGTGAAGTGACACGTGGAAAATGTTTGCAAAAATCCTAACCATTTTTTTAAATTACATGTTTTAGCATATGGTTAAATTCAAAGTCAGCATTGAGTAGCGTAATATTACTCTATAAATCAGTGTCTTGTATATTATGATATTAAATGAAATTACGATAATATTGAAAATCTAAATGTATTCCGTTATTTTATTTACATACTAGTAGACATCACTTCAAAGGCTTTTTTACAAGAAGTGGCAGTCCTGTTTTATATGGTCCTTCCCATTTTCATTTGTTTGTTTTCTTACGAAATTCGAAATACATTTATAAATATTCTATTCTTTACAGCGACTTGTAAATCTCTATATATTAAGCGAGTTTAATTTCTATTCGTATTTATTTCCGAGCGTCTTGATCTTAGCTTCGTTATCTTTTGATTGTCAGTTTGAAGCAAAAGGGACTAAGATAATATAACTATAACAACCAAGGTTGATTCTCAGCTTTATAAATCTAACGAACAAGGGTGGGTATCAAAGATACAAATACGATGTCAGGTAAACTGTAGGCGCTTAATACTGTCACAGTGTAAATAGTTACAGAGAAGATACTTGAAGTATCTAACATAGTAAATGTATTTTACTTTAAAAAGGATTTTTTTTAAACGTTTGTTCGGTTATTCTGTTCATTAGAAATAGCCATTTGTGTGTATGTGACTGAACTCCTCCTAAACAGCTAGACCGATTTTGATAGAATTTTGTGAGTGTGATTAATTTGAGAATGACTTAGATTTACAATTACAATTACAATTATAAACTATGTTGTCGAGATCTATAAATCACCTTATTAAAAGTATTTATATAAAAATATTGTATAAAACATATACCTTGAATGTGTCGTCTACTAGGGGCGTAAAAGAACCCATCATCCCATTTAGTTCCATGAATATCATAAAAAGTGACTACGGGATGTTCCAGAAAGATCTCATAGCTTCCGAGAGCACTAGTGTCGATATATACATTTTTATAATACTGAAATGACAAAAGAGTTTACAGTCCATCCGATGGCAAGTGGCTACTGCAGTTCATGGACATCTGCAGCCAGCTTCAAACAAATAAGGTGACAGATGTGTTGTAACATCTGAGGACTATGATGGAATGCATCTCAGCCTGTAATTATACTGACTCTTTGTTATTCAGACGGGAACAGAGCAGTGCAAGCACACTATTTGGCGGCAGAAATAGGTGAGACGATGGTAAAGATTTTTTTTTATAGGATAGGGTGACAAACGAGCACACAGTCCACCTGATGGTAAGTGGTTGCTGCGCCCCATAGTACATCTACATTTATCCTCAATAAAGAATCAAAATGCAGATGCGTCGTCACCCGTGAGGACTAAGATGGGATACCTCTTTTCCAGTAAAATGGGTCTCCGGTTCTCTACACTCACCATACGAAACACAGCAGTGGTAAGTTGCTATTTTACGCTGGTATTCGGTGAGAGCGTGGTCCTTCCCCGGTCGAGACGACCCATTCGTGCTACAACTATATTACTAATATAGCTGCAGTCTAGGCAGAAAAGAATTCCTACCATCTAGTACAGACCAAACCTAAATAAACAGACCGGCGACGGTCAGCAGCGTTAAATGTGCGCCAAACATGGCGATTGTGATAAATCTTCTCTGCAATGGGAGTAACCAATGGTTAGGGGCTTATAAAGCAAAAAAGGAAGAAATATATATCTAAAAGTTTAACCAATGGCTAGGGGCTTATAAAGCAAAAAAGGAAGAAATACATATCTAAAAGTTAATTTCAGTTTTAATAGAATTACATGATCTTAAAAAGAATTAAATCAAATACTTGATCAACTGTAGTTTTTACTACAAATATTCCCATGTTTCTAAAAAGTAGATATATATTTTACATACGTCGCGGTGATTGACTGATACACAAACACTAAATTATCGATTTGAATTATCCAGTATCAGGCTCCTCGTACAGAACATAGATTGATCAACGCAAATGTGAAAAAGTCAAAACTGTTTTTTTAATAGGAGATAAATAGGAGAAAAGGGACCTTTGAGCTCACAGTCCACTTGATGGTAAGTGACATTTCTAAGATTAAATGCATCATCATCAACCTTCAATTATTATCATGGTTCTCTAACCTTTTCAACCGGAATACGGCATTGACGGCATTAGTGCTTAGTGGCAGAAACTGCTGTGGTAGTATTAGTACTTTCCCAGGTGAATTCCTAGATAAAAAAGAAGCCCCACTAGCTAGATAAAATTATGTTCTATACTAAAATCACATTATTTTTTTAATACGATAAGGGTGACAAGCGAGCACATAGTCCACCTGAATGTAAGTGGTTGCTGTGGGCCATGGACATCTACATATATCCTCGATTGCGAATGAAAATACTGTTGTCAGCGTTGTCAGCCGTGAGGACTAAGATCGAATGCCTCTTTTCCAGTAAAAAGGGTCTCCGGTTCTCTACACTCACCACACGAAACACAGCAGCGTTAGACTGCTGTTTTACACTGGTATTCTGAGAGAGCATGGTCCTTCCCCGGTCGAGCCGACCCATTTGTGCTACAACTATACAATTAATTAAGCTGTAACATGGCTCTACCACGTTTAAATGCTCGCGAATCACATACGAGTATCAGGATGCATGGAATTTTAGGCTTAATGTTGTGATGACTTGTTACTATAGCAATACAATTTAAGGAAGTAATATATCATTTTTGTAATAGCTAACTGTAGTAGCATCTCCACCTCACTGGCTTAGCGACGAAGCTCTGGCTCTTGCTCTGGAACCAATAAAAGCTACCAATTCATCGATAACCGCCAACCCAAAATTCACGAACGGATAAAGCAGTTTTGCCAGTGCAATAATCCGTCGTGCAATAGCGCGATGGGTTTCTATTCATATTTAGTCCGAATTTTTTACATTGTAAAAAAATATATATTAATAATAAATCGATTACACGCCACCTATCATAACCAACTATCGGACAAAAATATATCCACTCCGGTCGCTCAGAAGTTTCACGATTACTACAGATGCACCAACGAATAGTATATTAGTAAGATAATTTTGTACCCTACTTAATTTATAAAAATCAATTGTCGTGCATTAATCTCGCAAAAACTCGAAAATGACTCGCCCAATTTTGATGATTCACAATAAGAGCCGATAGGTGGCGCTGTTGTGGAGATCCAGAAATCACTCGTGCGAAGCCGGGGCGGATCTCTAATTTGGTTAATATAGTAAAGTTAATCGGTAATAACAACATAAAAATTTACCGTTATAACATAAATGTCTGAACTGCAATAAACTTTTCTCTAAAGGCGAGAAATTTTTATGCTTAGTGTTTGAACAGTGTACGTGATAGGAATACTAGTTTACTCTGTATAACAGAGCCAACAGTTAGTAATCCAGCTTAGTGGAAAGGGATTACTCTTGAAAGCCTAATGCTTCGTCTAAAGCCACCGTTACTTGATCCTTTCGCCGTCTTAAGGTAGGGTTCAGTTGCAAATTATTGTTCACGCCACAATAGGAGACGCCGTACAGAATTCAACAATGCGTGCTTGGCTCTCGGGCCTTAAAAGTCGAATGCCTTTATTAACGGGAAGTAAAAGCTTTGGCATGCGGCATAACCTCCAAAGGAAGATCTTTGTTCTGTTAGCTAGAATCAAAATATCTGCAGGATCTGTCGTTGACTGTTATGGTATTAGATATGCGAGTTTAAATATTTTTGTTTTCCTTGTTTTCAGAATTAAAATTATATCTATATTAGCTCTTCTTTTTAAACTTATTAAAATAGTTGATTTTGGAAGTTTTTTGAATTTTTTTAGTTTATTGAAATTGCATCATTGTATACAGGAACCGCAAAATTTTATGTATGTAATCAATTTTAACGAAAAAAGAATATGTGTTTAGTGATCACACATCGTAAAAGTGAAATCTTCAGAAAACTAAACTTCGAGAATAAGACAAATGCAGAGTATCAGGAATAGGATAATTGTAGGGCTTATGCAATTAAAATATGAATTAAATGTATAACTAACACTGCATACTGTATTCTATCTCATTCTCTCGCAGGCTAAATATTATAGTTGTATATATTTGTCTCTTTTTGATGTCGCTTTTTCGTTTCATCGAGTTACACAACGATTCTAAAGAAGTTTTCACTTCAAAAATATTTTTTATTTTAATAAAAATTACATCAGTATTTAAATCAAATCAGTGTTTAATTTAACGCCGTATCTTTGGCATTTCAAAAGTTCGCAGCAGTAACACGGCAGTCGACAAGCCATTGTTTGCAAATCGGAACAAGGAGGACGCACTTATTGCAATTCGGTTAGAATGGGACGCGTTAATGCGGAACTAATTGGCGGAAAAGGGACTCAACACCCCATCACAGTTAGCAGCGCGAAGGTATCGTAAAATTTTCAAAATCCATTTTAATAACATACACACTGCCCCGAATCAAACATGACCTAAGTTTGTATGCATCTGTGCTAGTTTTTATTTTGCCCAGTGACGCGAAATTTAGTGTGGCAATGAGAAAAGTAAAATATTCTTGAATAATAAATAAAGATTCGCTGCGGGAGTTGGTAGTGCGAGAGATGAGATAGTTTTTGCTTGGCTAACTGCGCGCCGACGCGCTGCGCTGCCATGTTTTGTCGGACCATGTGAGCCACATACCGCGTGAAGCTACCACAAGACGAATGCGTTTAGAATGTTTTAAAATTTTTAGTCAATATTTTAAAGTATCGTGTGGTGTTGATGTTACAAAGTTAATTGACGACTATGGGAAATTCAGAAAAATCTAACAGCTTCCTACAGAGACTATCTCTGTAGGAAGTACGAGTATAACTATCTCGATATATTTTACAACTGATGTAATATCGATCGATATTATATCAGTTGTAAAATACTTAAACTGGTGATTGGCAACAGCGTTAAAATGAGCGTACTATGACCGCAAATCCTGCCAAGCGTGACGATTAAAGCAAATCCTCCAAATGAGAGGGGCCCGTGTCCAGCACGGGGCTCTTACTGGCTGACGAAGATTCTAAGGTCTGCTGTAGTCATTGAGTTATATGTATTACGTACTAGAGAAGCCTTTCTAATCAAAAACTGTGTACTACTCTATGTCTTCGCGCATGTGCGGTAGATAGTAAAGTCGGGTATGCGCAGATTTAAGCATGTTGCGCCTGCACGATCAGTTTATATAAAAAATATATATTTTTCCATGATTTTTCTTTTGTAATATTACGATAATATTACCTATTTATTCACTTTAACAACAAATAATTTTACTTATGTCCAAGTTTTTTACTGAATTGTTATTTACGTCCAGGTTTAAACTTTAATTTGAAATCTTGTATTATTGACGCCACTCCACACTGCATGTATATTGAAACCACAGACTAACTAGTAGATTGAATACACACTAAATGACACACTGTACGGATTGCAGTACAGTTCAGTTGAACATAGTGTATGTTGGGAATGCGCAATCTGGTACGTAGTACATATATATCGATGGCTGTAGTAGACATATTTTAGACTGTTCGTGTTATGTTTTTGACTATTAATCGTAATACTTTCAACAAAGAATCTTATTATCATTGTATTTATCAACACCAATATCATCACTTTGTCCATATATCATTAGATGATGTCCGTATTATTAATCTTTCTTTTAAAATTAAGACATTAATATTGTATAATAATATGTAAATTAAAAAAAAATCGAATTAGAAAAATTAAAAATAAATAAATTAGAATCCCGGTAAGTGCGAAAAGAATCCTTTTATATTTCCGATTAAGCTTTAAGTACGAAGGACAAACTTAACTAACGGAAACGAGGCATTTCATCTTAGTCCTAAGAAGTACAACAACGCATCTGCATTTTGATTCTTAATTGAGGATTAATGTAAATGTCTAAGAGCCACAGTATCCACTTACCATCAGGTGGACTCGTTTGTCACCCTTATTCTATAGAAAAGGGCAGTGTATAAACATAATTCCATACATCATTCACTACACAGGCCATGCTGTAATTGCTAATGTAAGTTTGTAATCGAGAAAAACATGTTTTTATACGAAATAACTACAAATTTATCATTTTCAGAAAGTACCTTAATGTGACATAAATCACATCATATCATTGTAAATACGCTGACTTGGAAGCTTGATTAGTTATCACCAAGGGACTGTAGATTTTAGTATTTGAAATTTATTTCAGCTTGATACCTCTAGCTGTACCCGCTTCCGAGAAAAGGTTTTGACAGACGGTCAGACGGACGGACGGACAACATGTTGATCCTACTCGTATATGGGTTCCGTTTTTTTTCCAGAGGTATGGAACCCTAATAACAGACTTCAATTAATAATACCATTAATATTATTTAACCATACCTATAATATGTGGGACTAATAAGAGCAATATAGATAAAAATAATATCTTATAGGATTACTATTGCTGTATTTTGGTTTATTATTACTTAATGATGAAAAGTACCTAAATGGTTTTAAAAGAAAAAGAATCCTTTTTTCTTGTGAGGGTGGACTAGTTTAATGCAATAGTTAATGTCTTCATAATTTGCCAAATTTTAAATTCGGCAAACACTAAAGTGGTACCAGTTCTAACAATGATGATAATAATAAACCAAAATAGTAAAATAAAATACAATATCAACATACTAGCTGAATAGGTAGACGTTGTTCTGCCCTTTCCGACGACCCATTGTCCAAAAATTTGAGGGTCATATATATAGGATAAAATATCATATGAATAGATAAAATATCATAATATAAAAAATAGAGGATAAAACTATCCTATCTCTCAAGTTGGACTAAACTGCACAGTGTTTGTTCCGATTAATTGAAAAACGCATGGAGAGATTTAGAAGTAATATGGTAAAAAACCTTCATCGCTTTCTGACAAAAACAATTCAGACTATTTATATGGAGTACGATTTACACTAAGAAGTAATGAATTTAATAAAACATTTACTTCTAAAACATTCTCCAGTAACAGTCGTAAGGCATTTAATGAGTGGGTGACACTAGGAATTCATAAGAGCAGACGAAGATTATATTATGAACTTTACCATGAAAGATCATATAATCTTTCCGATCATAATCATTACAGCCCTTCACAAGTTCACTGTTGGACATAGGCCTCCCCCAAGGAATGCCACAAAGCACGGTACTGAGCCACCTGCATCCATCGACTCCCTGCATATCTTACCAGGTCGTCACTCCATCTAGTGGGGGGACGCCCCACACTTCGCCTGACGGTACGAGGCTGCCACTCAAGAACCTTTTTTCCCCATCGGTTGTCGGTTCTTCGAGCTATATGGCCGGCCCATTGCCACTTCAGCTTACTAATCCGTTGGGCTATGGCGGTCACTCTGGTTCTACTGCGGATATCCTCATTTCTAAGTTTATCACGCAGAGAAACTCCGAGCATAGCCCTCTCCATAGCTCGCTGAGCGACCTTGAGCTTCGTCATCCGGCTAGCAGTGAAGGACCACGTCTCAGTTCACACACAAGGCAAGATGCACTGGTTGTAGAGTCTCATTTTCAAGTTTTGAGGTATACCTGACGAGAAGATGTGCCGTAATTCCCCAAACGCTGCCCAACCGAGTTGAATCCGTCGATTAACCTTTCGGTCGAAGTTAGATTTACCTAGTCGGACTATTTGTCCCAGGTAAACATACTCGTCAACAACTTCGAGCTTAGTGCTCCGTACAACTACCGGTATAGGTGTGACATAGACATTAAACATGATCTTTGTTTTGTCCATGTTCATCTTGAGACCTATCCGTTAGGAAACACTATTGAGGTCATTGAGCAAAATGCTTAGGTCCTTCAGCGATTCTGCCATAAGGACTATATCGTCGGTAAATCGAAGGTGAGTGATGTACTCGCCGTTGATGTTGATACCGTATTATTTCCAGTCCAGAAGCTGAAAACGTCTTCCAATGCAGCGGTGAAGAGTTTCGGGGATATGACGTCACCCTGTCTTACACCTCTCTGCAATTGGATAGGTTTCGTACTCTGGTTCTGTACTCGGATAGCCATCGTAGCCCTACTGTACAAGCACTTTCAACACTTCGATATACCGATAGTCAACTTGGCACCGCTGAAGGGACTGCAGCACCGCCCAAATTTCGACGGAATCAAAGGCTTTCTCATAGTCCACATACGCCAGACATAGTGGAAAATTGTACTCCTCGGACTTCTGTACAATTTGCCGAAGGGTATGTATGTGGTATATGGTGCTAAAGCCTTTTCGGAAACCGGTTTGTTCGGGAGGCTACGTAATGACTCTCGAAAACAGCACGTAGACGCGGCTCAGAAGGGAAATCGGTTTGTAGTTCTGCATGAGAGCGTTGTCGCCTTTATCGAAGAACAAGATCACCGCACTTCTGCTCCACGCCTCCGGTGTAATGCCACCAAGGAGGACGGAATTAAAGAGCTTCTGAAGGACTTAAAGTACCGGTTTTCCACCCGCTTTCAGAAGCTCCGCTGTAATTCCATCCTCGCCTGGGGCCTAGCCGGTTTTAAGGTACTGGAGAGCCATTCTAATCTCGCTCAGACTGACGTCCGGGATATCATCGAAATATTGTCGGATAAGACTCGCTCTTGGATCGTTACTCACACTTGCGTGGGGTTCCAACGATGATGTGTACAGCTGCCCATAGAACCTCTCAATCTCACTCAAAATCTCAGGTGTCCCGGAAATGATGCTACCACACTCGGTCTTTAGCTTCGACAGTTGGCTCTTTCTGGCAGACAGATCTCTAGCAAAGACTTTGGAGCCCTGGTTCCGCTCGATCGCTTCTTCAATACGAGCAGTATTAAAGTTGCGTAAGTCCCGCCGCATGCATTTGGAGATTTGTCTCTTCAGTTGCCTGTATGCTGTCAAATCTACTGAAGACTGCAGCTTCATATCCCATTTAACAGCCATGAGATTAAGAGTGTGATCGGAGAGTTTTTGTGTTCTTCTGCGGCGGGTCTTGCAAAACTTACCTCCGACCGCATAGACAGTTTCCACGAGCTTATCATTCATATCGTCCACTGCATTGCAATCTTTTAGGCACTGAAAACGGTTTTTAACTCGAGCTGAAAGGTTTCGGGACTTTGGAACAGAGCACGAGGGGGACGGAGCGTTGACTTCATTAGACGAGACCTCTCCAACTTAACGTTTAGGTTCAGTGTGCCTCTAACCGTTCGGTGATCGCTACCAGTTTTCACCCTCGCGATCACTAAACAGTTGTCGTCTGGTCGTCATAATGAAGTCAATCTCATTTTTTGTCGAACCGTCGGGGCTCGACCAGGTCCACTTCCTGTGGGGCCGATTATGGAAAAAAGACTTCATCATAAAGAGTCCCTCTTTCTCCATGAAGTCGGCCAGCTGCTGGCCCCTTGGTTCCGTTGCCCTATCCCGAATTTCCCTACTTTCAGCTCACCGGTCTTTCTTGTGCCTAGTTTTGCGTTGAAGTCTCCCAATAACACCGTATAGTGATAGAGATATCCTCATACATTTCCTCCACCTCCTCATTGGGGTGTGTTGAGGTTGGTGCGTAAACCTGTATGACCTTCAGCGAATACCGTTTGGTGATTCTGGGTATAAGGTACGCAACCCTCGTCGACACACTCCCAATCTTTACAACGTTGTTAACGAGAGACTTGTGGACCATAAATCTGACACCTCCTTGGGACAGTTGGTCGCCCTCCCGGTGATAGAACAAGTTGCCAGATTCGTGGATTACCGTGTCCTACCCCTCTCTTCGGACCTCGGATAATCCTATGATATTCCAGCGCAACTTGTCTATCTCTTTTTCCAGCTCCAGGATCTCCTCGTCAGTCCTCAGAGTGCGTGTGTTATAAGTTGGCAGGTCGAGTCATCGTAGGTGGCAACCGAACCTCCTCCGGAGATTCTTAGCACCCCCTGCCCCGCCGTTACCATGGTCGCCACCGTAGCCAGGAATAGCGGGGCCGCCGGGGACTGGGGACCGTCTCTTCGTTACTCTCATGGGGGGTATATTGCTATACTTGCCACGCTTGGCGAGCGGGTTGGTAACCGCAGTTTTTTTTATTGCTGTTTTGCTATTATCAGAAATATGCTGCTGCCCATCCTCTGCCTCAGTTTCCCTCTGTCGCCTCTTACGACACCCACGGGAAGACATGGGGTAGTGAGTATTCTTTCCCGCCACTACACGTGTAGTGGCGGAATCTTTCCGGTACTTTTAGAGAATATGTCAAAAAATATTCGAAAGTTATTAGGTGTGCTTCACAGCCAAATATTTACATATTACCAAAAAATTAAGACCGAAAATGCAGAGAACGCCTTTTCGGCATTAATATTTTTTTTGTACTTTTTCCTTTGTACCAAATTGTTTTGCGTGCAATGAAGAATTTTCTATCTATATATAATTGCAATTGTGTTCCGTATTAAAAGAATTTTCTCTCAACAGTATTTTCCTTTAAATTCCAAACAATACGGCTTGATACAATAGCTGTCAACTAGCTTGAGCACGGGATAAATTCGACGATGCTCTAGTGTCCATTGTCTCGGCAAATCAGTGAGGACAATCTTCCCGGAATCTTATGTGGGGCTAGTCTTGCTGCATCTCTCCTCCGGATGTCCCGGGACATCTGCCGGATTATCAACTTACGAAGCACTATCAGCAGTTTTCCTTGTTTGTTATTTGCTTGTGCTTGTAACGGAAAGAGTATTTTAAAGTTTCCTTTTTCACCAACAGGCAATGTTTGACGATAGTTCTTGCATTCGTGAGTAGAAATACTATCTCTGTATTACTACTGCAATATATACTATAATTATATAAATATATTAAGATATATTTATTTTATTTCTATTTCATCACAAGAATATTTAGAGTTTCAGTTCTTTGATTTTATTTAATTTATTAAATAAATTGCGTTTATCGTTTAGTTTCTTACAAAACTGATCTGATTTCTATCACTGAAGGTTTCATGATAGCAAAATTGCATTGCAAACCGATAAAGCGGTCCAATTAGCGTAAATAACGAAAGTGCAATTTACATATGTAATGGTTGCCGCCGATAGCAAAGAAGGCTTCGAAGATACGCTCGTGCGTGTGTTATCTGCACTCGATGGTATTAGAAACACGTTTTAACAATATCGTATGCAGTATACTTAGTACTTGTATAAAACTGGAACTGATTTATAACTGAATCAATTATTACGAAAATCTAAATTTTTGTTTATATAAATCATTGCTATGTTGTCTATGGCTGTAATGTAATGGAATCGAATCGATTACTAATTTACTGACTAATTTCTAGGTTGGTACCAGATGTGAATAGCGTAAGAAATGTTTAACATTGCTGCGATTGCGTATTGCGTTAGAGAATCCATTACACGATCATTTGCAAATGTCTCTTACCACTACAAACGCATCCCTGGATAGTCTAATTATGCGCATGTCTTATACGTTTTGTAACAGTTACAGCATTAGTTTAAATTAGACGAAAATAGTTGTATGTATAATAAAAACATTATCAACGGCGTAGTTAAATTAAGTTTTATAAATTAACGGTAAAGATCAGGTACATAGATTTTATTTGTTTCTCTTAAATCTTTTGAACTCGTTTTATTAAGTTAGAGTTAAATACGTGTATTAAGTTAGAGTTCAATATGTCATCCAATTGTATTTTGTTTCTTTGTACTACTATAAAGACCTGATCAAGCTAGTTTTCTGTGCCGTACTATATACTGATTGAACTAGTTGGACTTTAGAGTTCTATCCTCACTACGTTGTATTTTATATCAATACAACAAAGGGTTTAATGTAAAGACTGTTAGTGTAAATATTTCAACAAAGAATACATATAGATACATAAGTGTCATAAAGTGTCCTCCCTTCAATGGGGAGGCCCTTGTTTCTACAGGGGACTTTTAAGAGCTGATTATGAAGTAGAACAGTACCTATTATTAAGTTAAGGTAATTGAAATTCTAAGAAATGGGCATTCCTCGATCGAGCAGATCATCTTATATCCCTCACCATACAATTACCTTGTATGTCACTAGATATAATTATTTTAGTTGGTAAAGCAACGCTGCAGTATGAATAGGTCGGTTCTCACAGAATACCATTGTTAAATACATACATACATACATAAACACTCACGCCTGTCACCCAGAGGGGTAGGCAGAGATTATGGACTTCCATTTGGCACGATCCTGACACACCTCTCTCGCTTCCTCCACATCCATATACCTACGCATACGCAGTTAAAGGTACTCTTGATTTGGCCTATTTTTAATATATCGCCAATTTGGTCGATAAACTTTCGCCTAGGGCGACCCTTCCCGACTATGCCGTTCACCTCTGCAACATAAATTTGCTTTTTCACTCTTTCCTCATTCATTCTTTCTACATGGCCAAACCACCGAAGCATTCCTTTCTTAATCCTGGTCACAACATCATCTTGCAAATCACACTCTTCTCTTATTAAACAATTTCTCACTCTGTCATTCAGATTCATCCCTAACATGCTCCTTAATGAACGCATTTCTACAGCATTTATTCTACTCTCGTGCTTCTTCTGCCACACCCAACTTTCACTACCGTACATTAAAGTAGGTATCGTCATCGTTAAATATCAGCAAAATGCTGCTGTGTTTCGTTGGTGATGAAAACCGGAGACCCTTTTTAATAGTCCTCAAGGGTGACAAAGCATCTGCATTTTAATTTTTAGTCAAGGATAGATGATGTTGTGCACTTACCTTGTGTGCTTGTTTGTCACCCTTTAAAAAGTACTTAAAATATATTCATATAACTCAGACAGCTTTCTATTTAGTGAAAAGAAATCGAAGAAATCATAAAATTTTTCTATACTATATGATATTATATAACTAGGCTACTACTGTATCAGAATCTTAGCCAAAGCAGCGGCTAAATAGGTCACGTGAATCAGATCGATGATGGCCACCTGCAGTGAAATTACTTCAAGCTGTTATCCCTAATTGATTTAACATGTCCGGACACTAAAGGCTCGCACTAACAAAACATATTCTTCCACGATTTTAGTTTATAAATGATAGCTACCGAGTATACTATAGTTTGTTTTACTGAGTACCGCAACGGCTGATACGAAAAGTGTATGCATTCTCTATGGCGGCCCCTTTGCCACTTAGTGGAGCTTAAACTTAATTTCTTTTATTTTATTTTTGGCCTTAGTTTTTGTGTTTGAAAATATTTGACGAGTGTAAGACGCGTACCTTTTTTAAGACAAAGTACTACATGTTGCTGGGGCTTGAGGCAACAAGTATGGTTGAATTTATTGTGTTTTAAAATTTTTTTAATCGACAAAATATGTATAATTTTGGTTCATATTATATTTATTGTCAATTTTTCAAATATTATTTTTATTAAAATAAGTATAGAAATACAAAATATATACACAATAAATTGCAAATTAAAGTCAATAAACTTAAGAATAAAGTAATAAATAAATCAAATAGATACTGCTTCATAATCACGTCCAGAGTTTAAAAGTTGTCACGCGGATGTCGGTCCGCTACGGAAATTAGCGAGTGCGCCACGCGATAGCGTTGTCCAAATAGAAGGTGGTCTACATCATGAGCGGAAAGCCTTTTTGTTTTTTGTTTGCATATTCTAAAAAAAAAATTAAATGTTGTGGAATTCCGAAAAGAAACCAAAAAAATAAACTTTGGTGACAAATATTAAGGAAATTGAATTGTGTTATCCAGATTCGAAATTACTCGTAATCCAAACGTACAGTTGTTTCGTTCGAATTTGAACTTGCGACCCTGCAGCGTCGCAACAACACGCTTAGATATTGCGATACAGAGCCGTCTTAATTTGATTGGAGTAATTGGCATCAAAGGAGTACTGTTTTATTTAATTACTTCAATTAATGTCAATATTGTGTCTCGTATAGTCCTAAGATTCGTCGTGCTTCGTCTTGAAATTATTGTAATATTTTTAACATTAGTGTGTTTTTTTTGATCCGTGATACTGTTTCGATTATTGCTCTTGGAATTTATTTTTATTTTTACTTTTATTCTCATAAGATCTCGTAAAATACACATTGTTATTGTATATTCGTTATTACAATATTCGTTAGAACCGTTCACTCAGATCTATAAAAAAAGGCAAATCTATAACAAGTGACTATAATATACATATGCCAAATATACCATTTCAGTGACCACTGTTTGCTTACCTTAAATATTGTAACTTGGTACTTGTTCATTAAATCCGTATTTGGTGAACAATAAAGGATAATCAATTCCAAATTATCATGAGACTACCAGATCGTCTTGTATGTATACATATATTTGTGATGTAATAAATAAATGGTCAATAAATTAGTAAGATGCCTCAGATTTCATGTTAATGTCATATTTTTCCAACAAATTTCTATTAATGTAGTGTTTGTTATAAATTATAAAGCGGAACCAGCCTAATGCTTCATTAAAACCAGCCTAGGTATTAAAGTCGCCCATAGATGGCTACATAACTATCTCATACTAAGGCATACCGAATCGGCTTCGCACAGGTGATTTCTGGATCTCGGCAACAGCGCCACCTAACGGGTTCAAATCTATCTAGGGACCCATTCAAACATTTACAAAAATTTCATCAGAATTGGTCGAGCCGTATTGAGTTTAGCGAGACTAATGGACAACAATTGATTTTTATATATAAAGATATATACCAGATTAACAACACCTAGACCGGAAAAATCAGTCTAAAATACGAGACGTCTGGCTCTGCGATCGCCAAGGCCAGGCGCAGTGATTACGACTATTGGAGAGGCCAATGCCATAGGTGGTGGACTGTTTTACGGGCTGACGAGGGAAAAATTTCGTGGGTACATTTTTATAGATATTATAATTATTGTACTTCTCAATCATTTCATTCACTCATTCATTTCATTCATTCGTTCATTAATTCATTCTATTTTATCCATTACAGCCTATAAAAGTCCTTCATTTAATGCATCATAAGGAGAATATTTGCCACAGTTGTCACGTTAAAATGAATGTACAAAGTCTATAATGCATTTTTTTATACTTTAACTGTATTAATTTCAGATGAAAATGTTTATATTTCGTTTTATTCTGTACGCTCATCGCTTAATACATTATCTAAAGTTTGCAATATCGTTAAAGTCCCGTGGCTGCGCATCCGTCCGTCTAATTATGACGACCCACTCTACAAAACTCATGAATGTTCTTTAATGCTTCTAGTCCTAAACTGTAGTAATAAAAGCATTTTCTCTTAAATAAGTTATACCCAAAAATTAAACCCAAATAGAATATGCTAAAACTTTACTACTTGGTACTTAAATATACTCTTTTTTTAAGCTATAATTCTTAATTATTTTGTTTTGTTTCAGGTAACAGGAGCCCACAGTAGTGTAAGTTTGAGCAAAAATGTTTATTTCGGAATACTATATAGTATATAAATAAGCAAAGGAAAGAAATGTTCAGCTTATATAAATCTGACTGTTGGACACAGACCTTGTTTCGTTTTTGAGAAGGTAAGGAGTAATTAGTCCACCGCGCTGCTCCAGTGCTTGTTGGTGGACTTCACATATCTACGAAATATTTAGTTGCTAATCATGCTTATTTCCTCGCGGTTTTCTTTCATTGCTGAGCACGTGAAATTCCTCACTTAAATTGCAATTAACAATTTCATTGGTTCCAGTTGGGATCGAACTAAAAACGTAGGATACTCGCTCAATTTAATCTATTAATATCCAATGTAACGACTATGCGATAAGATTGGAAATTGGTTGGGATGTGTTAGAGACAAAGGAGAAATGTCAACAAAATATCTTATTTGTTGTTTGTACAAAGGTGATGTAGGCTTCGGCTTAGATTTGAATTGGCCACTGGGTCGTCGAGAGTAGATACATTTGCCCGAAATCTATAAAAAGACATAGGTAGGTTAGATTATTTTAACATATTGCTAATGAAAGATAAAAAAAAATTACCATGCTTGGTACCATGGTTGGATCGGCATAGAAATAATAAACATTTTACGCCATTGACGCACCCCAAAAACTATATAACCAAAAAGAGCTCCTTGTCTTTACTATATATGAGATGCAAAAGTAAACGGGGCGTTATTTCATTTACATGTATATATATACATCCTCGATGTTGTAGCTAATAATAATCCCCTTCTTCTCTTAGCTGCAGTGCAATGTAGGCAAACCAAAATCATCGATTTTTTATCAGATATTCTCATATATCATATAAATATTTTAATCTTTTTTTTTAATATTAAAAGATTAAAAATCATTTTTTAAAAAAGATTCATATAAATCATTTTAAACTTTATTGATAATTAAATCATTTATGCCTTATATACTGTATCTATGATGAATTAGCATCAATGATTAGCATGTATTTTCCGTGGTAGAGCCATGCTGCAGCTATATTATAGTTGCAGCACGAATGGGTCTTCTCGACCGGGGGGATCACGCTCTCACAGAATACCAGCTTAATGCTGTTTTTCGTATGGTGGATGTAGAGAACGGCTCGCCCTTTTTACTTGAAACTAGTAACTCCATCTTAGTCCTCACGGCTGAAAACGCATCTCCATTTTGATTCGCAATCAAGGATAGATGTAGATGTCTATGGACCACAGCAACCACTTACCATCAGGTGGACTGTGTGCTCGCTTGTCACCTTTATCCTATTAAAAAATGTGATTTTAGTATAGAACATAATTTTATCAAGCTAGCAGGGCTTCTTTTTTAGCTATGAATTCGCCTGGGAAGGTACTACCATCACATCAGTTTCTGCCACTAAGCACTAATGTCGTCACTCCCTATTCCGATTGAAAAGGTTAGAGAACCATGATAATAATTAAAGGGGTAACAACGCATATGCATTTTGGTTCTTAAGCGAGGATAAATGTAGATATATATAGGCCACAGCATCCACTTACCATGAGGTGGACTGTGTGCTCGTTTGTCACCCTTATTCTATAAAAAAATGTATGATGTCATTATTTTATACAGTACATACCTTTGGATATAGTAACATTCAAATATGGAATATGAATTATATTTGGCTAATGCATTTTTTTATTGAGAAAAAAGGATTTTATGTGTTATTTTAAGATCTAGAATATCTCTACCTCTTCATTAAAATCCGTCGAGCCGTTTTAGTTGGAAAAGGGAATTATACTCTACAAGTTATGCTAAATGCAACGCAAATCATGTTGATTCGGGAATTGAACACTTTTTCCGAAAAGAAAAATGTTTACGTTATAGGAATTCTTTTTACCAAATTTCATTAAAATGGGTTCTGCCATTTCAATGTGAAAAGGGAATTATACACGTAGATTTATGTATATCTTATCTTAAATGCAATGCAAATCATATCAATCCGTTGCCCCGTAATCCGTGACAGAAGGTCAAACCCACAAACACATTTTCGCATTTATAAAATAATAATTAGTATTTACTTAAAAATGTGCATATTTAAAGTTAATACGCAATATCATTCTTTATAATTTTTAGGGTCCTGTAACTCAGAAGGACAAAAACGGAATCCTTACAGCACCATTTATATTTGTCCCTCTTTCTGTCTGAAAAAATCTTTTTTAAGATCTACTCTCTTGGATGTGTAAAAAATTAAAACTTCTAAGTCAATGCAACCGAAAGATGCTGCGATTTATATCATATATATATTGATACTCGCTCATCAAAATCTAGGGGGTTACTTCCCGTTGACCTAGCGTAATTTCAGAGAAATTTCTTATTTCTACATTTAATTTTGGCAAAAAGCAAGGTGGCAAAGTGAAAAAATATCCGAAAATCATTAATTTGTACTTATATAATTTAAAAAAAATTGCGATGACAAACTAACATTTTGCAGTTGGAGCGTCGACCTCGAAATAGACCTATGTTACGTTTTATGTATTAGGTTTATCCTTCAATCCGACAAACATTTTTATAGCAATGTTCAGTGCTTATCTTACTTTTAATTCCTTGGGTAAATAAACCATCTATACATAACTAAGTTTATACGGAACCTTTAGAGCACGAGTCCTTCTCGCACTTCTCCGTTATTTTTTTCAATCTAAGACATTTTCTATACATATTTATATTGTTATGATTTCCCGAAAACTGAATTTACGGTTTTATATTTCAGCCGTTGACACAAAGGATTCTAAAGTAGGAATTGTGACTGATAAACGAACAAAAGATATGACACGGTCCTAAAAACACGACCAGCAGTAGTAATCCAGCGATTTCGTGCTCCGAGTACCAGTTATCGTTTCTTGCCACTATCGGTTCGTTACGCAGCGAGGACTATAGCCCTTAACTAATGTCTCCTTTTGTGACCATGCGGCCGGTTTAATCAGTTGTTTATATTGCCCGCGACTGTAAGATGTAATCATTCCCTTACCGTTTCTCATTGTAACTGCTTGGTTTCTAGCGGTCTATGTTCCCTGGAGATGAGGAATTTATACAAACAACGTGGCTTCCTGATATTTGTTTAGGATTTAGAGATTCAATGTTGCGTGGTGCTTAACGATTAACAAAAGCTGTGTTCCCGTAAAGTGTTGTTTATTTAATTGTACATGTACGATAATACTTTGAATAAGTCAGTTTTTGCTTGTACAATTCCTGTTATTTTAGATGTCTCGAAGTGTAAAATTATTATTATACTTCCCAATGATAATACTAGTTTATATTGTGTAATACACTCTCTTCCAATTTATTAATTTTTAAATAAAATAAAATGGTCTATTTATAACTTGGATTTCGAATTTGGTGGCACCTACTTTTAGCGTAACAAAGAATGTAAGGTGTAACGTAGAAATATCTCGATGTATGATTCCCAAAGATTCCCTGCTAATAATAAATTATAGTATCGTCCCATGACTTGAAAAATGAGTGTCGTAAATAGTGGCGGATTATCCTTAGGCAAATTAGGCATGTGCCTAGCTAGGGACGCAAGGTTAAATAGTAGAGCGCGCGGAAGATTTCATCGAAAAAAAAATTTCTCTAATTGATTACTCCTACATCGCCCTCGCTCTCTCATTACATGTTTCGTTCACGCCCACCTATTAAGGGTACTCGTGTTCTAATTATTTTGCAACTATTAAACTAAATTATATCACGGTTTATTTGCAAAATGAGTAGGTAGTTATAATTTATAAATATGGCCGTTAAAGGGGCGCTGACGTGCTAGCGTAGGGCGCTGTCGACATTTAATCCGCCTCTGATCGTAAAAGGCGACAGAAAGACCTTAATAATGCCAACCAGTTTAAATATGCCTGTAATAATTTATTTAGACCGGTCACTAGGAGCAGCATCGAAGGTCCGAGTTATTGGGTACTTTGGTTGTAAATCTTTCAAGCATGGCAAGTAAAGCAAATCCTTCCTATATTGGGAGAGGGCCGTGTTTAACAGTTAGGGCTTGACAAGGAAACGAAAATCGTTTTTGAACAGACAATCCTCAATACTGCAGTCTCTTTCTGGGCACGGAATTTTTCACGGTTTTATTGCGAAGTTTTTAGGAGAAAAGAAATGCATATAGTGATATTTTTCTACGTATTCACAAATATAAGTAGAAAAACCTGGACAAGGGAGGGCGAGTAGCATTCCTTCCCTGACGTAATGTTCGTAACCAACTTCAAATAAAAAAGCCGTATGCCGTATACGTGGTAGAGCCTTGCTGCAGCTATATTAATAGTATGCTTTTTTTTTTTTTTTTTTTTATAGAATAGGGGGCAAACGAGCATGCGGCTCACCTGATGTTAAGTGACTACCGCCGCCCATGAACAACCGCAACACCAGGGGAATTGCAGATGCGTTGCCGGCCTTTTAGAAAGGTGTAAGCTCTTTTCTTGAAGGTTCCTAAGTCGTATCGGTTCGGAAAATTCGCTGGTGGTAATTGATTCCACAAAGAAGTTGTGCGAGGGAGAAAACTTCTTCTAAATCGCACAGTGGTGGACCGCCAATCATCCAGATGGTATGGATGGTAACGCGAGTTTTGTCGCGACGTGCGATGGTGAAATTGAGCGGCTGGAATTAGTCCGAACAATTCCTCAGAGCACTCCCCGTGATAGATGCGATAAAATACGCAAAGAGATGCAACATCTCTACGCAGTGCCAGTGTATCGAGCCGATCGGAAAGAACTCGGTCGTCGACGATTCGAATCGCTCTGCGCTGGATGCGGTCAAGTGGAAGGAGCTGGCACTGGGGTGCCCCGGCCCAGAGATGAGAACAGTATTCCATGTGGGGCCGAACTTGCGCTTTGTAAAGTTGCAAGCGATGTGCCGGCATGAAATACTGTCTCGCTCTGCTGAGCACGCCAAGCTTTTTAGAGGCCAATTTGGCCTTCCCTTCCAAGTGACCACGAAACTGCACGCTATTCGATATGTCGACGCCAAGGATTCCGATACTGGCTGAGGCAGCAAGGGGAGTGCCTTGAAACTGAGGAGATACGACAAAGGGGTTCTTTTTAGCGGTAAACGCGCAAACTTGTGTCTTCTGGGGATTGAACTGGACTAGATTTAGTCGGCCCCAATCCGAGACTTTGTTAAGCAAAGACTCGACTTCAGACACAAGTTTGTCCCGGTACTCGGCGACGTTTTCCCGAGAAATATTGGCACGGCCGGTATATAAGGCATCCCCAGTGCTGTCGTCTGCATAGCAATGAATGCTACCAGTTAGCAACATATCATTGATATGCAGGAGAAACAGCGTTGGTGATAGCACGCAGCCTTGTGGAACACCAGCGTTGATAGGCTTGTAATCAGAGCATGCACCGTCTACTACGACCTTGATGCTCCGATCAGCAAGGAAACTGGTGATCCATTTGCACAATTTCTCGGGAAGCCCATAGGAAGGAAGCTTCGAAAGAAGCGCCTTGTGCCAGACCCGATCGAAGGCCTTCGCTATGTCCAAACTAACGGCCAATGCCTCCCCCTTGGACTCTACTGCCTCCGCCCATCTATGAGTTAAGTAAACTAAAAGATCACCTGCTGATCGACCCCGACGAAAACCGTACTGACGGTCACTGATCAGCTGGTGATCCTCAAGGTACCTCATGAGCTGGCAGTTTATAATGGATTCCATTATTTTGGAGAACAAGGAGGTGATGGCGATAGGCCTGTAGTTGGACGGGTCTGAGCGGTCGCCTTTTTTAGGGATCGGGTGGACCAAAGCTGTCTTCCATGAATTCGGGACTACGCCTTGGGAGTAGGAGTACCGGAAAAGACGCGTTAAAACCGGTGCCAACTCCGGAGCACACGTCTTCAGCACAATGGGAGGTACTCCATCGGGCCCACTCGACTTGCTGACGTCCAGGGAGAAGAGTGCTTTGCGAACCGAGCGCTGTGTAAATCGCACATCCGGCATGGAGCACTCACATCGCGGGATGGTCGGCGGTGTGTTCCCCCCGTCATCTAGAGTCGAGTTGGACGCAAAAAGAGAGCACAACAGATCGGCTTTCTCTTTTGCGGCATGGGCCAGTGAGTCGTCCTCTCTGTGCAGAGATGGGAGGGATGGCTGACAGAAGTTCCCTTGGACAGCCTTGGCGAGAGACCAGAATGCACGGGTTCCCGAAGGAAGGCGAACTAGCTTCTCGCCAATTCTGCCGATGTGCTCAGACCTTGCCTTGGCAATGACGCTTTTGAAGGACCTGGAGGCGGAATTATACTTCTTTTTAAGTGCGCTGGTGTTTAAATCCCGAGACGTTGATGCGTCAGCCCAGGCCCGGTAGCACTCCTGCTTATAGCGTGATGCTATTTTACAGGAGCGACCAAACCATGGCTGGGATCTGCCTCCGATGGGCACCACAGAGGATGGAATAAAAAGTTCCATACCCTGAAGTACCACATCAGCAACAGAATCGGCAACAACTCTGGGATCTTCCGGCGAGAAGCAAACCCGCCCCCAAGGGTAGGATGCAAAAAAAGACCGCATCCCGTCCCAATCAGCTGACCTATAGTGCCAAACACGGCGGCAAGCTGTAGATCGCAACTGCGATTGGAGCGTAAGTGGCACTGTGCTCCGGATCAGACAATGGTCCGAAGAGCCCAGAGGGGCATCGACGGAGACCTGATATCCGTCCGGATGAGAGGTCAGCAGAAGGTCCAACAGGGAAGGTACATGGTCTTCCACATCTGGGATCCGCGTAGGCGAAGTAACCAGTTGTGTTAGACCATATGCCAAAGCAAAGTCATAGACAGATCTACCCGCATGATCGGTTGAACGAGAACCAAGCCATTCAGCGTGGTGGGCGTTGAAATCACCGAGTATCACGATCTCTGCGGATGGGACCTGTTGTAGCACGGAGTCTGCAGCCATTTGGTCGTGGTCGATGAGTCGGTCTGTGTCGGCATTACCGCTATGGGACCTATAGAGGCACCCGTAGACGCGGGGATGGTCGTCGCTGTCTACGCGCAGCCATAGGATGGACAGGTCCGTACCTTCAAGGCTGCCGAGGCGTCGAAAACAGATGTCCTCTCTGACGTATACACAAACTCCAGCCCGGGGCACAAAGGAGTGTTCCAATTTGTACCCCGGGTAGGAGAGATATGAAGTATCAGCCGGAGAGGACACCTGAGTCTCGGTTAAAAAGAGCAAGGCCGGCTTCGCCGTCTCTAGATGGTAATGGACAGCGTTAAGGTTGGAATGAAGTCCCCTGATGTTGCAAAAATTCACGGATAGCGTGACAGGGGTCGCCTTGGTTGTATTGCTCCGCTTGCCCCGAGCAGCATTAGTCACGAGCGGAATTTTGCCCCCCCCAGAATACGCGGGGCAGCCTGAGCACCCACGCTCAGGAGTGAAGTAGTTTGTTCGTGGATGCTCAGCGAGGGATTCTCCAGGGTTGCTGGTACCCTCCTGGGGTAGTCTTGTATTTAATTCCACTACCATGTTGATGGGGGGGGGGGGGGGGGAATTGGGCCTCCGGCCACCTGCACTCACCAAACGCAACGCAGAGGTAAACTTCTACTTCACGCTGGTATTCTGTGAGGTCGTGGTACCACCCCGGTTCGAGCTGGCCCATCCGTGCGACAGCAAAAGCTACCGCTTGGCTCTACCACTTGTAGCACGAATGGGTCGGCTCGACCGGGGAAGGACTACGCTCTCACAGAATGCCAGCGTAAAATAGCAGCTTCATGCTGCTGTGTTTCGTATGGTGAGTCTAGAGAACCGGAGACTCTTTTTACTGGAAAAGAGGCATTCAATCTTAGTCCTCACGGCTGACAACGCATCTGCATTTTAATTCGCAAACGAAGATAGATGTAGATTTCTATGGGCCACAGCAACCACTTACCATCAGGTGGACTGTGTACTCGTTTGTCACCTATAAAAAAAAAAAATCTACAGTTGTGTTGTTACCTTGAAGGCTTATATTGGGATACACTTGCTCTCTATACTCTTCAGGCTGGAACGCAGCAGTACACTAGGTGAACTGTTAGTTCGATTGAGATAGTTAATCTATCCCGGGAATCAATCTTGACGATTTATCGTCCGTTTTAGATAGCGATATGCCGTATGTGAACAAACATAGTATTCATTTATAATATCATTAGGTACGTAGAACACTGTTAGGAGTTAGATAAGTAACTATTATCACCAAAGTAACTAACTTACTACCGTTAGGGGCGATGAAAGAATATCCACTACCCCATATCGTCCCGTGGCTGTCGTAAGAGGCGACAGAGGGAAACAAATTAGAATATGGGCAGCAGCGTCTTTTTAATAACGACTCAAAATAAAAAACTGCGGCTGCCAACCCGCTTGCCAAGCGTGTCAATTATGGCAAGTGTCCCCCCTATGACGCAATCTATAGGGGAAGCCTATGGTCAGCAGTGGACTTTAATAGGCTGTAATGGTAACGGTAACTTACTTACCGCATTTCATTTAATTTCACACGTCCACTAACTAGAGTGACCGACATAGCCCAACAGCAATGGACTTGTGTTCTGTAATGATGATGATGATGATGATGACTGCTGAATATAGGTCTTCCCCGATATATGCCACAAAGTACGGCCCTGAGCCACCTGAATCCATCGACTGACTGCATATTTTACCAGGTCATCACTCCATCAGGCAGGGTCACTCTACATTTCAGTTACCAGTACGAGGTTGCCACTAGAGAAACTTTCTTCCCCATCGATTGTCGGTACGTCGAGGTATATGGCCGCCGCACTTTAGCTTACTGATCCCTTGAGCTATGTCGGTTTCTCTAGTTCTACTGCGAATATCTTCACATATATGACTATCAGGCAAGAAACCCTAAGCATAGCCCTCTCCATAATTCACTGAGCGGCCTTGAGCTTCTTCAAACGGCCAGCGGTGAAGCATCACGTCTCAGATTCATATTTCATCACTGGCAACACACGCTGGTTGTATAATCTTTTTCAAGTTTTGAGGTATACCTGACGAGAAGATGTGTTGTAGTCTCCCGAACGCTGCCGAGCTGGGTTGGATCCATCGATTGACCTCTCGGTCGAAGTTGGACTTACCTACTTAGTCGGATTATTTGTCCTAGGTAAAATATACCCGTTTTTGTAAACGGCATACTCGAAGTTGTCTTCGAGGGTAGTGCTCTTAACAACTACCGGCGTATGTGTAATGTGAGTGATGTACTCGACATTGATGTTAATATCGTATCCTTTCCAGTTCAGTTGTTTGAAAACGTCTTCCAATGCAGCGGTGTAGAGTTTCGTAGTTTGGTTACGAACATTACGTCAGGGAAGGAATCCTACTCGCCCTCCCTTTTACAGTTTTTTCTACTTATATTTGTGAATACATAGAAAAATATCACTATATGTTTTACACCTCTCTACATTTGGATAGGTTTCGTACTTCTCTAGTTCTGTACGTTCGTACCTACTCGCATAGTCATCGGAGTCCTACTGTACACGCACTTCAACACTGCGATATACCGACTGTCCACTTGGCACCGTTGAAGGGATTATAGTACCGCCCAAATTTCAATGGAATTAAAGGCTTTCTCATAGATCACATACGCAAGACAAAGTGGCAAATTGTACTTTTTGGTCTTCTTTGCCGAAGGGTATTTATGTGATCTATGGTACTAAAACATTATTGCTAACTAGCTTATTACATATAAAACTAGCTGGTACCGGGCGTGATACTGCCGCAGGAGAAATAATTGTGGTAATATCGTTTTAAATTTGGAAGGGTTATATTGTTTAATTAGGAATGATACGAGTAATACATTCATTGAAATTGTATGATATATGACTTTCAAATAAATTTGTTGGTACGATACGCGCGCCACCTAGTGTAAGTTAATTGTACTATGCCTATAACCGTCGCGCAAGTGCAAGCAATAAGTTGACAAATGTTTTTGGGCAATCTGATGAACGATATGGCAGCGCATAAAATACGAACAAACTAATATTAATTTTTATATAGGTATTAGAATAGATATAATATTGCTTTTATAACTTTAAAAGTTAAAATAAAAAAAGACATGCAATAGGTGACGCTTGTCATTAATTACATACGCATACAACTATGTGTTAATATTAAAATTTCGATTTTTAAATCGATGAAAATTGCTAGAGGCATGAAATGAATCTCTGCACTGCACATTACGTAAATTATCTGTGCTAAGATTCATCGAAATTGGACAGTTAGTTTCACAATATATCAATAAAAAATTGTATCGCAATTGGGAATAAGAGGGCTTCGCTGCACTCTGCCAATTATTATTGTTACTTCTTTCGAGACGGGTTTTACAACCTCATATAAAATGTGAATTTGTAATTGCAAAACAAAATTTTTATGTCATTTAAGTACAAATTATCGGTTTTGAAATTTTTTGGGATTTGTAGATTTTGTAGAGATTCGATTCCGTCCAGGCGAAGCCAGGCCATCTAAGAATATGACGTTGTTTAGATTTTTAAAGGTATCACATCATCCACGACTATAATTTTTTTTTCAATTTATTAATTTCACAAAAAAATCTCCAAGTTTTTGGATAATATATAGCTTAGGTTACTTCTCGTATTTGCTATATATCTGTTGGTGAAGTTTCACCACAATCGGTTAAGTCATTCCGAAGGATTAGCCCGAACATACAGACAGACTGACAGACAAGCAGACAAAAATTTAACAAATGGTTATTCATCTTTTAATTGAATGCAAATTAATATAGGGTATATTACCGAGCTCGATAAAAAGCAATTACATATTTTGACTTCAATTTAATTTTTATGAATATAGATTTCTAAGCGATAAAATCAAATAAAAATGTTTTTTTTAATATTCTTCCAACGCTATTATTAATAATTATTTGTAGACTGCCTCGTTGGTCTAGTGGTTGTAAACGCGACTACTGATCATGAGGTCCCGGTGTCTAATTGCGGGTCGGGCCAAAAAAATCCTTTAGTGAGTTTTTCCGTCAAGAAATTCTTAATAGCTGCCCGGGTTCAGGAAATTGACGATGTCTCACTCCCGTGCCTCGGAAAGCACGTAAAACCGTTGGTTCTCCACCTGATCTCTCCCTGGTCTTGTCGGTTTACGTCCCATCGACCCATGAGAGTAAGGGAATAGAGATTGCACCTGTGCTTACGCCATACACTTGGGCACTATAATCCTGTGAGGCTGTCCGCCGTGACCGAAATTCTTTCTGGCGGACATTATTATAATAATTGTATTATTAATATATTAGATTGAATATTGTTATTAAAATAATCCCTTTAAACATTTCTCTCAGTTGCAAAACGTCTGTTTTGTAACTCTATTTTCTTTGGAATATTCATATCATAAGCCAATTAACACTGACAAATTGTTTAAAATTAATTACTTAGTTACATATAAAATGTAGCAACCGCACCAATTAACTAAGAATTTCGTCGGTGTTTCTTACATTATGATATTTTCAAAAACCCATAATAATATATCTATAATAAATAATACTCATATAATTTTCTAAACCGAAACGCAAATAAAATATTTAAATCTATCACGAATTTTATGAATTTGTATATTATATGACTGTTTAGGCACAACATAGAGACGCGGGCGACGACGCATCTACATTAAGATAAATGTCCGGCCATTCGTTAGTTAATTAAACACGATACGGCTGTCCTCGCGATCGCTCCGATTAATGACCTCAATTAAGCTAATCAACTATTCGCAGATTTACGTCCGTCCGGACGCGACAGGCTGCGATGCGACCTAATATTAGCCCAATTAACCGTGTATTTACTGCACCATAATCCCTAAAGTCCCCAAATTATGCATAAGTTTATAGACTAAGCGATTACCCTTTTAAAACAATTAATTGTTAGTATGTTTAACGTCAATAATTTGCTTTTAAATGGTAATAAAACGAAATGTATTAAATTCACCACCTAATATTAGCACGTAAATACCAGTGTGCTTTTAAACGGGGAGGAGCTGATCCTTGTTGAATCCACTGTTTTTTATTTCGGAATCACAGTTGATGCGAAGCTTCAATGGGGCCCTCATATATCTCAACTAGCTAGCAAACTTAGTTCTGGAGCATACGCTGTAAAAAAGATTAGAGACTTTACAGGTGTGTTGATTTACATAGCATAATGTCATATGGAGACTTTCTATAGGGTAATGCGACTGACATTGAAACTATCTTTGTTTTGCAGAAGAGAGTCATAAGAGCAATTAATAACCAAGATCCGAAGGAATCCCTTAGAATAAAAAATTATACAAATAAATATATTAAGTTTGGCCTCTCAATATATTTGCGAAAATTTAATGTATGTACACAAATACAAAAATGGTTTTATTAAAAACAGTGATGTTACTTTATGTTAATACTAAGAACAAGCATAAGTTAGTTATACCAGTTACTCGACTCCAAAGAGTCAGTAATTTCTTTATGGGGCAATGTATACGCTTTTATAACAAAGTTCCAGAAAATATGCATGCAGATCTTATCTATCAAAAAGCAAAAATTGTTTAGTAAGGAAATGAGGTGAGGCGCTACCATGCTGTTTGTAAATGTTTTCATAATAATATTTTTAATATTATATTGTAAATTATGCTTTAAAAAAAGTCCCGCTGGGTTTCTTGCTGATTCTTCCCAGGACAGAGGATTTTTCCGAACCAGTGGTTAAAATAACAAATAACTCAATAAGAATTACATGTAATCTATATTGGATAACAATGATTCTACAAATTTTCTATTCTATTCTATTCTTTGTTTCATTTGGCCTAAGCTTCAACAAATTACTGTACTAATTAATTTTTCCAGTCATACTATAAATTTTAATAAACGAAGGGAGCATTTCAAAAACTAATTTGACAGAGCCAGCTTGAGAAAATCCCATGTCACATAATGTTCGTGTTTTATCGAGTTGGTTTTGCGAGCGCGCCGCTTGTTCTCTCTAATTCCGCCCATTGAATTCAAATTGAAGAGTGAAACGTTTCAGCGCTGTGTCCGAACGTGTATTGGAACCAAACGCCTGGCTAATAACTTAATGCCTCTGGGAACACGGGCATCTGTGCGCCAGCCTGCACTTGCTTGCGTTTCGCAAATGAAAAATTATCACTCCGTTTCGCGTTCCCATTCGCCGGCACACTTTGCAATTGAACTCGCGGGACTCGCAAGCAGTGATTACTTTATGGCCGTAACTTAAAGCGGGGCGTTAGCTGCATGCTATTGAATTATACCGCTACTCCATTTAACGGGCGTGTCGTGAATATTCCGCATGTGCACACTGCACATGCGTACAGACTCGCCTGGCACGACCGTGGGTTTCATTTTACGCTATTTAGCTGTTTATAGCGATGCAATTCAGAGCGAATTGAAACGTGGTAATGACCATTGTAGGCGCCTCACATAAATGCTCTTATTTGCATCGAAACGTGCTCGGTATTGCGCAGTCGGTCCCGTTTAGGAATGCGACCACCACTCAATTCCTTGTGATTAAGTTGTGAGAGAGGAGTTAGATACGAAGGCAATAAATTAAATTAAATAATGATTGATGCAATAATATTCTTTATTTAAGTGTGGAAGTTTAAGTGTTTGATCTAAATCTAATTTATAACAAATCGATAATTAAAGTAAGTTTTATTAGTTCAACATTAAAAATTAATTAGTTCAAAACGGGTTTTCGCCGATTTCTTCAGTCCATAAGTGTCGAAACCGAACAGTTAATTTTTTATGGAGATTGCGTAAGAGTATCCACCACCCCGTTTAGTACAGTGTATGTCGTTCGTAACAGGCGACTATTAACTTTTATCTCATATTTATGTAACGTCCAGGTCCAGGCATTTGGTACTGCAAACGACAATCCTTCAAAACTACAATGGGAGAGGCTCCTGTGGTGGACTGTTGCGCGCTATAGAAGGAGAAGAAAAAAGAGGTATTATCTAAGGCAGAGTAAGGAGCGCTTAATGAGGCGGGTGGTGTAGCGGCGCGTTTCTTTTTTCTAAATATGAACCAACAAACTACCTGACTGTCGTTCTGATACTGACCCACAAAGGTGACATACGGCCACTGACAATTTATTGACTCCGACTCCGGATTTGAACCTAGGACCACATAATCGGCTGTTGTACTTAAAACTACAGGACCAACGAGGCGTATATAAAACCTATGTAATATCATAATAAAATATCGCTTGGCGGTTGTGATGAAAAAATACTTTATTGTTCATTTATGTTACTGCTAAATATTTCTTAATTTATTCGATCATGGAATTTAGAAAATAAAAAGAATTTAGTAAATGGAGGTCGAAAACTGACATGATTTCTAAAAATTAGAGCCCATGTTCACCTTAATTATATAAACTTTTATTTTGCACAATGTGCAGATTTCGAGCGCTCGATACTCTCGAACTCGAGCTTACACATAGAAGCACGTAGTACCCAAATGCATACCCTCCACTTTTAAAGTCTGACCCTCCATATTATATATGGTAGAAGACTTAAGTCATCTTAATACTTTATCATCATCATTACAGCCCTTCACAAATCCACTGCTGAACATAGGCTTCCCCCAACGATTGCCAAAAAGTACGGTCCTGAGCCACTTGCATCCATCGACTTCCTGCATGTCTTACCAGATCGTCACTCCATCTAGTGGGGGATGCCCTATACTTAGTCCGCCGGTACGAGGTCGCCACTCGAGAATCTTTTTTCCCCATCGGTTGTCGGTTCTTCAAGCTATATGGCCGGCCCATTGCCACTTCAGCTTACTAATCCGTTGGGCTATGTCGGTCACTCTGGTTCTACTGCGGATATCCTCATTTCTAAGTTTATCACGCAGAGAACCTCCGAGCATAGCCCTCTCCATAGCTTGCTGAGCGACCTTGAGCTTCCTCATTCGGCCAGCAGTGAAGGACTACGTCTCAGTCCCATAGGTCATCACTGGCAACACACCCTGGTTGTACAGTCTCGTTGTTACAGCAAAGACTGGTCTCTTGGAATATATGTTTTTTGTTGTGCAATCGATCAAAATGGGCGAGCCTTGACAAGGCTCTTCATATTTATAGTCTCATACAGCGCCCTCGGCGGTATTACAATGGAACTAATTGCTTAGGTTCTATAACTAACACATTCTGTGATCGATACAAATGGTTAGGTTACTTCCTAGTTACAGTACGGGCGATCTAGATGCCGCTATTTTGTTGTACATGGTATGAGATAGATGGCGCTGTCTCATCTGAACACTCGTTTTCAAGGTTTGAGGTATACCTGACCAGAAGATGTGTTGTAATTTCCCGAACGGGGGCCAGCCAACTTGAATCCGTCGATTAACCTCTCGGTCGAAGTTAGACTTGCCTAGTCGGACTATTTGTCCCAGGTAAACATACTCGTCAACAACTTCGAGCTTAGTGCTCCCAACTACTACCGGGATAGGTGTGATATGGACGTTATACATGATCTTCGTTTTGTCCATGTTCATCTTAAAATCTATCCGTTGGGAGGCACTATTGAGGTCATTGAGCATAGTGCTTAGGTCCTTCAGCGATTCTGCCATAAGGACTATATCGTAAGCAAATCGAAAGTGAGTGATGTACTCGTCGTTGATGTTAATACCGTATCCTTTTCAGCCCTAACTTAGAAGCTTGAAAACATCTTCCAATGCAGCGGTGAAGAGTTTCGGGGATATAACCTCACCCTGTCTTACACCTCTCTACAGTTAGATAGGTTTCGTACTCTGGTTCTGTACTCGGATAGCCATCGTAGCCCTACCGACAGTCAACTTGGCACCGCTGAAGGGACTGCAGCACCGCCCAAATTTCGACGGAATCAAAGGCTTTCTCATAGTCTACATACGCCAGACATAATGGCAAATTGTACTCGTCGGTATTTTGTACAATTTGCCGAAGGGTATGTATGTGGTCCATGGTGCTAAAGCCTTTTCGGAAACCGGTTTGTTCGAGAGGCTGGAAGTCATCGAGTCTGCATGCGAGACGATTCGTAATGACTCTCGAAAACAGTACGTAGACGCGGCTCAGCAGGGAAATCGGTCTGTAGTTCTTCAAGAGATAGTTGTCGCCTTTCTTGAAAAACAAGACCACCGCACTTCTGCTCCACGCCTTCAGTGTAGTGCCACCATGGAGGACGGAATTAAAGAGCTTCGGAAGGACTTCAAGTACCGGTTTTCCACCCGCTTTCAGAAGCTCCGCTGTAATTCCATCCTCGCCTGGGGCCTTGCCGTTTTTAAGATGCTGGAGAGCCATTCTAATCTCGCTCAGACTGACGTCCGGAATATCATCAGAATATCATCAGGATAAGACTTGCTCTTGGATCGTTACTTACTATTGCGTGTAACTCCAACGATGATGTGTACAGCTGCTCCTAAAATCACTCATACTCACTCAAAATCTCAGATGTCCCGAGAACGACGCTGCAACACTCAGTCTTCAGCTTCGACAGTTGGCTCTTTCTGGCAGACGGATCTCTAGCAAAGACTTTGGAGCCCTGGTGCCGCTCGATCACTTCTTCAATACGAGCAGTATTAAAGTTGCGTAAGTTCCGCCGCATGCATTTGGAGATCTGACTATTCAGTTGCCTGTATGCTGTCAAATCTACTGAAGACTGCAGCTTCATTTCCCGTCTAACAGCCATGAGGTTAAGAGTCTGATCGGAGAGTTTTTGTGTTCTTCTGCGGTGGGTCTTGCAAAACTTAGCTCCGACCGCATGGAGAGTTTTCACGAGCTTGTCATTAATATTGCATTGCAATCTTCTAGGCACTGAAAATGGTTTTGTAGCTCGAGCTGAAAGTATTAAATTTGACAAAAATTTACTTTGCGTACATCCGCTAGATAAAATAAAATGATGTATCTTACTTAGTTTGAAGAGCACCTCCCGCCATCCCTCCATTGCGTGCACTATCCCCGTCACCACTAATCCCAGCACCACTACTCCCAACACCACTACACTAGGAAAGACACACCACTGACGATAATGCGACACGTGTTTCGCCTCTACACGAGGCATCCTCAGGTGATATAGACTCTACGGTGGCTAACCGCTAAGTGAGCGGCGAGCCAAAACAACTGCCTTTTATACGGACCGCTGACGCAACCGCTCCCTGCTTAAGGAGCGAGCGACTGCGTCATGCGATAAAACATGCGACCAATCACCGCCGGACTTACCCAGCCGTTTGCAAAATTAAAAACAAACCGCCGCGCAACGCCCGCCTACCCTCCAACCACGCAACCAATCGCCGATCACCGTAAGGGTGACAAACGATCATTTTGCGAGGCTGTCTGCTATTAGAGAGCAGGCTTAAAGATATTTAGGAGAGGTGAGTTAGAAACATTTGTTTGTTTATTCAGCAGTGCAACGTTACTGTTATTACTTTTTAATATCTCTAACTGTTCCAGCACACGCAGTCGCAGCCCTTTATTACACGTATGTAAGAGTTTAAACTAGGTAAGACACATCATTTTATTTTATCTAGCGGATGTACGCAAAGTAATTTTTTGTCAAATTTAATGTAATGGACTTCCGCAAAGTAACGCCTGATTCTATTAATTATAGAGCTGAAAGGTTTTGGGACTTTGGATTAGAGCACAAAGGGAACGGAGCGTTGATTTCATTAGACGACACCTCTCCAACTTAACGTATAGGTTCAGTGTGCCTCTCGCCATTCGGTGATCGCTTCCGGTTTTCACCCTTGCGATCACCGAGACATCACTGAACTGGTCGTCATAACGAAGTCAATCTCATTTTTGCCGAACCGTCGGGGCTCGACCAGGTCCACTTCCTGTGGGGCCGTTTATGAAAGAAAGAGTTCATCATAAAGAGTCCCTCTTTCTCCATGAAGTCGGCCAGCTGCTAACCCCTTGGGTTCCGTTGCTCTATTCCAAATTGCCCTACCTTCAGCTCACCGTTCTTTCTTGTGCCTGCCTGGTTTTGCGTTGAAGTCTCCCATTAACACCGTATAGTGGGTTTTGTAGGAATTAATGACTCTAGATATATCGGGTTCATCGTGTTGTGCCGAGGTTAGTATGTAAATCTGTATGACCTTCAGCGAATATCGTTTGGTGATTCTGCGTATGAGGTACGCAACCCTCGTCGACACACTCTCAATCTTTATAACGTTGTTAACGAGAGACTTGTGGACGATAAATCCGACACCTCCTTCCATCTTCTCGTCAGTCCTCAGTGGCAATCTAACCTCCACCAGAGATTTTTCGCACCCCCGCCCCGCCGTTACCATGGTCGCCACCGTAGAATAGAATAGCGTGTCCGCCGGGGACTGGGGGCCGTTTTTTGTAACTTTTGTCATAGGGGGTATATTGCCATAGTTGCCACGCTTGGCGAGCGGGTTGGCAACGGCAGTTTTATTGTTGTTTTGCTGTTATCAGAAAGATGCTGCTGCCCATCTTCTGCCTCAGTTTCTCTCTGTCGCCTCTGACACCCACGGGAAGATATGGGGTAGTGTGTATTCTTACCCGTCACTACACTTAATACTTAGTTTTTATTTATTATTAATTCAGAATTACGCATGTGCCACTGTCAGACCTATAAACTATCCTATTATGACGATCTGTTTCATTGGAGTAAAACAAGGACAAACCAACAAACACACTATCGCTTTTCTGCCGACTTCCAAAAAGGAGACGGTACTCAATTCGACGCGTATGTTTTTTTTATGTGTGTTACCTCATAACTTTTTACTGGTTGGACCGATTTCGATGATTCTTTTTTTATATGAAAGCTGATACTTCTCGTGTAGTCCCATATGAATTTGATCAAGGTCAGAGCAATAGTTTTTGAGTTATTTGAGTTATTCTTAATAACTTATATTGAAGTCGGCTGTACAAAATTTTTTATTTTAAATTATATAGTATTAAGTTGGGATTACTAAAGATAGAGTTTTAATAGTAATTTATTATTTTATTTCGGTTGTTTATTTACTTATCCTTTATATATCTATACCTTGTTCTTGTAATAGGTCACGTTCCTATTTAGATAGTGTAATAAATAAATCGCTTGTAAGCCTGCGTGATGAGGCGTGCACTATGTAGACTTAACAGGCAGATGTTGATGGTGGCGGAATAATTAAATCTTCTAATATTTCAATGGTTATATATTTAGTATGTAATAATGCTCACGCGAAACTTTCAAGTGCATCCAACTGAAAACCTTTTGCAACCGTTTGATCATTTTCTCCTTCTTCATTCTACTCATCACACAACGCGTCCAGAATAAGTCGATCTCACTCAGCTCGATATATTTCGTATATTATTTAAAAAGTTTATCATCAAACTGGGGCTCTACGCCGATTGGTTGTACTATTGAACGGAGAAGCTCATTGGAGTCGACAGAGATTAATCGATTGCCGTCTCAAAAGGCCATATTAGCTACAACGGCGTCCGGAAAATGTACGAATTTTCTATAAGCCTCCTCACGTTCCTACGTCGATATGCTGCCAACAATGATAAGGGGTAGAATGAAGACAATTTTTATTTTTATTTTATTCAATTTACATATCGATTTACTCTTCATTTTGATTGTGCTAAATGATATTTATTATGGTTTGTGAATAAACAGTAATATTTATTTCCTACCTACCTATTATATCTTCCTATCGAACCTATTGCACCATCTTGTAGTAAGTTCGACAAATGGATCATAATATATTATTTTAGAAGATTTAAAATAGAATTTTCATTTAACCATTGTTCTTAGAGGTAATAAATACCTTTTTTTATTGAATAAGTGTGACAAACGAGCACACAATCCACCTGTTATTAAGTGGTTGCAGTGGCCCATAGACATCTAGATGTAGATAGTAGTAGTAGCCTTGATAACGAATCAAAATGCAGATGCGTTGTCACCCGTGAGGACTAAAATGGAATGCTTCGTTTCCAGTAAAAAGTTTTCCGGTTCTTTACACTCACCATACGAAACACAGCACGGAATACCAGCGTAAAATAGCGTTAAGCTGCTATTTTGCGCTGGTATTCCGTGAGAGCGTGGTCCTCCCGGTCGAGCCAACGCATTCGTACTGCAACTATATTACTGATATAGTTATTATTAATATAGCTGCAGCACGGCTCTACCACGTAAAAAGATATCTGACAATTATACTACACATATACCATGCATACCTTTTAAAGTAACTCATCCAGTTTACGCCAGACATCAAATACCGATGATGGGCAACAGCGCACTGTAGTGTGAGATGTCTAGCACTGCGATCACCAATCCGCTTGCCAAGCGTGATAATTGAACAAATCCTTCCTACAGTGAGAAAAACCCATGTCCTGTTGTTTACCTTTACGAGTTATTGAATGAAGGATATAATATATTATTTTAATTATATTATTTTTTTCCTTACTTAAATTATTAAAATTTCAAGATGTAGATAAAAGTGATGTTTACTTATATGCACAACAATAATTACAGCTAATGATAATAAGGAAGTAATTGTTCACGCAAGTTTTGTCTAAATAATTTTAAATTATTAACCCCCGGAGAAACTGTCTTTTGTGCGAATTTTTTATTACATATAATAAACACGCATAAAAAATGGCAGATTAAATTAAACACTTTTTTTGGAATTTTTGAAAATACAACTGGAGTAATTTGCCCCCATGTCAACCTTCAAAAATGTCTGCCATTTTTTTCTTTATTCTTTATCAACTTAGCTGACGGAAAGTCATTATTATTATTTGAATCAAACACTTTTTTGGGCAATTTTTTTTTACGACGGGTGAATTATCTGTATGCGCAGTACCAGGTGTACCCAACTAGGCCAGGCAAACAGTCAAATATCTGCTTATTGAGTGGACTGATACTTTTCAACGAAGTTTCATGATGCATCAAACACTTCATGAAAAATGCGTCATGAGCTCTCAGACCATATGTTAGTTTAAAGATTTACAGGTGAAGCTGCCCCCTAACTTCCAATCTGTGATTTGGATTCAGCGTTTAGAGAAAGATTCTTGATATGAGTGGGAGTAGTCTTTTTTTAGTGTGTTATGATTTGTAATCAGCGTTTAGGGAAAGATTTTGCGACGTGAGTGCGTATGCCTAAGTGGTGGACGACTACTTAAGGTACGTTGCGTGCCGGTGAGGATAACTTTTGAGGAAAAATTTGTATTTAGCATATTCCCTCTTAACCTACGATAAGAAGTCATCATATAAACGATTTGTATAATGATATACTAGTGGTCACCTAATAATCCGTGTTTCATTAAATTTTTAGGTTTTTAAATTAATCAAGCTGTATTTCACTTTGAACTGCAAATTAATATATAAAACATACTCGTAGATATCTGTCATGGATGGAATTATTTTCTAACGTTGCTAGAGTAGTTTTGGATTTCCATTTCTTTTTTATACCCCTAAATTCCAACTTTTCCCTTTTCCTGATTTTATTTTACATATTTAATAGGTGTTTGAATCAGAAACTTTTATATTGAATTATTTATGTATCATATATATATATATAAAATATGTATCTTAATATCTAGTAGTAGTTATGGTATTGTGTGGAATATTTTACCATCCGTCAAATGTTATATCCCTCTTCAAGATGCAGAATGGTACAAGCTTGGTTGTGAATTTGGTCTCTGTTACATAGAACAAACGTGAACGTGGTAGAGCCACGCTGCAGCTATATTATGGTTGTAGCACGAATGGGTCGACTGACCAGAGTAGGACCACGCTCTCACAGAATACCAGCGTAAAATAGCAGTTTAATGCTGCTTTGTTTTGTATGTTGAGTCTAGAAAACCGGAGACTCTTTTTGCTGTAATAGAGGCATTCCATATAATTAATAGAATCAGTCGTTACTTTGCGGAAATCCATTATATAAAAGCTTTTAAAAAAATTTACTTCATAAATATCCGCGTTATAAAATAAAATGATGTGTCTTACCTAGTATGAAGAGCACCTCCCGCCCTCGCTTTAATTGCTGATGCGTCAGCGGTCTGTATAAATAGCAGTTGTTTTGGCTCGCCGCTCATTTAGCGGTTAGCCACCATAGAGTCTATATCACCTGAGGATGCCTCGTGTAGAGGCGAAACACGTGTCGTATTGTCGTCAGTGGTGTGTCTTGCCTAGTGTCACACCACTGTGTTGGGAGTAGCGGTGCTGGGATTAGTGGTGACGGGGATAGTGTACGCAATTGAGTGAGGGCGGGAGATGCTCTTCATACTAGGTAAGACACATCATTTTATTATATAACGCGATTATTTGCGAAGTAAATTTTTTTATAAGCTTTTATAGAGGCAATTCATCTTAGTCCTCAGGGGTGACAACGCATCTGCATTTTGATTCTTAATTGAGGATAAATGTAGATGGAGGATGGAGGATGGAGAGGAATCTATGGGCTACTGCATCCACTTACCATCAGATGGACTGTGTGCTCGTTTGTCAAACTATTCTATAAAAAAAAGATCTATAAAAACCCGAGTGAAAGAACATTTCGCTGAAGTGAAACACCGACTCTCCGGGAACTATTATATCAGATTTGATAGACCGCAAACCCTCACAAAGTAACACCGATTCCTATCAAGTATGATTCGCGAGGTCTGCGTAGGTCGAACCAAAAATTAATATTCAACAACTGAAGGTAGCGCTTACTATGACATCGGGAAGTCAAACACCTCAGCCTTCCCCCCCCCCCCCCTTCCCCGTGACTAGGGATGCTGTAACGTATTCGAGTAAACATAAGAAATCATTACAGATATCTACTATAAAACTAATAAAATAAACGCTTTTTACGTTGTATTTCAACTCTCTCTTTCTCTACACACTAGTGTGACTCTTCTCCACATACTATTGAAAAAGGAACATTTAAAATCACACAAATTTCATGCCTTATTCAGACAATCAGTAATTAATTTTTGGCAACATTTTAAAATACTTTGGGCAAAAACTACCTAGCGCTACTAATTGACCACAGAGACTATTGAGTGTTTGACTTTGGCTTTGGAGTAATAACATAGGTACATTTTCTTGTACTTACTCTAAGACATTGTTAGTGTGAACATAGACGTTGTATGTCTAGTTTCATTTAATTTGTTGTATTTGTTACACATATTATATTTAAATTTAAGCCATCTGCACACCTTTTCCTTAGGAACTGTAACTATACCAAATCTCTCACTCCTCCGTTCCCGCAATATGCTTAAAAAGGGTTACAAAGTCTTAATATATAGATACGTATAAATTATATAAAGAATTTAAACATTCCAAAGCACATTCAAGAACTTTATTCTTAACAAGAACCATAAACATAAATTCAAACTGAACACAGCTTGAAAGCAGACCCCGGACGCCCACTTCATGCTTATGGATGTATTTATTCAGTAGTTGGCTGTTACAATTATTATAAGAGACATATTTTATTTTCATTGCACGATACCTTCATACTTCTATCCAACTTTGCCGGCCATTGCCAGCTATTGCGGGATTGTCAACCGTAAATTGGCGACGGTAACATTGTTTATGATTCTGGACTCTCTTAGTCAAATGCTTAAATTTTCATTCGCTGACGTTTATAGAGTTGTGTAAGTAGATTACCCTACTCCTTCTAACAATGTTAAACCCTATGGTAGTACAAATTGCAAGTTATGTGTCACTGGCCTTTTAATTTATTAAGGTTAATTTGCAATATCCTATGATTGAGTTGAGTATTATCGGACAATGAAAAGGCGACATACATTTACCAGGCTTGTGCTTAGTACATTAATATTTTTGTATACTGTTGAAAATACATTAAAATATTTGTTTTCTATATAACTCAAATTAAGTATACATTAATTTTTGTTATTATTTAACAGCCACGGTAACTTAAGGAAACTCAAAAGTTTTTGTTTTTTTTATTAAAAAATATGTTACCTCCACACTAGGATTTTCTTCTGTATCGTAGGGGCAATTTACTTACATAGATTTTACAAGGACAAACATTTAGACCTGGAACAATTATTTGTATTCAATTCAAATACTAGTTCCGTGCGTAAATCGAACCCGCGGCCCTTAGCGCTGCAACTCATCGATAAGCCACTGCGCCACGGATCCGTCATGGGTTCGAGTCCGCAAATCGACTATTGTCGTAAACCCTTAGAGTATTTATGAGCTTGCTTATAAATAAAGCGTTAACAACACTTAGTATAAGCGTTAACTTCACTGGACTTGGAGAGAATTAAAAGTGTTAATAGCACTGCTACTAGTATACTTTTTGTAACAATATCTGCATGTTTGCTTTTGTAACATCTACCCGTTTATAAAAAAAAATTTTGTTAAAACATGTTTTTAATCTGGTCGCTAAACTTGCATGTTCAATTAATGAAAAATTCGTGGCCATGCCTGACTGAGGTCCATCCATGTTGTTTTATAATATATTAGGTTCCATACCTGTTTATATTCTATTTTGAAAAGCATGTTTGAATATAATTTCATGCGTGTTTAGGAGAATGTTATGTTGACTTTTTTCTCCTAATGTTAACGTCACGGGCACGTGGTGCACACTTCTGATTGACGAGGACGAGGCTCTGACATTCGACTGACGACAAAAGGCCCTCAAAAAATGTTTGACGCAAATTGCACCGATAGATTATGCTATTTTTGATACCCATAATCATTATTACCATTCCGAAGGTGAACTCGTACGTTTATATACTTCCGACTGCTGGGCACAGGCTTTCGCTCATTTCTGAGAGGGTTTCAGAGCAAGATCCGCTGCGAAGGCCCGCTGCGCTGCCCCAATGCGTGTTGGCGAACTTCACATGTCTCCAAAATATTTTTTTCTTTTTTCTTAGACATGTAGGTTTCCTCACGATATTTTACTTCACTGTCGAGTACGTGGTAAATCAGCACTTAAAATTGCAATTAACAATTTCCTTGGTGCGAGCGGGGATCGAACCCGGGTTGCTCGCGTACTGTAGCGAGCGCTAAGCCCCTGAGAGTGATATGGTATGAACAAATTTTTCAATAAAATGCACATTAGCTGGTGAATACTAGAAAAGGTATTTACAGAAATAACCTTAAAAATAGCTATTATAGATTTTTGGATTTACAGATAATATACTCATTTTAGTAATTTTACGAAAATAATGGTAAATAGTCTTAACCATGTGAGGTTTTGACACTAATTTTCATTGCGATCACACACTAACGTAGGTGTAAAGAGATAGGTACGCTCGTCGCCGAGCCGATCGCAGATTGGTATCTTGCGGGGCACAAAAGAAACGCTCAGTGAATAATAAGGCTTTCCTAGGCGAGATGATGTGCCGTAAATGTATCGCACCGAGAGTTATTCGCTTTGAAACTGCCATCTAGTTAAAGTGGCTCCATTGGTTACATGTATAGCGAATATTTGCCGGTAAAGCGGCGTCATTGTTCACTGGCTTTTTAGTATTTTGAAAACGCCGTGAGAAGATATTAACGTAGAATATTTTTGATAGTATTAAACTCAAAATGAGCGTTAGCTTATAGTCGTATAAGCGATTTTTTAGAGAGTAAATTCAGTCATTTATATAATAATTATATAGTATCTTCTTAGTTGGTCTAGTGTTAGTGTTTTTTTGTCTAAAAAATTCTCAGTTGGCTGTAATTCAATCCCTTGCCTCGGAAAGCATGTAGTCATAGGTCTTCCGCCAGATTTTTCTCAGTTCGTATCGGATTACCGTCCCATCGGACTATAAGAGTGAGGGAATAGAGAGTGCACCTGTGCTTGTGCTTACATTTGGGCACTATAATCCTTTTCTGCACAGGTTTCTAGTCTCCGTTGAAACTGGCCGCCGTGACTGAAATTTGGCCTGGAGAACATTATTATTATTAATTATATTATTATATATTACTTGATCAATTTTGAACTATAATTTTATAGATTTTACATATAGTACAGAACCTTTAAAACTTAATCATTTTAAAAGTTGTAGAAACGAATAGAAAGTATAATCACCCATTTTTATTAATATTATTTTAAAGGTTTCTTCTGTTCGGTAGCGCCTTTCTTGACATCGTCGTAGCTATTTGCTCGGCAGGAATCAACCGGTTTCCCTGTAATACTTATACTCCCCTTAAGAACGTTTACCCGCCACTCGTTCAACTGCCAATTAATTTCCCATTTCGCAAATGGTTTCTGATGACGAAACCCTATACAGGTTAGTCGTTTGAAACTGGGGAGAAAATTATTTTGCATTTCAATTTAATGTAACTTTCTTGATTTTATCGATTTTTAATTCACTGAACTAGATTATGACTTATTTAGTAATAACTCAAAGAAAACCGTCTTAGCTTTTTCGCTCCATTTATTTAAAATCAAACGCCACAATATGGATAACGGTAGAGATGACCGTTGATTTTGCGTTTACATATTATATTTTATTTGTTAATTTTTACAATTTTAATAACTGTCCTAATTTTTGGCTACGTTAAGTATTAAACGTTTATATCAGACAGATTTGATCACATCATAACAATAATACAGAACCCAATCGTAAACGAATTGCAATGTCATAAAAATAAATTATAAATAAATAAATAAAATTAAAATACTCGTACATTTATTTCTCAATAAACTTTTCCATAATTAGTGGTGAAACATCCCCGGAGAGTACTTTAATATACTCGTGTTGGGGTGTTACGTTTGTGCCCTGGTGCTTAACATTTGTAAATACCAATTTTAATCTCTTTTTTTAATATTATTCTTTTCAGCATAATTTTCGTTTCCTCGTATGTTAACGTTCAAAGCCATTCAATAAACACTTTTTTTGCATTCTAATGTGTAATGTTGTATAGATAAGTACTTTGAGAGGTGTACTGACGACTCGAAAACCGTAACAAAAAGGCTGGAAGGAGCTACAAAATCTTTATTATTTTATTTTATTTGATTGGGTCATATGGCAGTGTTCTGTGAAAAGTCAAGGTGAAATTTAGAATGTACAGTTTTCTTATCGATATAAGGTTGCAAAGTTTATAAAGGTTTTCTGTGGAGAATCTATAAATCTTAAAATACGTAATAAGTGATCTGTTTGGGTTTCAGATAACGTTTAAATGTTAAACTATAAATATCTAACAAGAATCTTTCGTAAAAACATAAACACAAGAACGAGCCCTACAATCCAACAAAATGACGTACATTGCGTTTTCATAAATCTCATTTATCGAACAAGTGCTCAAGCATGTTCGACGAGGTCGGTGTACACAACGAATACTGCAAAGTACGCTTACTTAAGTAATACTTAACCCAGTTCTCAAGATCATTTATACCTATCTAAAATTCAAATACTTTGCCAGATCCAATCTTCGTTTGTGGCATCAGATCGCCGTATACACGACCGCCCCCAGAGTTAATAAATCTTCTCCTAGGGCCTAGGGGGGATATATTCCATAGTTGCTACCCTTGGCGTGTACGTTGGCAACCGCATTTTTTATTGTTACCTATCTCCTAGTTCAGTTTTCCTATGTTCTCTACGACACCCATGGAATTATTTGAGTTAGTGCATTCCCTTACGCAGCCACGGCACGAAAAACAAGTCTCGCACGCAGATTTGACGATTTTTAGCCTCCCGAACCAACGGTTTTTGAAAAGGTTTTGTAGCATAGACAACATACAGAAGAATAAAAAGGTGGGTCTGCCGTTATGTCTGGTGCATGTAGACTATAAGCAGGCCTTTAATTCCAGATTGACCAGTCGGTATATCGTAACCTTAAAACAAAAGTGAACACTTGTTGCCAGTCATGGCTTACGGCACCGAAAATTGTACCCTTATTGCTTGCATCAAAGTCATTTAACAAGCAACTGAGATGGCTATGCTGGGAGTTTAGCTGGGAGTATGCCTCATTCTGGCAAGCGCAGTGTGGGGTGACCCTTCACTAGATGAAATGACGACCTAATGAAACATGCGGAAAGTAGTTGGATGCAAGTGACTCAGGTCCGTGTTTGATGGCAATCTATGGTTTAGATCTAAGTTCAGTAGTGATACTTATATTTTGTCAATAAACTTCGGGGATCTCTGCCACTACATCTTGGTCTATGTTCAGTGTTATCGCATAAACATTATCGGGCACGGGTGGCGCGTACTCTTGTGCCCCTTTTTACTGGTGTTTAAAAGCTGTTGTACGTGCAATATCCTTCTAGTCATTTTTATTTATTTTATTAAAAATATATTGACTGAATATATTTGTTGTGTTAGTGATCAATACATCATACCAAATTCATTATGTATACGGAATACGGATTAAGTCTATACGTGGTAGAGCCCGAATGGGTCGGCTCTACCGGGGAAGGACCACGCTCTCACAGAATACCAGCGTAAATAGTAGCTTGACACTGCTGTATTTCGTATGGTGAGTATAGAGAACCGGAGACCCATTTTACTGGAAAAGAGGCATTCCATCTTAGTCCTCACGGGCGACGACGCATCTGCATTTTGATTCTTTATTGAGTATAAATGTAGATGTCTATGGGCCGTAGCAACCACTTACCTTCAGGTGGACTGTGTGCCCGTTTGTCACTCTATCCTATAAAAAAAACATTTTGATGATCAGATCGCAGTACCTTTCTTTAAAATACAACTACGTAAAAAACACTGGACAATAACGTTTGGTTGCGGCGTAAGGGAATCTATTATAACAATTATTCATGTGGGTGTCGTGAGAGGGCTATGGGAAATGACAAAAATATATTAGGATTCCAGGCTAACATATGCCGGCATATTTACGCCAGACGGTCAATACCAATACCGATGAGCGGGAGCAGTGTCAAAGGTCAAACGACGAGAGGTCTGGTCAAAGGCATCAACAACTTGCAGTGGTAATTTTAATGAAAATATTTACAACAATAAAAAGCGAAAAACTAAAACCAACATATACCTTTAGGACTTTTCGCGGTATTTGGTATTTCGAAAAGAGCAAAAGACGAACGTCTTGATACATGCGTTGGCTTAGATTTTAAAGGCGTCGCTTGCAAAACGTCCACATGTCCACTAACGCGACGTGTGCATTTACATACAAAACAGCGCTCACGACCGGCCCTGGGATGGCGTAGCATATCTAATCGTGGCCCGACGCACGTCAATCAAACAACCGACATTGTATGCGAGAGAAACACTCTGAATCGTCGGCTACTTGATTCCGCTATCGATTAGTAAGCTGTAGTTCTAGATTTTTATCTCGGATCGTGCAACGTTAACGATCATCAATAATTTAAATTAGAATGTATGATATCGTTTTAAATACAGTTAAATGAATCCGTCTCGTGTAAGACGAATATAACATTATATTAATTGGAACTTCAGTAAAATAAAGCAGCTGTCATCCTTGTATGAAAAAAACACCGGCCAAGTGCGAGTCGGACTCGCGCACCAAGGGTTCCGAACAAATCCGTAGATATATAAGTTTAAAATTATTAAAAATATTTTTATTATATGATGTAACTAAAAATTTATGCTTTTCGCAATTTTTCCTTTATCTGTGCTATAATACGTTGCCTCTTACCAAATTTTAAGATTCTGAGTTCACGGGAAGTACCTCGTAGGTTTTGATTCCCTTGCGAATGTCGAAAATTTGCGGCATAAACGGCTGTATCTTTTGATTGCGTTGGCTTAGAAGTTTGATTTTTTCACAGCCCCAAGGGACAGTATACTTGAGTATTTCATATGAATTTCATCTTGATACCTCCACGCGTTCCTGAGGAAAAGGGTCTTGGCAGACAGAGATACAGACAGACGGACACCAAAGTGATCCTATAAGGGTTCCGTTTTTTCCTTTTGAGGTACGGAAACCTAAAAATGCTAACCCCTAAGCAATTGATAACTAGCGATGTAGTCCAGCTGGAATAATCTTTTGGAAAATCCTATATTCAACTGTTAGACTTAAAGAGGCTGTTGTTGGCTGGCTCAATAATATTAATGGTAAAAGTGATCTATTAATTTAATTCATAATTATAAAATAGCAAATAAATAAAAAATAACAAACAATATAGTAAGAAAAAAAACCAGGTTTGAGAAAAGAATAAAGAAAATGAAGAAAGAGTTGAAAAACAAATTTATGCTGCAAGAGTTAGTGGCAAAGTCGGCAAGGGTAACCCTATACGGAAGTATATCGGCTTTATGGGCAATATCATATGTAATATAGGCCAAATCAGTACGTTTAATCGAAGTTCATGTATGCTCTCCATATGGATGTGATAGAAGTGGAGCGTGACTTTGGAGCTGGTTATTATTATTTACTCCGAACTTTATCAGCTGAAATCAATTACTATTTTCGACGAAATAATAATATGATGAATTTCTAATATATGTATAATTTACTGCATTCCCAAACTAGATTTTAAAAGAAACATTTATCAGTATATCCCTTTATGCGAATGTGAATGTAGCATGTAGATATTTCCACCGTGATAGAACTTCATGAGTTGCGGCTAGCTCGGATGCTATCTGGCATTTGATCTGTTCCGGTGACGCTCAGATATAGTAGACTAATGGCAAGCCGTTGTGTTCGGGCGCCAGTTTGTTGCATTCAAGCTTCGACATGTCTAATGGTGCGATCCGAGACCTCTGCTTTGTAACAGTGATTTGTTAAACCTAACGTTAAATTCTCTTGTTTAAAATAGCAAGACTATTGGCTTATGGTATTGAAACTGGTATGTTAAGAATATAAATAATTTATAAATATATTTACAAATTAGCTACCTACTCGCGTATCCAGCTTGCGCTGCAATGTTCTTCTCAAAAACATTCGCGGGCTCGCGCTCAACAACCCGAAGTTTCATCGTAATTGAATTTATAGTACTATAGGAACGCATAGAAAACGAACAAACAACCAAACAAATATTCATTCTTTGCTCGAGCCTTGCTCACACCTCACTAAAGTTTCTTCGTAGGTATTCAGATGGATGGTACATGAACGTTTACGGGATAAATACATTAAGAAACGTATATTTTTATTTTTATTGAATAGCGTCATTGCCTTAATATTATATACCATGCGGTACTAAAAAGCAATACGAAAGCTACTCCTTCATCGAGTAAAACTTTAAATTTGTCCGTAAATGAACTCTTTTTTCACAATCTAAAATTTATCTTGGCCTATTTATAAACCTCGCTCTAAACATTGTGCGGACCATAGGTAAAACAGAAATGCAAGGTCTTCAAGGATGGTCGTGGTTTTATGTGATAAAATAGGAATGTGAATTGCTTCGCGTGCAAATTCACAAGGGTCCCGACAATTTGTCGTGCTGACTTTGCAACAACATAACTCTAGGGCTCTATTGGGTATACCAATAAACTTAATTCAGTTACAATATTTACAAATTAAAAATATTAAATAAAAAGGGTATATCATTTATTCTAGAAAATTCATTTTTGCAAATCATATTTAAAATTGTATTTAAAATTCAATTGCAATACACAGTTTAGTTACTAGACAAATTATGATCCTATATATTATGGTGGACACAAGCATCCTCTCAATTCTGAGAGTTTCTAAAGCAGGCAAGAGCCCGCCACTAGTGTTCTAGTGCATATTGGCGGACTTCACATGTAATATTTTAAATTCTTAAACATGCTTCATGCGAAATATTTTTTTATTATTAAACTTGCTTCGTGCCATAGTTTCCAGGCGACATTTTCCTTTACCGCCGAGTGGCACAATATGTGTAAAAAGCCCTTAAAATTGCAAAATTGCAAATGCTGGTGAAGATAAAAGTCGCTATGCAATTTAATGTGAGCGTTTATTCCCTGACCTAAAATTACTCTACATGATTCTTTGTTTCTAAATAGTATCTATTTTAGTTTTAATGAATTAATATTGTTTATATGCTCTACATAAAATATAGGAAGGTACCATTGGATCGCACTTGTCTCCATGTTTTTATGGAATTAATTGTTGAATATTAGAATTAATTTATCATTAAGCAGGGTTCTTTATAAAATCGAAATTCAATCAATATGCATTTTACGTAAGCCACAAAGTGCAAACTCTTACATTATCGTGCGGACAGTGTAATTTTTTATACGTGGTAGAGCCATGCTGCAGCTTTATTATGCTTGTAGCACGAATGGGTCGGCTCGACCGGGGAAGGACCACGCTCTCACAGAATACCAGCGTAAAATAGCAGCTTAACGCTGCTGTGTTTCGTATGGTGAGTGTAGAGAACCGGAGACCCTTTTTACTGGAAACGAGGCATTTCATCTTAGTCCTCACGGGTGACAACGCATCTGCATTTTGATTCATAATCGAAGATAGATGTAGATGTCTATGGGCCACAGCAACCAATCAGGTGGACTGTGTGCTCGTTTGTCACCCTATCCTATATAAAAAAAATTATATCGTCATGTTAGGTGATATCTAAAGCGAACACCTCTAAATAACCCCCTCGTACTTGCAACGTGCGCGTGGGTCCACGTTGCATATTTTGCGGAGTTTGGAGCGACGGTCTCTAGGACCGATAAGCCCTCTGATTTAAGGTTTATGAATGCGATACTTTTGCTATGCCTGCAGCTTTACACGCTTTGCACTAGTTGCTAATGACCCAGCGGACCAAACTGTTTTTTTTTTAATTTCAATCCTTTTTTCAATATTTTGTACTGCGAATTTTAATTTCACCTTTTAACTACACTAATTGTAATGAGTTTTCATCGAAATGAAACGGTATCACAGATCAACAAGTATTTATTCGTCATCATTACAGCCTATCAAAAATCTTCTGCTGAATATTTGCCATAGTTGGCACGCTTGGCAGACAGGTTGGCAACCGAAATATTTATTTTTAGTTGTTATGAGGCAGATGCTGCTGCTCATCTGCAGTTTCATTTCCTTCTGTAGCCTTATACGACACCCATGGAATGGTGTAGGATAATGGCCTCTACATAACCAAACAAATATTTACAACAAGTACTAGTATTTATTGTACAAGTCATATTTTTTGTAATGAAATTTTCTTTTGAACAACATATGCTACACATTTTTTTATAGGATAGGGTGACAAACATCTATCCTCGTTTGCGAATCAAAATGCAGATGCGTTGTCACCCGTGAGGACTAAGATGGAACGCCTCTATTCCAGTAAAAAGGGTCTCCGATTCTCTACACTCACCATACGCAACACAGCAGTGTTAAGCTGCTTTTTAACGCTGGTATTCTGTGAGAGCGTGGTCCTTCCCCGGTCGATCCGACCCATTCGTGCTACAACTATAGCAGTAGTAGCAGCCAGCAGTAGAGCTGGTAGAGTCACGCTTCAGCGGTTATAGCATGAATTGGTCGGCTCGACCGGGATAGGACTATACTCTCACATAATACCAACGTAACATATCAGCTTAATGCTGCTGTGTTTCGTATGGTGTATAGTCCCGGAGACCCTTTATACTGGAAACGAGGCATTCCATCTTAGTCCGCAGGGGTTGTCAACCCACTGCATTTTGATTCTTAATCAAGGATAAATGTAGATGTCTATGGGCTACAGCATCCACTTACCAACAGGTGGACTGTGTGCACGTTTGTTGTCTTTATTCTATAAAAAGAAAGCTAGATTATTTGAAAAATTGGACTATATGTTAATCCATGTATGCGCACAGCTAATTTTGCGCCAATTCTTTTTTGCCAGTTGCTTGTCCGTTGATAAACATTGCACCGCATATAGGTGGCTTTGATATACATGCCCTTTACAGTCATTTTCACTAATCATTTATAATATTCGTTAAAGTTATGAGCGCACAGGATTGCTACCTTGTATGGTGACAATTTGCTACAACCGTAAGTTATGTTAAAAGGCAGTGTTATGATCTATCATTCATCATTCGATATTGAACTACGAGTATTCATTCTTCGTTAATGCTATTTATGATGACAGTATCCGACCGGTACCCTATTATCATAATACAGTCTGACTGTTATGTCCATACCCGGTCTTAACTTTGTTTATAGTTAACATTGTAGTATAATATAATGTTTTTTAATAGGAACGTTAAGTAAAATCAAGATTCGCTGTACTTCCTGTCCATGTATTCATGGTTGATGTCATGCAATGCACAGTTTAATATTTTCTAAAGCTACGAGTACTAACTGCGAAGAAATATTAAGTCCCATATAATAATTAAATATACTTTACAAACATTTAATTATATGAAGTATCCGTTTAAACAAGTTATTCAAATTGTAAAAAAAATCAAAATCAATAGCAAAAAATCACAAACAAGCAAGGTATAATGAGTACGGTAGATAACGGAGGTTTTTTTAGTCAAAGCCTCCGTAACTTTAAGCGGTCTGTTGTGTAGTTTGTGTACAAGCGTCGTATTTTATTCATAGAAATAAGGTGATAAACAAGCACACATTTATCTCTGCGGATTTATCACCAACTGATGAGGTCGATCACCAGCACCCCGTTGATTGAATAGCTGTGTGCACTAGCAAACATAGCTGTAGTATATTATTATTTATAAACGTATTATATTATTGATTAACAAATACAAATAAATGAACTACTAAAGTCTTTTAAAATGAAGTGTTATTTAAAATAATATTTCTTTCATGGCAAGATAAGAAAAAGTGCGAGGGAGATGGATATTATTCCATCTCGCTCGCACTATAGAAAGGGGGTCGTGACGAAAAAATCTTACACTTTTTCTCGCCTCGCCTCGCGATAAGGAACATCGTTCTAATAACATGTCTCTAGTAAAATTTACTTAGACTGAATAATTTAATGGTCAATTATATGTTTAATTAAGCTTATCTATCCTTAACGTTAAGCGATCGTTTCTTGTATATATTATGTACTTAAATGTTGGTAATTGGTTTCTTGGAAACTGCTTTAACGGATTTTTTTATTGAGGTATTGTTTTGCGTTCCAAGTTTATTTATGTTTATATATATTATGTTTTAAAGATAGGCGTCATTCTTGAAAATAATATCATTTCCTTGCGCTGAGCAAAGCCTAGGTACTACAACTAGAAACTAAATAAAGTATCTTAAATATTTCTCAGTGGATGCCATCGACGTTTATTAAGGTAAACAACACCAGAAAGTGCATTCAGAATCTCAAATCATCGGAGTATAAAATATCGGAGCAGATGACAGGGATCAGCATCAACTCAGCGTTACCATTTGCGACTTGCATATTTCGAAAGTGTGAGTAGTGGCTGATGACGCGTCTTCTGTGCTCATTATTCATCTTAAGAAACACAAAAGCATTCCGTTGCTATTTTAGCTAGTATTCCGTGAGGGGTTGCGATTTTGCCTGGATGAGCTGACTGGTTCACAAGTTACAATGTGTAATCTAAAAATACAATCTGTGTAATGTGAAGCACCAGACACAGAACTCGACCTGGCATGAACTAAACTACGCTGCACGCTGCGACGATGTTTCATGTGATTCTGCAACATTATTTGTTAGTTTCAATTCGTTAGTAAAGTAATCAATTCAATGTGTTGCATGATATATTATGCAATCGAAACGAGGTTATACGGTTTAAATCGCGCAAGCTATCTTCGGTTTATAAAAATAAATAATCAGCCAATAAGATAAAAAAATTTAAAAAGTCGTTTGAGTATCTCATAAAATCCACTAACATGTTTTGTTCAAAAAATACAGAATGTTTATACAAACATAATCACCAAATAACAATTTATTAATTGATGATTAACATTTCATTTCCATATTGTGTATATTCAGCGTGCTTAATGAAGGAAATAAATAAAGTAACGTAATATCTTGTGATTACGTTATGTAAACGAACCATATACGTATGTGACGTATGTGTTACGATCTAATATGAAATTTTGAAAATATTCTGAGTGAAAGTAACGCGTCGTTACATTTCCTTAAATGTTTGATCTTGTTGATAATTAAACGGCTGCCTTTTGAAAAATATATACGTAAAATCGTTTATTGTTACCCAGGACCTCGGAAATTGACTTTGGGATGGGACTTTGTATGGATATCCCTCCTAAGGATTATCTATTTTCAAAACAAAAGCATTAGTCTGTTAATTCTGCACTTTTATAGTTTTGACCTCACTTTATATATAAATATGTCGGTGTGTATAAAATACCGGATGGATCGAGTGAGCGAGAGGTTGCGTCATATCAATGGTGGCGGGGTAAATTTGAGGGTAGATCGGGAAACTTCCACTCGTTTGTGCAGTATAAAGTTCAGTGTAGGTACCGAGCGTAAGAGATTCCGTTTAAATCATTCTACGAGTGAATTCATTCTACGATCTCGTGCAGGCAAGGAGGATGGTGTTCCTAAGCAGCTGCCTAGTGTTACAATGAGACGGGTGGTGTTGCTGTTGGTTTGCATATTTGGTGTTATGATGTAATTACGGCCCTCACGTTACACTGGTGTGTGATTGTGGCGGAAACGCGTTACGTATGGTCGAACTGCAATTACTCTATACTGAATATATAGTTCGTTACGCTGTCTTATAACTCCTAATGATTAATTGCGTAAGCAACAGAGCAAGGTGAACATCTGCTCTCACACTTTTATTATTTTCCCCAATTAACGCTATCCTGGTGTATTTCCGAGAACAAATTTGGGATCTCCTGTTGTATTTCCTCCAGAATTGCCCTTTTCCTGTTGTATTTCCGACAAATATTTTTCAGGTAGTGGTGAGCAGTCTGTGCGATAGCATTCAGATTTTTTTATAGGATAAGGATGACAAGCGAGCACACAGTCTACCTGATGGTAAGTGGTTGCTGTGGCCCGTAGACATCTAAATCTATCCTTGTTTGTGAATCAAAATTCAGATGCGTTGTCAGTCGTGAGGACTAAGATGGAATTGATTGCAGTAAGAAGTTCTCCGGTTCTCTATCCTCACCAAACGAAACACAGCAGCATTAAGCTGCTATTTTACGCTGGTATTCTGTGAGAGCGTGGTCCTTCCCCGATCGAGCCGACCTATTCGTGCTACAGCTGTACGCTTGTGATTTGGTGGCGCTGCATCTCACGAGATTGACATCGTCCCATTTGGAGACTGCCTGTATTGTTGAGATTCACACGCTCAACTCTAGCTTGTTTTGTTTGCATACCCATAGATATCGCGAATGAGCAGATCATTTATATGCAACGGGAAAAGAGTTGCGGAGAGAACGGACCCCTGAGGAACTCCGGCGTTTGTCGCGATAGGACTTGACGAGCAGCCATTGATGACGACTCCGAGAAATCGTTCGCTCAGAAAGTCCTTCACCCCGTCAATCAAGCCAAGGGGATATGCCGGACGCTGAAAGCTTGCCTAATAGGCTGGCGTGCCAAACCCTGTCAAAGGCCTTCGAAACAGCAAGTGCTTCACCACTGTTCTCGAGGGTCGCTAAAAGGTCGAAAAGGATCGAATTTAGCGAAACCCGTACTGGCTGCCACTAAGGAGATCATTCTGCTCTAGGTATGCCATAAAATGAGCGTTCAATATACGCTTCATAATCTTGCAGAGTATGGAGTTGAGATTGGCCGATATTTGGTAGGGTCGCTACGGCTACTTTTTTTAGGCACAGACTGCACATTAGCCAGATTCCAAGATTTGGACAGCCATGGGGTAGCCGACTTCGGTGGGGCCGCGGATCTGTGAGAAAACATTCTTGTGGCTCGTAATATGAGTATAAGGTGGATTACCAAAGGGGTTTTAGTCGGTGCGGGTCCGACATAACCCATCCTTGCCCCCGCAGGGTGGGTACGCGTAGGCATTTGCCCATATAAGAAGGCGATCCCTCATTGGATGGATGCTGATGGCTCAGAACCTTATATCTTGGTACGATTAGGAGTACTCGAAAGAGAATTTTTTTCAATCTTTAATGACTTAAGCAATATTGTTAAAAGAAATGCAAAATTAAAAAAAATTACAATGTGCTTTGCGGCTCGCTACCGGGTTGTAATGCGACGATGATGATCTAATGTGCGCGACGCTTAAGTAAGCACAGCGTAGTACACGAAATCTCATTTATATTACGTTGAGAGAAGATTAGCGTTACAATGTTACTGCGCTCTTGAAGTGTAATCAAATTAAGAAAAGCTTCCAGGGCTCGTCAAATATTTGCCGTACTAAGAGTTGGGTGCGGGGTAGAAAAGAGCTTCGCGGAATTAACGAGTAACTTTATGTAATGTAAAATACTTTCGAAGGCTTCCGCTTAAGTGTCTACTGAATAGTCAATACTAGGTAACACTTAGCAAAAGTTGACATAAGTCAAAGTATATTAAGTATATTTAAACTGATAATACGTGCATCGTAAGTACGTACATACTCGTAAACTTATTTAACCAAAGATATTATTGTATTTTATTTATTTTTATTTTTGAAATGTAAGCCATGAAAACTCAGGAAATATATTTTTGCCTTAAATTTCATAATAAGCAAGTCACTCTGACCAAATTGACATTAAAAGACTGAACTATGGCTATAGAAGTTAGTACAGTATTAATAACTTTGCAACGACAACATACGGCGGCAATATTGTAAGTAGAGATATTTCAGATCTAAGAATTAAAAATATCACTGAATATTTGTCTTGTATACGACCATTGTCCACTAGTTGAAGCTACTTTATCGCTTTGTCACAATTTATCTGATTTGCCTGAAGTAGCCCGACGTCTCACCGGCGACACATGGCTGACGCGCCGATTTACAAGGCAAAATCTTTTTGTCCGTCCTTATCCAACAAGATGGAGACGTCCGCGCGATAAAACCGATCTGATTTCGGCATCTTTTAAACCCTTCAAATCCTCCTTTTGTGTGTTGTGACCAAATGAGCGTAAGAATACAAGATATTGCCTACAATTTTTAAATAACAGAAGCCAATTTATTTTTAAATCGTGCATTATGTTTTATTTGTTTTAAGAGCAACTTGTTTATTTGGTAATTTTATATTCATCACTAGCAGTTTCAACAGCCTCACGATTCACCCTTGGCAAAAATCGGTGTTCTTTTGCGATGATTGGCGGTCTATCAAATCTGATGTAATAGCGGCGACGATTTTGAACATTTTCACAGGCTGCAGAATTCCTGGAATATCGGTGCTTCACGTTAGCTATATGTTATTTTACGCGGGTTATTATATTTTTTTTTCTTTGTCCTATGTAAGAAATACCACATTCACAATCAAGCTGGACACTCCTCCATTCAGCAAGATGTAGGTCAAAGAATGGTCAGTTTTTACCTATTGAATAGTGCATCTGAATTGTAACTAGGTAGCTAGAAGAAAAAACATGCCTGCAGAATATGCAGTATTAAACAAACACTTTCTTACATCTGGTCTATTGTTAAGCCATGAGGGATGACGTTGCAGTCCCGTAAGTCGTCACTAGCAACCTTAGTGACGACTTAAGTCGACACTAGCTTATTACTCAGTAACTCATTTCCTTAATTACATTCTTGCTAGTTTTAGTTTCTTACTACGCTCCGGATTCTAGTGTATAATATTTGTTAGGTTTGTGACAGCAGCCTTCGTCGTGCAAACTTCTGGCTCACCCTGCTAGCCACGACACTAGGCAATATTTTATCACAATTTTAAGTCGTTAATAATGCCGACATAGCCCAACGGATTAGTAAGCTGAAGTGGCAGTGGGCCGGCCATATAGCTCGAAGAACCGACAACCGATGGGGAAGAAAGGTTCTCGAGTGCAGCCTCGTACCGGTAGGCGAAGTGTAGGGCGTCCCCCCACGAGATGGAGTGACGACCTGGTAAGACATGCAGGAAGTCGATGGATGCAGGTGGCTCAGGACCGTGCTTTGTGGCATTCTTTGGGGGAGGCCTCTGTTCAGCAGTGGACTTGTGAAGGGCTGTAATGATGATGATGATGATGAATAATGCCGAAATTGTTACTCTAAAAACGCAGGGAATATCATACTTTCACAACATGGTGTAAAAGCTGTGGTGTTTTTTTTATACTTAAATAACACTAGCATTTAGCACTCGTGGCTTTGCTAGCGTGAATTTCAACAGGTAAAGGAGTGTAACACTAAGTGGTTATTTGCATTATATTGCAGTTATGGGGTAAAAATATTATATCCTTTTTCGTAGTTATTTTTAGATTATTAGTATATATTTATAATATTAAGAAGATTTCAAATCATTATTTACTGTGAAGATTAATTTTATTCAGTTTCGCAAGCACAAAGAGAATCACATTTCAAGAGCACCCTTACGTGGTAGAGCCACGTTGCACCTATAGTGTTATAGTTGTAGCACCGATGGGTTGGCTCGATCGGGGTAGGACCACGCTCTCACAGAATACAAGCGTAAAATAGCGGCTTAATGCTGCTGTGTTTTTAATATGGTGAGTGTAGAGAACCGGAAACCCTTCTTAGTAGAAACGAGGCATTCCATCTTAGTCCTCAGGGGTGACAAAGCATCTGCATTTTGATTCTTAATCCAGGATAAATGTGGATGACTATGGGCCAAAGCATCCACTTACCATCAGGTGGACTGTGTGCTTGTTTATCACCCTCACCCCCATTCTATAAAAATAAATTAATTAGTTTTAACGAAGTGTTTAAAGTTTATATTTTAAATTTAACGAAGCCCATGTATTAAAACGTCATAATAGGCCTATTCTTTAATTATCATATAGACGTACCCGGTCCTGTTAGTGTAATATTTATGTAGAGAACTGGTACAGTCTCTCTAGATGTACCTGACACTTGCATTAATTAGTCAATCATCAAGTAGAGAGTGAATGGTTTACTAAGCAATGTAAGTGATGCCTTGATAATTGGATATTCATCACAAATTCTATCTTAAATCGACGATATAATTTATTGTAACTTTTCGTTGCAAATCTCAAAATAAATTAACAAATACTAAAATTGTGCTCTAAAATCAAACGGCGATAATATAAATATTTAAATATTTACTTTACATTTTTATTATTAACTGAGTTCTTTTATGTATGTTCACCGATTTTTCAGAAATGGCGGAAATAAATAATAAGCTGCATAAATTGAATATAAAAAAATCCATCCCTAAGGTTGGCTTTTATTTTGGTGTTGTTTTTAATAAGTAACTGTTTAGACGACATTCCAGTTCTTAGATTAAGCTTATGATATACCTAAATCCACTCAGAAGTGTAAAAAAACTTTTGATAAAAAAATTTGAAGTTTATAGAAACATTAATATTTACTTTTAATGTATTTCGCGGAGCTTCTCTACGTTTTTTTTTTTATAGAATTAGGGTGACAAACGAGCACACAGTCCACCTGATGGTAAGTGGTTGCTGTGGCCCATAGACATCTACATCTATCTTCGGTTGCGAATTAAAATGCAGATGCGTTGTCAGCCGTGAGGACTAAGATAGAATGCCTCTTAACCAGTAAAATAGGTGTCCGGTTCTCTACATTCACCATACGAAACACAGCAGCATTAAGCTGCAATTTTACGCTGGTATTCTATGAGAGCGTGGTCCTACCGCGGTCGAGCCGACCCATTCGTGCTACAACTATACCAGAAATATAGCTGCAGCATGGCTCTACCACGTAAATGTAACGTCTCATAATCCGCCTGTTATGTATCGATTATATTCATATTACGATTAATATATTAACGAACATCTTTATCATCAACAGTTCACCCTCCTTAGTGTTAGGTGATAAAAGATCTTATGTTCCAAAAAAATATAATCCTCTTCATATAGTTTTATCATAATATCTGTCCTATGTGTCATGATCTAAACTTAAGCCCTTTAAAAATCGACGCGAGCATTAGTTAATCCATTTAATAATTTGAAAAACCTTCTTTTTCCTTAAAAAGTACCACAATTCTAAAGATTTAATAAGTTATCCGTTTTATAAAGTAATTACAATTTATTTTTGATATTTTCTAATCACTTTGCTTAAAGTATATAGTAGATCATCACAAATAATTACTTAAGATCACTCAAGGCACACATAATGTGTATTAATAAAACAACTAAAAAAATATCATGACATTTTTTTTGCGCCAAGATAACCAATTAAATATAACCGCGGTCACTTTGTACGATAAATGGCATCAAGATGTGAGCCCTCGGTGCGTTTATTATCTGATATCTCTACAGCCGTGTCACGTCGAATAAGATCGTCTGTGTGCACCCGCTTAACTCGAATAAGTGATCTACTTTTAAATAGCCACTTAATGGCCACCGCAAACAAATTACACAGTAATGTAACAAGAGGCAGTGTCGGAACGCCGACACACCGGAGCACCGGACTAGCTATGGGTCCGACGCGACCGTGAAGTCAGACCTTTAGAAAAGTTGATTTCAAGTGGTGTCAAGTAACTAATTGCTGGCTACTTTTTTATGTTGAAATTAAAATCTTTAAGGATACGTTAAGATTTAAAAAAATATTCTTGCATATTTGTACATTCTTAAATATGCGAATTTAATTCCATATTGAATTTATGTAATTAATTACAACATAATATTGTTTCAATTAGTTACTATAAACTCTTGAGTTTTTTTTTTTATAAGATAACGAGCAATCCGCCCCGGTTTTACACGGGTGATTTCTGGATCTGAACACCTACCGGGTCCAATTGTGAATCTAAACCATCCAGGCACCCACACAAACACACTCGTTACCAAAAAAATCATCAAAATTCGAGCCATCTTCGAGTTTTAGCGAGACTAATGGACAGCAATTGATTTTTATTTACAGAGGTTTAATTTTTCATCGCTCTCGACTTTATTTGCAAAGAGACTATCTTCACTGCTGTGAAAATAAAAATTAAGACTTTTTAATAATAATGTTTTATTAGACACAAGTATAAACAATATGAACATGTTCTGGTTCATCAATCATTCTTGGTTGATGATCAGATTGAAATAACCTTAAAAAGATCATTTATTTAAAAAAAAAACATGGATTTGAATATTAAAAAAATAATTTTAGGGTTAATCAGTATTTGAATGTAACTTTTCCTTGCTCAAATGATAAATTAAAAAGAAATTAAGAATAGAATAGAATAATTTTATATATTGAATAAAAAATATTCTATAGATAAGATAAATAAGATTACTACATTAAAAGATTAAAATAAAGTTCAAATTTTTAACCTTTTATTCTACTTTACGTAAACTAAAAGGCACGGTAATGTTAATGTTATATATTAATGTATTTATATCTTTATTTGATGCAGATTTTTTAATATCATTTTAGTCTGCGTACATTAGCGAATGCCTCGGGCGGTCATCCGAAAGGAATCTCGATTCAAGTTTTTGCCTGGTAGCGATTACTGCACGCTGCGTTGCTCGCCTAGGACGGGCTTGGGTTACCACTGGCGTTTTGCTCATTTATTAATCAAAATGAATATAAGCACAATCAATTACATTAAGTGATCGTGTCAAAAGATGAGATGTAAAAAAATTGTCTATTTTCAGCTAGTTACTGTATACAACTACAAAATATAAACTTGAGATTGTCCAAAAGTAAAAAAAAAAAACTCTAAATTAGTTTTAAGCCTAACTATTGCATTGAGTTTCTCGGTGAACCGTTATATCTAAAATATCTGCATAATAACATATTAATGATCTATTAAGCGACTTTGAGTACGGCTCTTAAACACGTATTTACGAAGAACCGAAAACGAGCGAAACACATATCTACAGCAGTTACCGTGTATTGTGGCGGTGTAAGAATATCCGCTACCGCATATCATCCCGTGGGTGTCGTAAGAGGTGTCAGAGGGAAACAAATCAAGAGATGAGCAGCAGCGTCTTCCTAATAACAAATAAAAAAAAGACTGCGGTGGCCAACCCGCTTACCAAGCCTGGCAATTTTTTTTGTAGAAGAGGGGTCAAACGAGCATTCGGCTCACCTGATTCCATAAGGAAGTTGTGCGAGGAAGAACACTTCTTCTAAATCGCACGAACCGCCAATCATCCAGATGGTATGAATGGTATCGCGAGTTTCATCGCGTTGTACGATGGTGAAATTGAGCGGCTGAAATTAGTCTGAACAATTGCTCAGAGCACTCCCCGTGGTATATGCGATAAAATATTTGCAGAGATGCTACATCTCTACGCAGTGCCAGTGAGTCAAGCCGATCGGAAAGAACTCGGTCGTCGACGATTCGTACCGCTGAGTGCTAGATGCGGTCAAGTGGAAGGAGCTGGCACTGAGGAGCCCCTGCAACATACCATTGATATGCAGAAGAAACAGCGTTGGTGATAGCACGCAGCCTTGTGGAACACCAGTGTTAGTGGGCTTGTAATCGGAGCATGTACCATCTACTACGACCTCGATGCTCCGATTTGCAATAAAACTGGTGATCCAATTGCCAAATTTCTCGGGAAGCCCATAGGAAGGAAGCTTCGAAAGAAGCGCTTTGTGCCTAACCCGATCGAAGGCCTTCGCTATGTCCAAACTAACGGCCAACGCCTCCTACTTGGACTCCACTGCCTCCGCCCATCTATGAGTTAGGTACTAGCTGAGCGACCCTGACGGAAACAATACTGGCAGTTACTAATCAGCTGGTGATCCTCAAGGTACTGCATGAGCTGGCAGGTAATAATAGTTTCCATTACTTTGGAGAACAAGGAGGTGATAGCGATAGGCATGTAGTTGGACGAATCTGAGAGGTCGCCCTTTTTCGGGATTGGGTGCACCAAAGCTGTCTTCCATGAGTTCGGGACTACGCCTAGGGAGTAAGAGTACCGGAAAAGACGCGTTAATACCGGTGCCAACTCCGGAGCAAACGTCTTCAGCACAATAAGTGGGACTCCATTAGGCCCCCTCGACTTGTTGACGTCCAGGGAGAGGAGTGCTTTGCGTACCGAGCGCTGTGTAAACAGCACTCCCTGCACTCATACTGCGGGATGGTCGGCGGTGTTCCCCCCGTCATCGAGAGTCGAGTTGGAAGCAAAGAGAGAGCCTAGCAGATTGGCTTTCTCCTTTGCGGTATGGGCCATTAAGTCGTCCACCCTGTGCAGAGATGGCTGACAGAAGTTCCCTTGGACAGCCTTGGCGTGAGACCAGAATGCACGTGTTCCTGAAGAGAGGCGAAGTAGTTTCTCGCCAATTCAGCCGATGTGCTCTGATTTTGCCTTGGCAATGACACTTGAAGGACCTGGAGGCGGAATTATACTTCTTTTTAAGAGTGCTGGTATTTACATCCCGGGACGCTGATGCGTCAGCCCAGGCCCGGTAGCACTCCTGCTTATAGCGTGATGCAATTTTACAGGAGTGACCAAACCATAGCTGAGCTCTGCCTCCGGTAGGCACCACAGATGATGGATTAAATAATTCCATTCCCTGAAGTACCACATCAGCGACAGAATCAGCAACAATGTTGGAACCGCATCCCGTCCTAATTGGCCGACCTATAGTGCCAAACACGGCGGCAAGTTGCAGATCGCAACTGCGATGGGAGCGTGAGTGGCACCATACTCCGGATCAGACAATGGTCCGAAGAGTGAAGAGGGGCATTGACGAAGACCTGATATCTGTCCGGATGAGAGGTCAGCAGAAGTTCCAACAGGGAATGTACATGAGCCTCCACATCTAGGACCCGCGTAGGCGAAGTAACCAGTTGTGTCAGACCAAGTGCCAAGACAAAGTCGTAAACAGATTTACCCGCATGATCGGTCAAACCGGAACCAAGCCATTCTGCGTAGTGGGCGTTAAAATCACCGAGCATCACGATCTGTAGCACGGAGCCTGTTCCCATTTGGACGTGGTTGATGAGTCGGTCTGTGTCGGCATAACACTATGGGATCTATAGAGGCACTTGTAGACGCGGGGATGGTCGTCGCTGTCTACGCGCAGCCATAGCATGGACAGATCCGTACGTCGAAAGTAGATGTCCTCTCTGACGTACACGCAAACTCCAGCCCGGGGCACAAACGAGTGTTTTAATTTGTACCCCGGGTAGGAGAAATACGAAGTATCAGCCAGGGGACACCTGTGTCTCGGTTTGAAAGAGCAAGGCTGGCACTAGGTGAAATGCAGAAACTTCTACTTCACCTGGTATTCTGAAGTCGTGGTACCACCCCGGTTCGAGCCGGTCCATCCGTGCAACAGCAAAAGCTGCCGGCCCTACAACTACACCGCTCTATCACTATGGCAATCTATGAGGGAGGCTTATGTTCAGCAGTTGACTTTAGTAGGCTGTAACGGTAACGGTGATAAAGGCACGTTGTAGCTAGAAAAAAATATCATGACCAAAAAAAGTATTTGGCACTGCCAGTAAAGGACACTGACTGACACTATAGAATAGAATGATTTTTTATTCAATATTGATTATTAAATAATACTTATTGAAAGTCATATTTTATTTACCACTGGTTCCGAAAATACCTCTGTCCTGGGAAGAACCAGCAAGAAATCCAGCGGAACTTTAAAACACTGTTATTGGTTTTAAATTGTAAGAATTGTAGATTTTGTTATAAATACTATATTTAATGTATCTCAGTAAATAATAAGGACTTTTTCTGTGTGGTATTTAAATGTTACATACGTTTAAATATGTGACGTAATATTTTGTTATGCTAATTTATTAGAACCATACTCTGTTTATTGTATACATAAAAAAATCTTATTCGCCTATAAGATTACTTAGCAAACTATAAATAGCAAACTAACATGATAAGTATTTTTCTATTTTGTTATCGCTTTGTATTTACCGTTTGTACTTTTCTTCAATGTTTTTAAGTTATAATTATTTACAATCTATAAGCACCTCTCTTGAAAGTGGACAGAATACGATATTTCCTTAATTGGTCTAAAGCTGACAGTCTATGTGATTGTATAGAATGATTTTTATTCAATATTGATTATTACATAATACTTATTGAAAGTAATTTTTTATTTACCACTGGTTCGGAAAATACCTCTGTCCTGGGAAGAACCAGCAAGAAACCCAACGGGACATTTTTTTAACATAATTGCACTTAACAATTATTTTGTTTATACCATTTTAAATGAATTTTCACAGAACCAGCATGGTGGCGATCACCTTATTCCCAGGGGTTATTTTCATTCGTGTATTCCTTGATATTATAATAACCCTTTTTGTACAGTTTTTCTTTAATAAAACTTTTAAACTTGTTTATTGACAAACTTTGAACATGTTCTGGGATTTTGTTGTAAAAGCGTATACATTGCCTCATAAATGAATTACTAATTCTGTGAAGTCTAGGAACTGGCAATACAAGCTTTTGTTTGTTCCCTTGTGTTTAAGGTATGAATATACTTATTTTTATTAAAGCTATTTATGATTTTATGTACATACATTATTACATACATGTTTATTTCTTCAAATTTTTCTCTGATGGACTATTTACAATTTAGATTATAAATCGCTCGTGCGGCTCTCTTTTGCAAAACAAATATAGCTTCAATATCAGTCGCATTACCCCATTGCAAAATTCCATAAGACATTACGCTATGAAAGTAACTAAAATACTTTAACCTAGCTGCCTCAACATCTGTGAGACTTCTAATCTTGCTTACAGCATATGCTGCAGAACTAAGTCTGCTTGCTAATTTAGATATATGGGGGCCCCATTGATGTATATGGCTACTATATTTCTTGAACATCTACAGCTAATTCATGGAGCAAGTTTACTCGATGAAATTTAAACGAAGGTAGTTATAGATATATATGGTAGCTATGAAGATGAAAAGCCTAACTGTCTGCAATTATAATGGCCCTCTCACCTTTAAAACTGTAGCACAGCAGTACGTGCACTTATGCGTACCAGCAGTTGGAGACTTGTTGTACGACGCATAGGTATTTTTTTTAAAATAGTGTGACAAACGAGCACACAGTTTATCTGATGCTAAGTGGATGCTGTGGCCCATAGACATTCACATTTATGCTCAATTAAGATTCAAAATACAGATACGTTGTTTACTACTGAGGACTAAGATGGAATACCTCGTTTCCAGTAAAAGGGTCTCCGGTTCTCTACACTTACCATACGAAACACAGCAGCATTAAGCTGCTATTTTACGCTGGTATTCTGTGAGAGCATGTTCCTACCCTGGTCGAGACGACCCATTCGTGCTACAGCCATAGCTGCAGCGTGGCTCTGCCACGTAAAGGTAGACCAATATCTACCCGTACGGGCTCTCTTCTAGGCCTGATATTATACAGAAAAGACGTAAAAAATCAAGACCTTCGATTGTTCTTAATGATCAGAGGAACATCGTTGTAAAACTTTCACTCGATACTTATAACAGATACGATATCTCCATTAGCTTGAACACCGTCATCATGCCAACGTGCCTCTACGTGAAACGAAATAAAAATAAAATGAAACACATATCACGAATTTGAGACGACTGGCAGTTTCGTACTTTATATCAACATGGGAGTGATCGAGGGCCCTGCAGACGCGCTCATAAATTAAAAGCCATCATATTTGTTTTTCGAACGAACAAAGTAAATAAAATTCCAATCGACGGAGCGTAACATCGCGCGGTACGTAATCAACAGTTTTATTCGGCGATTCCGCAGCCTTGATTTTGAGCTTCATCCTTTCCACGAATGTAGCTCGTTCTTCATTTGAATATCTTTCGCCTCGGATTCAGTTGACGTTGATTAAACCCAATGTGTCTGGAAACTTTTATCGAGCCTTGTTTATTTATTTTTATTTAATGTAAGAACGCTTTTTATTTTACATACTAGCTGTTTTTTTTTTCAGTATAATCTATCAAAAGTTCAATGCTATACGTAGGTGGTAGATTGCCTCATTTTAGTTATTTGCCATAGTCGCCACGCTTTTCAGGTAGTCTGGCAACCTCAGTTTTTATGATTTTGCTTTTTTATCACGAAGAATGCTATACGTAGGTGGTAGATTGCCTCATTTTAGTTATTTGCCATAGTCGCCACGCTTTTTAGGTAGTCTGGCAACCTCAGTTTTTATGATTTTGCTTTTTTATCACGAAGAATGCTATACGTAGGTGGTAGATTGCCTCATTTTAGTTATTTGCCATAGTCGCCACGCTTTTTAGGTAGTCTGGCAACCTCAGTTTTTATCATTTTGCTCTGTTATCAGGTAGAAGCTGCTGCTTATTACCTGTTTATTTTCCCTGTATCGCTTTTTTACACCTACAGGTTGATATGAGGTGGTGGATTCTTTTATGTCGCCTCTACACGGCCCACTTATATAATACAAATAAATCGCTTCTGTATTAGATACAGTAACTTCTTATTTATCTTAAATTACTCACTGTATCAACGCGGTGATATAATTATTTCATCACCCGTTCAGAAATGAGAGGAGGCATTTGCCCAGCTGTGGGGCATATACAGGCTTTAATTTTGCTATATTTAACATACATATTATAACAAACCCGTCTTAAATAAATAAATATAATATTTATGTAGTTGGACCATGCTGCAGGTATATTATAGTTGTGACACGAATGGATCGGCTCGACCGAAGAAAGACCACGCTTTCACACAATACCAGCGCAAAATACCTCAGCTTCGTGCTGTTTTGTTTCGCATGGTCCGGAGATCCGGAGATCCTTTTTACTAGAAACGAGGCATTCTGTCTTTGTCCTGAGGGGTGACGACGCATCTGCATTTTAATTCTTGATCAAAAATGGATGTACTCGCATGTCTATGGACCACAGCATGCAATTACCATCAGGTCGACTGTGTGCTCGTTGTCACCTTTATTCTATATAACAGGCTTATAAATAAAGAACAGTTGATCTAATACAGTTAAAGTAGACAAAAAAGTTTGCACTTGTTAAAAAGATCAACGTAGTAGAGTCATGCTGCAGCTATATTTTTTTTTAGGACAAGGGTGACAAACGAGCACACAGTCCACCTGATGGTAAGTGGTTGCTGCGGCCCATAGACATCTACATCTATCCTCTATTACAAATCAAAATATAGACGCGTTGTCACCCGTGAGGAATAAGATGGAATGCCTCATTTCCAGTAAAAAGGGCCTCCGGCCACCTGCACTCACCAAGCGAAACGCAGAAGTAAACCTCTACTTCACGCTGGTATTCTGTGAGGTCGTTGTACCACCCCGGTTCGAGCCGGCCCATCCGTGCGACAGCAAAAGCTGCCGCGTGGCTCTACCACTGTTAATAATATTGTGGTTGTAGCACGAATGGGTCGGCACGACCAGGGTAAGACCTCTCTCTCACTGACTACCACCGTAAAATAGCAACTTAATGCTGCCGTGTTTAGTAAAGTGAGTGTTGAAAACCGGAGACTCATTTTGCTGGAAACGAGGCATTCCATCTTAGTCCTCAGGGATGACAACGCATTTTTATTTTTAATTGAGGATAAATGTAGATGCCTATGAGCCTGAGCATCCACTTACCATAGGGTGGATTGTGTGTACGTTTGTCAACCTTTAGAACTACTAGAAACTAGAAAAACTCTTTTTAGTTTATGCTCCACTATAATATTTTCCAGACGGAATCCCGGTCACGCGGCCAGTCTCAACGGAGTCTCCGTCAGCCATCTGCGCAGGACAGGATTATAGTGCTGCATTGTATGCGCAAGCACACGTGCGCACTCTATTCCTTCACTCTAATAGTCCGCCCACTTTCAGGATCTGGCTCTGCGCTTTGTCGATCGTCATAGCGTAAAAAAGCTATCAATAAACTATGTACAGTAGAGTAGCAAAGTGCGCTTTGTTGATCATCGTAATTTTTTAAAAATCTACGATCGTAATGATTTCTTATATTTACACATGGAATAAAACTAATTTTACGGATTTTATCGCGTTTAATTTATCTTTTTTAATTCTTGACGTTTCGATCTGCGATCGGGCACAACCAATACCAACTAAGTAATAATAAGAAACATTACAAATAAAAGTCACTTGAAAAACTGACTAACAGACCATGACCACTATGTTCTTTTTTTTTAAATATAATAATATGGCTAAGTGATTAAATATAATAATATCATTCAGACCGAATTTCAGTCACAGCCGCAGGCCAGGATTTTAGCCTTTTGTTTCTTAAATAAGATATTACATTATACCCAAATATAAATATGTACAGTTATGCACTGTTTTCACTTATGTCAGCGCAAGCCGAACGACAAAAGTCTCAGGTAGGTATTTCACGTCTGCCGTAAGATACCTAGACCTGATATGGGCCGTCATCTATTGAAACTTTTCTGGGTTATTCCATAGTCGCCTTTTACAACAACCATGGTACAAAATGTAGTGATGGATTTTCTTACGCTGTCCCCACACGGCTTGTTACACAATCGCACGAAAAATATTTAAACTTATTCAATGGAAAAAAGACTGCGTTAAAAATACTTTGTTTTTATACGGTAACAAATAACATTTGATTGTTCCGGACCGATACGACTTGGACCTTAAAGTAAAGAGCTTACTCCTTTTTACTTTAAGATCCAAGTTACATACAAAAAATTGTAAAAAAAATATCCTCTTTTATTTACGCTCTACGATACCTCAAACGTGTGACAGATTTTAAGACTGCCCTTGCCGCTTACTATGCACATGCTCATTCGGTACTCTCCTATGGCATCGTATTGTGGGGAAACTCTTGTGATATAAACAAATTATTTATATTACAATAGAAGTGTCTACGAATATTAACAAATTTAGACCAAATAGAATCATGTAAACCTCATTTCATTAAAAATAAAATACTAACACTTACGTCTATCTACATCCTCGAGTCTTGTAAATTCGTCACCCAAAATTCTACTCACCTATTACATTAACTAAAAGAAATAATAGAAATTTACATAAGCTTAGGATACCCTTCTCCAAACTAAAATTAGTTTCGACTAGCTCCCACGTTATGTCAATAAAGATTTATAACCATTTACCGAATTCTATAAAAATCCTAGAAAACCCTGCGCAATTTAATAAAAAATTAAAAACATTCCTTATTAATAAAGGTTATTATACATACTTTGAAAGAATTTTTTGACGATAAATAATGACAAAGAAAGAATACTTCGACTATATTATATTTCTAAATTATGTAATTTATATAAAATAATATTGAACGTTGATGATATGATATTTTATAATTTATATTTAAAAGTTAGATTATACAAAAATAGTTAATCCTCTATTGTTGCTATGCCCTTGCAATGCGTCACATGTATACCTATCAAATGTAACATCTTAAATTTGTAATGTGACATGCAATAAACAATTTGAATTTCAATTTTTAAAAGGCCGGCAAAGCATCTGCAATTCCCTTGGTGTTGCAGTTGTTCATGGGCGGCGGTAGTCACTTACCATCAGGTGAGCCGTATGCTCGTTTGCCCGCTCTGCTATAAAAAAAAAAAACTTTACTTAACTTTGAAATATACACATCTTTATTTAGTTCTTAAACGATTTAAATGAAACAAACACTGTATGATATGGAGTATGTTATCACAATATATCATTGAAAAATAGAGTAAAATTATTTTTAGCCTTTATATAGATTAGCGTGCACAAACAAACTACAGACAAAAAGACAAAAAAATCTGTTAACTATTTTATTGTGTGTATAGATAATAGATTGGTAAATAGTTTGAAGCCCATAACGGTGCTAGTTAACGCGGAGGTCACTATTTAACTGACGAGATCAACAAGCCGCTCAATGCTAATGGGTCCTCTCCACGTCAAAGGGCTGAGAGGCGTTGGAGCGCGTCTGTCCGAATAATGAAGCAGGTTGCGCCCTTCACGGCCGACGCTCAACAGACCTCGACCTTTCCGACCCTTGTCAAGCACCAATCGATTAGCTTAACGTATACCGCTCTAATTATTCTATGAGTGAGTATCTAATACAGTTTTTATTATTTTCAATTTTAACGGTCTTTATATTTTCTTTTTTTTTTGGCATCTCGCCCACGCACTACAATGTAAGAAGATTGAATGTTCGTACGTGGCACATCAACCTATCGATTGCCGAGCTGTGGAAGCGGGACCGTTATTTTTATGGTCTCCGTGTAACAAAATGTGTGGTATCTGATTTTGCTTGCGAAAGGTTTTCATGCTCGTGCTTATTCAGAGTAATTTTCGACGAGTGTTTTGTTGAAAGCTGCTACATAGTGTTGTGTTAATTTGTTCAGAAAACGTGTCAATAATGTTTTCTATTGTTAATTATGATGACGACCATGATATAAGAAAGAGATAAGTTACTTTTTAGCGCTATGTTTAAAAATCATATTACTGCAATGAATTTAAAATAACATGTCATCGTAAATTTATTTGTACCATACTAATAACTATTAATGTTGGACGAGTTTTAATAATGCGACAAGTTTATGGCGTTGTTCCGTTGGCATTTGGACGTTTTATTTGATAAAGTTGGCAATAAAATCCGATAGTAAAAATTTAGACCTAATTCTGCTTTTCGAAACAAGAATTTATTACAGAATCCAATTTACGATGTTTTATTATTACTTCAATCGTAATGGGCAGATACCGCGTGACATTTTTTTAAATATAATAATTTCTAAAGTGATATCGTTACAATAATGGACAAATAATTAATGGACACTTAAATTTCTTTAACTATTTCTGAAATTATACAAAGAAATTAAAAAATACCAAACCATTTTTTGAACAATAAATATATAGTAATATTTACTAGTTATAATCAATCACAAAAGAGAAGTTTAGGCTGGCATGTACCTACGACAAACAAAAAAAAATATTTTCCTAATATTATAATTTTATTTCATGTAATAATTATAAGAAATCGAATGGTACAAATCCTGTCATACTTTTTTTGCATAAATAATTTTAATCTTATTTTGTTAATACCATTGCAATTTTTTATGTACCTTAAAATCCTCGAGATACATTTTTTTTGAAGTCATTACGAATCGAATGAGCTATCGCACATATTTTTAAGAGCGGTAACAAGAATTAACACGTTTTTGAACTTGTTGACTAGAACTATTAATCACATTTCTATAATATTCTAAATTCAGATTCAAAAAAAGAAAGATTCAGAGGCGATACAATTGAATTTACTTTATTACGATAAATTTTCTTCCGTGTACTTTAAAGAATAATTGTTTTTAAATTAAATTTAAATTTTTTCACTAATTTGCTACTTGATTTTAATACCTGCATAATTTGGACACTAATATTTAACCAGATGAGAGATTTGATAGAAAAACACATGCTGGACTCGCGCGCAATTCAGTGTAATGTTGATGACGCTATTGGCACCGATCAAAGCTTTAAATCAACATTGTGGTCTCGTTATCGGGACACTGGTAAGTTGGCTGTGAGACACCATGAATAGTCGGGTTAATAAAAGTAAAAATAAAAGTATTAAAAAATAAGACCTACTTTTATAAATTAAGACTAGAAGACTATTACGCAGCTAGGCAGTTCGTTTTGAGGTTGCCGATGAAGCACCAGTTCCTGGTGAGCGATCAAACTGTGGGGCAGAGACTGCATGAATTCAAACTTAATGCTCTGAAATAGATTTCATTGATTGGCAAACAAACATCGGTTTAAAACGATCGCGAATGATGCTATTCTCGGGTAAATCAGAAACAATATAACGACATATTTGTCCAAGCGACACAGTTCACACAACACATTGTTTTAGAAAAGTCGTGCAACGCTACTCGGCTACGCTATTAATTCAATGACATTTTCACCGTGTCAGTACGTTAATATGACGTACAAAAAATGACTGATTAAAATATAAATATTAAATTACGAATTGTTTGACTAATTAGCGTTCATGTGAGCGATGAGCGAGATTCAATTATATTGTTTTATTAATTAATTTGTTGCTGTTCTGATAATCCGTAGAGTTTTTTTAAATCATCATCATAACATCAGTTTAACACAAGTCTACAGCCTGAACATCGGTCGGCCTCATAGATTGCTACAAAGGACAGCCCTGATCCGTCTACATCCATCGACTCTGCGTGTTTCATCAGACTGTCATTTATTAACTCCTTTGCAAAAAACGGACACATAAGCAAAGAACCAATTTTATTGTTTGTTACTATTAGATTAGATTGTTTGATAATTTTAGGTATTGTTATACTCAGAATTTTGAAAATAATTAGCAAGGATTAGTTTTCGTCAGTCTGAATATAAACAGTATTTCTCATTAATTTAATCAAAATGTTAAGTCCAAAGCGCTGTTAATGTATCTGCTCGCTAATTGAAAATGAAACACGTTTTTTTTATTGCTTTTTTCTTCAATAAAGTAAAGGTAGATAAAAGTTTAGTATGGAGTGTGACTCCCTCTTGTTGAAATCTTAGCTTGCATACTTCTGGACATATTAGCGAGTAATGATTTCTTATATTTACGCGAAGACTACACATTTAAATGAAACTAATCTTAACGGATTTTGTCGCCTTTAATTAAACTTTTTAAATTCCCGACGTTTGTGGTCACGGGGGGTCTAAGGTGTTTGACGTCCCGATGTCATAGTTAGCCCGGCTACCTTCAGTTTTTGAATATTAATTTTTGGTCCGATCTACGCAGAATGAGCTTACAGTATCTTAAAGTCTTGCAGTGGTAAGCTTGGGTTTGGATTTAATTTTATTAATTATAAAATCCCAAGCAGATGGCAGCACGCATCCATCTTCTCTATTGAAATTAGGTTTTTTTTTAATTTCAATAGCCTCGCGAATCATCCTTGGTAGGAATCGATGTTCTTTTGCGAGGATTTGTAGTTTATCAAATCTAAAGTAATGGCGGTGACGATCTAGAACATGTTCACACACTGCAGACTTCTCGGAACGTCGGTGCTTCAAGTTATATTAGCGAGTATACCTGTTATAGGTTTTTGCGAAATATGTTCCCACTCCGCAGTAATCACTTTCTTTAGCTCTCTGAAGGTCTGCGGAGACGGCTGCACTGATCTCACTCGTCGCTTCAGAACTTCCCAGACATGCTCTATGGGATTTAGGTCTGGACTTCAAACTGGCCAATGCAAACGACAAATTCCGACCTTATACGCTTCTACATCGCCAATACCGGTGGGCGCGATAATAAATATAATTAGGCGTTACTTTGTGGAAATCCATTATATTAATAATATTAAAAAATTATGTGATGTAGCTGACCGCTGATTATATCTTAGCGGTCAGACATTGCAATTTACTTCACCTGCGGATGCCTCATGTAGAGGCGAAACACGTGTTGTATTATCAAGGCTGGTGTGTCTTTCCTAGTGTAATGGTGTTGGGAGTAGTAGTGCTGGGATTAATGGTGACGAGGATAGTGCACGCAATTGACAGAGGGCGGGAGGTGCTCTTAAAACTACGTAATACACAGCATTTTAATTTATTACGTGGTTCTTTGCTAATTGATTTTTTTAACATCGTTAACATAAAAATTGAGTTTTAGCCGAGATCCTTGAGGTTGGTTGTGAATGAGGAATTAGAACTTCCGTTATGTTGAACAAAATTATTTTCACGGATTTTATCGCGTTTAATTTCACTTATTTTTAGTTCCCAACGTGCTTTGATAAAATCCGTAAAATCGTTTTATTATTATTTTTTTTATTTATTGTTATTCGTTGTGTGGTGTTCGTGTAAATATAAGAAATTTTTTTGGAACGTAAGTTTCTATTGCTGCCTTAAGATAATGGTGTCTGATCAATAAATACCTTTCTTCCTCCAGCAGCTAACTTTCTTATTTAAATGTTTCTCCATAAGTATGGCTCGATACTAAAAATTATTTAAGTTGATTTTTATACATAATACATATGTTCGTACTACATACATGTATAAAATGTGTGTATTATGTATTATTTAAAAACTGAGTATGATATGTATCAGGTATAGAGTTTATAATTTAGGTTATTTGTAGTTATATATATATATATATATATATATATATATTTACACGTATGATATGTACGTTTTATATTTAGGTATATTCACGTATAGATTTTCTTATGTGTTTATGGCACCTGCTTAAGTTAGTTAAGACTGGCAGAAAATACCTAAAGGCAATTATACACTTTAAGTGCAATAAATATTTTTCAAATAAATAAAAAAAAATTAAGCTCCAGTGATTAAATGTTTTTCGCATTGTATTCTTTTCAGATAAATATAAAATCAAATTTTTTTTTTTGTGCATATGAGTGACAAAAAATATTTTCATTCATTGTTAATTTGTTATAATATGTACATTATTATTACTCGTAGCATTAGATTAGTCTAGTTTTTTAATTAAATCGGTGCGCTTTAACATATCCCTCGGGATACAACATATCACAAATTATAACATGTGCGGTGGGGTAAAATAGGTTTCTCTTTATTTTTAGGGGGTTTAATTAATACTAGTTAAAATAAATTATGCAACGTTAAAAGTTTCTTCTTCAAGTACCTTTGTTTTTGAATACTATTTAGTATTTGTTTGACAGTAAGAAAACCTATAGAAATGACATACGACATCCACAATTTACATTACCTCTCTTTTTTTCTTAGTATGACCTAGATGCGGAAGAGTCCTTTAATTATAGCTATTTGCGTTCACCGCTTCGTAAAATTATTCAAATAATGTTCGAGCTAACACCGTTTTTGTAACGAATTGCCACGTATTTTCCCCTGTGTCGTGTTTATGGCCGATTGCGAAATAAAGTCAAACATCGTAAATTCAAGTTGCTGTGGCATAAACAAATCTTATCTTTTCAAAAGCAAAGGCTTATCTGGAATAGCCATGGCCACATTTCTAAGTAAGAAATCAGTATTTGAACTATGTAAATATGAATCCTTCAAAAGCTTATGTAAAAGCATTTTAAAAAAATAGACTTCTTTTCTTTCGCTTAAGTAACCTTTACAGTTACATAAGTGAAATGACAAAAAATATGAAAAAAACTTGAGTATTTTGCTTCTCCATCAAAACTTAGAAAGGCCACTGCCAAAAATGGCACGAGTATCTGCCATGAAAGAAAAGATTCGCCATATTGCATTGACAAGTGGATTGGCGATCGGCGCCGCGATGCGGATTGTAACACTGCGTCATCCCTGAACTGTGTATTTTACATCTAACGGGACGGGACGGCCATCATCTGTTGACGGCTGTACGACACAGATGGGACAGAGATGGAATGATGGATTTGCTGCGCTGATTAATCATATTTATAAACAGATTTATTGACAAGAATAAGAAAACAAATCTATGATATTCTAAAAGTCATTAACGGTTCTTTTTTAGAGAGATCTTTTTGAACGGGTGGCAAATTGATGTTTGGAAAATCCTCAAGTAAGTTTAAAGCGTATCACTTATAGGATTATTTTCATACAAACTTAGAAGAAGTATATAAGAGACTGTGTACAGAGTGACGAATGTGATAATGTTGAGGGTGAAAGTCACAGAAATAACAGTCTAGATACATTCCTCTGTTGGGCATTGGTTTCCTCCTATTTCATTAGGTAAGAGTCCGCGGTGTTGCTCTATTTCGTATGTTACATCCGCAGCACCGGAGAAATTGCAGGTGCGTTGCAGGCCGCTAAAAAGGAATAGTCTCTTTTTTGAAGGTCCCTAAGTTGCATCGATCCAAAAAATCTGCTGGTGATGGTGAGCTCCTCAATTTCGTACATGATAGTGAATTTCTAGAAAAAAGCAGAATAAATTGCTAACCATCTAGGTGTTGTAGACGAAATGATAAAGAGATGATAAAGTGTAGTGCTATGGTGAAATTAATCCATATAATTTCTGCACAGTGCTACAACACCCCGTGATAAAGGCGATAAAAATGCAAAATGATGAGGCTTAGAAAGAACTCGGTTGTGAACGACATGAGCCGGTCTTCTTTGGATGCGGTCGAAGCTTATACTGGGATTGAGATGCCCCATTCCAGAGGCGAGAACAGTATTCCATGTGTTTTGTTTATTTCGGCACTCGGCGACGCCCTTTCGAGAAATATTTGCGTGGTCGGTATATACCTAAGCAGCTCGCAATTGGAGTATTAACTATGAACCGTCGACTACGAACGTGACGCTTCGATCTGCAAGAGAATTTCTCAGAAAGTCCATAAAGTAGAAAGCTTTGATTTAGATAAACTAGAAGATCACCAACTACTTCTCGAAGTACCTCAAATGTTGGGAGTTTATAATGCCCTCCATTATTATGAAAAACAAGGTCTTTAAATTGATAGATCAAAGCGGTTGCCTTATGAGGGATCGAGTGCATAGTAATTTTTTGGTAATGACAATTATTTTATATAATATTTCCTCATTTTAATCACTACCTATCAAAAGTATGATTGCATGTATGCATCGACCTCGTGAAATTTAGTCGTTAATTTTCAAAAGCGTAACAAAGTTTCGTCGATAAAGTAAAAATACCTCAAAGGGCCACAAAGCCGAAATAGTTGAAGCGGAACTGCCGACAATTAGAAGTTCCACAGCAGCGTATGGATGGACCACACAGTATGCATAGGCCGGCCGCAGATTATAACTTTACTATAAAGGCTGACTTAATTGCGTATTTGGAATACGTGGAGTATTTTGTGTATGCACAGTAGCATACCAGTTTATCGAATGTACTAGAAACTACAAATATTAAATTTGTAGGCGCGTCTATAAAATACCGGTTGGTTCGAAAGTGAGCGAGTTGCATCACTTTAGTGGAGCTTAATATCGATGGTGGCGAGTGGGAATCGAGGATATTTCGAGAAAACTCCCCCCCCCCCCCACTCGTTTGTGCAGTATAAAGTTCAGTGTAGGTGCAGCCCCTTTTCCCTAAAGAGGGTCGCTTCCAATTCGGCAGAAAGGCCACAAAAGCCAATGCCATTCTCTCAGGTGGTGTTTAGTGGGTAGGCACTTAGGTTTCGCAGTGAGTCCCACATAACCACGGCAGCTGGCTGTCGTGGTATGCTTAGAGCATTTACCACCTCCCTTCCTCGCTTCCCGGAGGGTAGCCCTTTCCATTGCTTCTGGGCGCGGGGGATTTCTCTTCATTCATTTTACGAGCGAAGTCATTCTACGCGTGCTAAGATAGAGTCGTGGTGCTATCCATTCTAGTGATTCTTCTGGTGCAGGCAAGGAGTATGGTGTTGATGAGAGGCTGTGCTGTGTTACATTGAGATGGTAATGTTGCTGTTGGTTTGCATACTTTGGTGTTATCATGTAATTATGTTCTTCACGTTACACCAATAAGTAATTGTGACGAGGTCATATTACGGTATGGTCGAAATGTAATTGCCTATACTGAACGTATAGTGCAGTTACGCTGTTTTATTTGCGTAAGCAAGAGAGCAAGTAGAACATCCGCTCTCACACTTTTCCTATATTTGACAACTACTAACCTTTCCTGACGTATTCCCGCTAGTTCCGACAAATTTAAAACATTATGTTTAAATTTTGAAAGAAAAATAATTTTCCCCGCGACTTGACTTTTTCAACGATGGTGTTTATAATAAGCGCTACAATTTTTAGGGGTTCCGTACCCAAAGGGTGACCAACGGAACCCTATTACTCAGCCTCCGCTGTCCGTCTGTCTGTATGTCTGTCTGTCAGCGGCCTGTATCTCATGAATGAGTAAAAATAAAAATAAATTAAAAATTAAAGTAGGCTCTCCCTACAAGAAACGTGTTTTTTATTTTGCATACATAAATCTTGTACGACGGTACAGAACCCTTCATGCGCGAGTCCGACTCGCAATTGGCCGGTTTTTACTCTTATTTTCCTTATTATACAATAGTGAATTTAAATGCTTTGGATAGTAAAGCATTTTGCTAACAAAATATAACAAAGTAAAATTGACGGTTGCGGCTATTTATTAATTTTGAGATTTTTATTACAGTATTTCATTCAACTTTGGTACGTAATGAGACCGATTTATATTAAAAAGCAAATCATCTTTCAAAATAATTGAATTGTGTTTGGGTAGAAAACTTTTTTATTTTTATTGAACACACTTAACTGACCCTCATTCGTATCCACATCCTATTCGTTTTAGCATGGAGTTTTATGTAAACAACTTCTATCCGCACTTAAATTATTTCTAGTGTATTATGTGCATTTGACGGCTTATAACAATGGAATTATCTGAAATAAGGGTATATCGTTGAGAACATAAAATCTCACGCTTAAATAAAGAGTTATATAATAATAATCGACAGGGAATAGTTTTATTTCACGCGCTCCATTTTTTTTTGCATAATGTAGGTTTAAAATAATTTATTTGTTATAGATTCTATAATTAGAGCACATAATCAGCTCCTACTTTAGAATGTGACGTAATATTATTCTTTTTAATTCTTAGAACTCTTTTACACATTATTTGCTAGTGATTATAATCAACCGAAAGGTTAATATATGTAATAATAAGTATTTGTAATCACATAATATATGAGTGCCTCGTTGATCTAGTGGTCGTAAACGCGGTTACAGATCACAAGGTGTCGGGTTCGAATTCCGGATCGGGCCAAATATCTGTTATTGGGTGGAACCCGGAATCATGAAATCGGGGGCGGTGTTTCATCCCCGTGCTAGAGAAACCCCCATGAGAAAGCACGTAAATCCGTTGGTCCTGCTCCGAAACTCTCGTTCTTGTCTGATAACTGTCATATCGGACTATGTGAGAGTTAAGGCTCCGTGACGTAGTGGCTTAGTAATGAGTTGCAACGCTTGGGGCCGCGGGTTCGAATACCGCACGGAACAAATATTTGTATGGGTTACAAATAATTGTTCCGGGTCTGGATGTCGGTCCTTGTGCAATATATGTTTGTAAACTACCTCCACGATACAGGAGAAAATCCTAGTGTGGGGGTAACGTTTTAACTAATATAAAGATAATATAATACACTGCACTCTCTATTCCTTTATATAAAGGAATAGAGAGTGCACCTGTGATTGCGCATACATTCGTTCACTATAATCCTGTCATGCGCAGATGGCTACTCTACTTCGATACTGGCCGCCGTGGCCAATATTCGATGTGGAAGACATTAATAAGCATACTTAAAGGCTTCTAAACAATATTTTATTACTGCCTGCTCATCGTAAATAATTTATACGAAAAAGTTTTTCTATACAGTTTTATACATTAGTGTAATATAATAATATTTTAATAGCATAATATTACTTACTCCATTATTTAATTATGTCATAAAATCTTATATTTGTAAACTTCGACGAAATAACCGTGCAAACTATCATTAACGGCTCTCTAGGGACACAGTTTCTGTTATAACGAACCGAAATAGAATTAGACACGTTTAATTTAATCTACATTACAAAGTAATCCCGCTAAAATGGCACAATAGCTGGCTCAGGGTGTGCTTCTGAACTATTCGCGGTTGCTTTTACCGTAGTGTCTCGTTTTAAATAGTGGTGTTCTATAGAATAGAATAGAATCATTTTTATTCAATATTAATTACATATAGTTCTTGTTGAAAGTCATTTTTAACTTTAACCACTGGTTCGGAAAAATAACTCTGACCTGGGAAGAACCAGCAAGATTCCGAAAGGGAGTTTTTTTTTTAAACTTACAATATAATATTTATACAATTGTTACAAAACATTTATACGTGGTAGAGCCACGCTGCAGCTATGTTAGTAGTATAGTTGTAGCACGAATGGCTCGGCTCTATCGGGGAAAGACCAAGCTCTCACAGAATATCAGCGTAAAATATCTGCTTAACGCTGCTGTGTTTCGTGTGGTGAGTGTAGAGATCCGGAGACCATTTTTACTGGAAACGAGGCATTCCATCTTAGTCCTCACGGGTGACAACGCATCTGCATTTTGATTCGCAAACGAGAATAGATGTAAATTTCTATGGGCCACAGCAACCACTTACCATCAGGTGGACTGTGTGCTCGTTTGTCACCCTATTCTATAAAAAAAACAGCATGGTAGCGATCACCTCACTCCCAAGGGTTATTATCAATCATGTACTCTTTAGTAGTACAAGTATGCTACTGTACCCACAATAAACAATTTTTGCTTAATAAATATTTTAAACCTTTTGATAGAGAAGGTAAAATATAAAATATTTATCTGAATTCTAAAGGCACTTTATAATTTCAGGTTTTCGTATTACTTGTTCCCTAAAGCGCAATTAGTCATAAAATATTTAAATTGATTTAAATAAAATACATAAGAAAAAAAAGAGTTTTTTTTTTTTTCATAAAGAACATTAGCATATAGAAGATTAGTTAAGTTAGACCTTTAGTCCATACGAATCCTTAAAAGATATATGCCTCTCCCATTGTAGGATGTAAGATTTAGTAATCGTATCGTTTAACGTATAGTTTCTTGTAACATCGAGAATTGATTCTAGGTCAGCACATCACTATCCTAGGCATTTAGCCCGCTGCGCACCCAGTTGTGACATCAAACTGGGCTAATATTGTTAAACGGTTACATTGTCGCGGCTGCATGCACTGAAAGCACCATCGGTGTTGTTTCGGATACACGAAGTGCAGAATGTGAAATTTGTACCTAGCTAAAATTGTTATTTTAAGTTTTATATTCTCAAATATTCACATAACATGCTATTATTGTACTTGTGTACTATGCTGTGTTGGGATTGGTATAATTAAGTTATATACAGAACATATGAAGGAATAAAATTACTTGCACTAATATGGGATCACATAAATTGCAGAATATTAGAACTTGAACGTTTCCTTGATGGTAGAGTATGCAAATCTAAATGACTCGCCATCGTTTCAATCTGTAGCGAAATGTCCTTAGATTATCTCTTTTCGGCAATAAGAAAAATAAATCATGCATTAAATATTAAACTAATACCCATAATTAAGATCCGGGTAACTCGGGGAATAAGCGATAGTCTTTAACTTCCCAGTTTGATCCCCACCGGCACCAATGGAATTTCTAATTGTAATTTTAAGTGCTGATTTGCGCCACTTGCTCGGCGGTGAAGGAAAACATCGTAAGGAAACTTGGGGAATAAAATATTTCGAAGACATATTGTGAAGTCTGCATTACAGGAAGCAATTGGTCTGTTAGCCGTCTCACGAGGTCCGTGCTTAGCTGTGGGATATACATATACTTATTAGGCCGCAATTTTAGCCATAAATACCACCAAAAATAATTTTATATTTCGACATATAATATACAGCATTAAAAATATTTTTTCTTAAAAGATATTAGAATTAATTTTAACTTTTTAAGTATTATGTACATGTTAAGTTTAATTTATTTTATTTTAATGCAAAAGTAAAATTTTTTTCTCTTAGTTCATTTGCGAAGTAGCACTATTAAATTGAGATTAGTAAAAGATAATTAAATTTTGGATCATTAATATTTTAAATTACTCGTCTGTCTGTCAATTAATTCTACTAATTGGTCCATTGAATTAAATAAAGCACTGCATTTCAGACTGAAAAAAATCCACTTTGTTCACAGACTTTGTAATTTTCTTTTGATTTCAATGAACTCATTTCTAAGAGCACTATTTTTCTGTTCTTTATTGAGAGTCCGCGTCATTTAACGGAACTAATTTCATGGAGTAAGAAACTCACTTTAGGTTATTAAAACACTATAAAGTGTCTTGCAGTGTCGCTGTCAAGCTAATTGAAAACTACTTTGTAATAACCACAGCATCGCTGCAACTTAATTTCTAACATACGATTACATTCTTATTTTCAAGCCACTTACTTGCTGTCTTTTCGGAGATACTTCTACGGAAATTTTATTTTCGTTTCCAACTTTTACTTCTTTTAAAGTTGGCAAGTATAATTGTATTATATTTTTAAAGCTACCAACATTATAGACAATGTTCTCACTTGTTGTTAAGAAAAATAAAAAGAACATCTCGACTACAACATTTTTTTTTATATATTTCTTTACGTTTTTCAAGGTAGATATTATTTTAAAATGTTCATTTTATAGTAAGTTTTAATATGTGTCTATTTAGATACATCATCGTACCCTTATTATTACTATCCCTCCACTGCTGAGCTTGCGTATCTCCGCCAAAGAATAATAACACGGTCCTAAGCCACCTTCATCTATCGAACTCTTCTTACATAGTTTATCAGATCATCACTTCATTTAGTAGTGGGCTACTCTGCACTTTGCTTACCAGTAGCGGGATGCCACTCAAGCCTTTTTTTTATTTAGATGAAGCATGTCAACTACGGAACACATTTTGATCAGTAATTTGCAATTTTGCACAATTCTTGGCACTGGCTTAATTTTTTTATCTAAGAACCACGCTATGAAGCGGGTGCTTTGACTGTGTTATTTCTGTTTACCGAAAAACGTCTATTAGTAAAATAGATAAGGTTGAAAGCGTGTATCGTATTAAAAATAAAATTAAAAATATTGTTTCAGTTCGCAACGGATACTCCTGCGTGCCTGTTGCATTATCCGAAGGCCTTGATATCAGATTGGGCACAGCTGTATCTGAGATCCTGTATGGAGGACCAGGAGTCACCGTCAAGGCTGTAAACCCTAGAGCTCCGAATCAACCTCAAATTTTCAAAGGTAATAAATTCTACTTCATTCATTCATTACAACCTATCTAAAGTACAATGCTAAGCATATGCCTGTCCCATAAGATTGCCTCGTAGGAGGGAATACGAGTATGTATATTTTTTACTTTTTATTATAATATTTTCCAAGAACGGTGTTTTATGTTTTTTATTAAAATTCTTATTTACTGTAATTATGCACTTGCATATTCAAAAACAAATCAAATCAACTAAAAAGAAAAATTTTCGTAGCATTTTTGTTTTGAGCTTATTAGTAATACACCCAATATACAAAAAAAAATACATTCATATTTTTTTCTGCGATTGTTTTTGTGCCGAACAGCTGGCCTTCTTTTGTGAAATATGTTAAAGAATTAAAAAATTAAAAATTAAAAATTTTGTACAATCGACTTCAATATAAATTATCAAGAATAACTCAAAAACTATTGGTCAGACCTTAATCATGTGGAGCACATGTGGAGCACCAGCTTTCAAATGAAAAAAGAATCATCGCAATCGGTACACCCAGTAAAAAGTTATGAGGTAACACATAAAAAAACATACAGTCGAATTGAGTACCGTCTCCTTTTTGATGTCGGTAGAAAAATATTTTTAATTTCCTTATTCCGAAAACATTTCCTTGTAAAATATGCACGTTTAGAAAGGTGATAAAATGTAACATTCTGTTGATTTTAACACTTGCACAGTCTCGTGTAAACCGTTTAACCTTATATTCTTCCCGGTGAATTTAAAAAAACCAAATTCATACCGGAGAGACAACGCGCGGAAACATAAAAAAGGAATACAAAACACGACCGTCGACAAATTAATGGGCGTTATGAGAAAAATCCACAATGCCGACGGCGGCTCCTTGTCATTTCTTTGTCGCGGAATGATTTGCAATTCTAACGCGTTAATTTCACTTTGACGAGGCGAAAAAATACGGGCGTCTGTTGACCCGACATCTTTCCCCCTTCTCCTATACCGTGTGGAGCCGTGCCACATTTGCATACGGCGGAGTTAATTGTAAAAGTGCCAGATAGACTTTAAAGAGGCGGTCCTAGTTGCCCGCTTCTGCCAGGCTGATATGAGAAAAAAACCAACTTCCTTTGAGCACGGTAACATGCCAAAAATATCGTAGCTCATGAATTTCTCTTTCAATATTTTCCGTGACAGCTATCGCACTGCAACTTACTGACCCAAATAAAACGCTTTCAGCAGCATTCAACGTGGAAGATATCGTAGAAAACTTTCTGTTCCGTTTCTTGACAGACAGTTCAGTTTAATTTTTTACAAATTGCAATTTTGTGTTGAAATTTTTATATTTTTCAATAAATGTACCTTATTGAATTAAAACATTTTTTACGGGACTGAGGTGATTGACGTCCCGGTGTCAAAGTACCCCCCGTGTTATGAGTGCATGACTGAGTGCTGCAAAGCACTCTAAACGTCGGAAATTATAAATAAGTAAATTAAACGCGATTAAATTTGTAAAAATAGTTTTTATTTATGTGTAGTGCTTTTATTGGTTTCAAACGCGCGCACAGTCCACCTAATGGTAATTGGTTGCTTATTGCTTTGGCCCATTGACATCTATATCTATCCTCAATTACGAATCAAAATGCAAATGCGTTATTACATGTGAGGACTAAGATGGAATGCCTCGTTTCAAGTAAAAAGGGTCTTTGGTTCTCTGTATATATATATATATATATACGAAACACAGCAGCGTTGAGCAGCTATTTTACGCTAGCAATCTGTGAGAGCGTGGCCCTTCCCCGGTCCAGGCGACCCACTCCTGCTACAACTATACTACTAATATATGGCTGCTGCATGGCTTCTACCAAATAAAAGAACGTGCTCGCGTAAATATAAGAAATTATTAAATGAAACTTGAGTATATTCGTAAAAATGACTTTAAGTTTTATAGGAAATTTTAATTATTCTAATTCGTTTAAATGTTTCAAATCATCTCTTTATGTCTCCCTAGAGATGCTATAAATGAAGATAATTCCAGTAAAAGGAAATCTTACAAACTATAATTCTTCATTATTAATCTGCTTTTCCACCGATGCACATTCCAACTACATAGGTAGTTGACGAATAGTATAACGATCCTGGGATCGAGAAGCCTTCCTTTCGCGTTAGAAGTATCCTGCTACAAAATTTTACTATCCTATCGTCTTAAAAATATCCTTTCCATCCTTTTTTTGATAGCGGTATAAACATCGAACAACCTACATTCAAATACCAATCACAATCACAGCGATCACCAAAATGCGTGACAAGCGTTGGGGTTATAGTAAAACCTATAAACTTATATCCTATTGGATGGATGAACCAATTTTTTCAAATCGCTTATCATATATTTCCTAACAAAAATCGACTGACCATTGCTATTATTTATATTCTGCTGTACTTTGAATTGTTAAATCCTATGACTCCCAGCTATTTAAAGAAAAACTTTAAATTTCGATGTCATGATAGACTGGTTAGGTTACTACGGTCAGCTGGAGAACTTATTCTCGCACCACATACTTTTGGAACCAAATTCTTATTCCTTCACTTTCAACGCAATCTGCCTATGGGCCCAATGTCTTTCTTGCACGTGTATTCATCGTGCGAAAACACTAGAAAAAGTTGTGACTGTCGTTAACCTGTCACTGATATTTTCGTCCTCTATTTGTTTATATGTATATATACTAATTCAGATTTATGTAACACTTGATACTTGTAATATTTATATATTTGGTAAGTGTCCTATAATGTTATTATATGTATTATTATGTTTTTATTAAATAATAAATTAGTTTAGTTTATTTAGGTATTAACATGTCAGTTTATTTTATACGCCACCTCCCATTATTAGCTCTGGAAGACATATCTTTTTAGTGATAAAACCGCCTTGTTGTGCTTACCTCTTAAGTTTTTATTTCTGTAATAGGTTTCTTATGTAGTTGTGGTGTACAATAAAGTATATTGTAAATCGTTGTAATACATATCATAATATGTTATTGTTTTTCTTTAATACTCATATCCTCTCAGAGAAATATGAGAATGGAACATTATATTGAAGCTTTTCACGATAAAACGAGATTTTTCACAGCAAGGGTTCTGGATTAATATAAATAGCGTTACATTTGCGGTATTCGAACCCCAAAAGCTAGTCGTAATCGGTTAAGATTAAGTACACCTAATGCTGATTTCTTGTTTTTTCAGCGTAAGACTATTTCGTTTTACTATCTTTTTTCGCATATGCATAAAAGTTTTAATATGCGTTGGAGAAACATGATTCTGGAAAGGCCATATTATAATAAATAAATTAATTCCTATTTGTGTTTAGGCCTTCGCCTTCGTATTAGTTCTTGCTTCATATTGCTACTCCATTAATATAAATATAAAAGTCTAGTCATATAAAGTAAATTTATTAAATAGGTCTTTAACATTAATAATTACATAAGTTTTACTTGAACTTACGCAATTAAACCGTTTGAGTAGGACGAGATGCAAGTGGAAAGTTTAAAACATCGCAATATTGTTCCAGGTGATGTAGTTCTGTGCACTTTGCCGCTGGGAGTGCTGAAAGTTGCAGTGGCGAACAACGGCCAGAATCAACAGAACTTTGTTAAATTTGATCCACCGCTACCCGACTGGAAGGTAATTTACCTCGCTCATATGCCACGGTTATTTGAAACTGGGATTTTATTATAATTATCTTTATCTTACGCAATGTGCAAATATTTATTGTAAAATATAAAAGCTGCTTTGTTATATGTTATATTAATGAGCATGTAAATAATTTAAGTTTTTCCTATAGGCACCGAATAGATAGTACAACTACCATAGGGCGGGATTTGTCCGTTTAGGTCATTTACTTTTTATTTATTCTTTATTATTTATAGAAAGGTAACTTATAACCTATATTCATCTTACTACTATGTGCAGACCTTTTCTACTTTCTTAGAGGGAGTTATGGAGCAATTAGAATTTATCTTATAAAGAAATGTTTCACTGCTATACTTTAGTTAATCCTGCTCCTCTAATCAAGCACAATATAAACCTATTTCAACTCAAAACCGATGTTTATTACAGTAAATATATATTTCGTGGGCGTCGTAGTTGAATCCATCACTTCATATCGTCTCGGTCTATCGTCTTCGATGTAGTAATAGTTGACTTTAAGAAAAGCAGAAAGGTATTATAAGCTTCGATAGATTATGATACATCCATATCAAATGTACAAAACTTCTGATGGTGATTATAGGAAACCCACTATAGTTCCAGCTTGCTAACAAAGAAGGTTATGTAAACCTATACTTATTAACGTGGAAAATTTGTTTGTATATCTGAAAACGGCTTCGGATATATACAAAAATAAATTTGGTATTTTATTTCTAAACACTTTATATGAGCTTGAGCTGTATGTATCTACATTTGAATGTTATAACGTTAAAATTGCAAAATGCTAATTAATTTAACCAAGATAATAAAAAAAAACTAAAATTACAAAAATCTTAATTTTGCAGACGTGATTTTTTTTGAGACTATGACCTCGTGTTTTCACTAGTCAATACAGCTAATTATAGGCTTTCAAAAGTGCACTGCTAAACATATACCTTTCCCCCATATTGCCTAATAGGGGGATTTTGGCTTAGTTACCATGTTTGTTAGCGGGGTTGGAACCGCATTTTTTATAATTTTTTGCAATTACATATTACTTAATATTTATATATATATATATATATATATATATTGTAATATTTTTAACTCAATGTAACTGAAAATATTTTAAGTGATCATTATTTTCCCAGGTCGCAGCTATAAAACGTCTGGGTTACGGAAATTTGAACAAAGTGGTTCTGTGCTTTGAAAGAACATTTTGGGATCCAAGTGCCAATCTCTTCGGGCACGTCGGCACAACAACCGCTAGCAGAGGTAATGAACATAATCTATTAAGTTTCAGTCGATTATTGCCCACACCATATTTTGCCATTTGCCATTTATTGTATAGTGCTTACACAGAAAAAAATATTGTCCTTTATTTACAGCTGGATTTTTTTTAAATGATCTTTAACTCTTTCGGTGGATATAATATTGACGTGAATGTTATTAGCCAAAAAAATGTTTTGTGTCCTCTTCAAATAAAATGAAATGTTGCCAACTTACGTTTAGTGCATTTATGAATTTTATGAATTTTCTCGTAGCGTTTTAAGCTGGCAAAAACAATCACGAAGTTCATCGAATATTTTCTCACACCTGTACTATACACTAAACATTTTATTAGTTTTATTATATGTGGAAACCGTTGTAGCGCAGAGCATAAGCGCTCGACTTAAACATCCATAGTACGTGAGCTAACATAGTCGATCACCGTCGGTAACAATGAAACTAAATTGCAATTTTAAGTACTTGATTACCATATGCTCTGCTGTAAAGATAACCATTAAAAAGGAACCTTCATGTCCACATTCAGAATATATTACATATTATGAAAATGACATGTAAGTACGCCAATACGCATAGAAACAGTGTAGAAGACTATTCCTTGCTCCAAAAATCCTCGGAAACGAGCTAAGGTCGGCTCCCACTTGTGGGAATGATGTAGGAATAAATAGAATTTCACAGAAGTTATCGTTACAATTCATTCAATATTAAAATTTACAATATTAAACCACATTGGCAATAAAAAATGTACTGTTTTCATTTTACCACAGAGTAAATAATTTACTCAATTAAAGTTTAACAAAAAAAAATATTTCTCCTCGATTAAAGATTACGATTGCAATTAATTTGTATTCTATTTATAATAAAGGGCTCGCATCAATCCCTAGAAAATTTACGGAGCTCCGTTCGCTCCCCGAGAATACGGCTCGTAAATTATTTCCCGGTGTAAATAGTGTAAAACGCAGAAACAGCGGCCGCGACGCGATAACGAATTAAAAGCTGAATAATTTAACGCTACTGAGGGACTCTGAGGGGCACTCTTCGGCGATAAATCACTGCAACGAGTCGAGACATGCTATTTTTTACGTTATGCTTTAGTACACCTCCTTAGCTCTTTGTTGGCTAGCTTCATTAAGACCCCACTTTTGCGATGGGAATACCGGAACAATGTATGTAATCTTGTATTTTTTATTCGATACCAATTTAGTGCTTTCGGATTATCTGATTAATGTTATCGCTTGACGTTTCTTTGCAAGTTATGTGAGAACACGCGCCTACCGCAGCCTGATTCTTCTTAAATTTTTATACCTTATATCAAAATGTTAATTATCAGCAAACTATTATTTAAAATAGGCGTATTACTTAAAAAAAATTAAAGCTATGGTTATTTTTGCTGCTATGAAAATTTCTGTTAATATTAAGTGGAAATTGTTTACCAAGTTACAGATCAGCAATTAGGCATAAATTGAAATTAATTAATTCATTACAGCTATTGAGTTATATGTACTACGTCCTAGAGAAGCCATTCTAAACAAAAAATGTGCACTACTCTATGTCTTGGCGCATGCGCGGGAGATATTAGAGTCGCGCATACGCAGTTGCGCCACCACAGACTAACTAGTAAATGAGTAGATTGAAACCACACTAAATGACAAACTGTACGGATTGCAGTACAGTTCAGTTGAACATAGTGTTGTTATCTTCACGCACAATCCCTGACGGGGTAGCCAGAGAGAACAGATCGCCAAGTGTCACGATCCTTACAAACCTCTTTCGCTTCTTTCAGATTCATTATCTTCTTCATGCATGCACGTCTAGGTATCCGAGTACTCTTGACCCTACCCTCTTCAAGCAATTTGCTCACATGGTCTTCGAAAGTTAGTCTCGGTCTACCTCGACACCTTTTAATATTAACTTTCGCGCTATATATTTTCTTCACCATTCGGTCTTCACTCATTCGCTCAACGTGCCCAAACCACCGAAGCACGCCCTTATCAATTTTTGTGATAAGGTCATCTTTCAAACCTGCCATATTGCGAATCTCTTCGTTTCGCTTTCGGTCGGCCATGGTAACGCCGCACATTTTACGAAGAGATCGCATCTCCACTGCATTCAACTTACTTTTATGCTTCTTCTGGCATACCCAGATTTCGCTGCTATATAACAAAGTCGGTACCAACACTGCGTTATGTATTGCAAGGCGTGCACTCTTCGCTACGCCTTGCCTTTTGACTAACGCAGTCAGGGCACCATTGACTTTGTTCCCGGCAGCGACACGCCTGTCCACATCTAAATCACATCTTCCATCCCGGCTAAAAGCACTCCCCAAGTATACAATTTCATTTACCTGTTCTAGACATTCCTGATTTACCCATATTTCACACTTCGTTCTCTCTTCGTCCCTTTCAAATACCAGAACCTTAGTTTTATTAGCATTCAAACGGAGACCTTTAATTTCACTTTCCTCTTTCATACACGTGACTAATGCCTGCAGTTCTGCCTCTGATGGTGCAATAAGCACTGCATCATCAGCATACAGCAGACAATTTACTTTAATGTCACCCAATTTCACACCCAAACAACTATCTTTCAGCTTCTGTAAACAGCTGTCGAGATACTGTATGAACAGCCAGGAAGACATGACACAACCCTGCTTTACGCCCGTTTGGACGTTAAACATGGGTGACAGGTCATGCCCTACCCGTACACAGGCTTTACAGTCACAGTAAAGAGACTGCACAGCCCTTAGCAATCGACCATCCACACCATACCCCGGCAACAGTTCCCACATTTTCTTCCTTACAACCTTATCAAATGCTTTCTCAAGATTCACAAAAGCACAGAAAATCTTCTGGTTAGCAGCCAGAAGCTTCTCCGTGGTCATGCGGAGAGAAAACATTTGATCCGTGCATCCTCTTCCAGGTCTAAATCCGCATTGTGCCTCCCATAGAAATCTTTCCGATTTCTCTTGCATCCTACGTGTCAAAATCTTCGAGTAAACTTTACTTGCTAAACTGGTCAAGCTGATCGCCCGATAGCACCCGCAGTCAAAATGTGAATGTTCGGAATGCGCAATCTAGTACGTAGTACATATATATCGATGATTACAGCTTATTAAAAGACCACTACTGCACTAGGAAGAATATTTTCTATAGCAGCCGTGCTTGTCAGGGTTAGCAGTTGTTTTATTATTTTGAGTTGTTATCAGGAAGACGCTACTGCTGATTTTCTGTTTCTTTTCCCTCTGTCGCCTTTTACTACACCCACGGTAGGAGACGGTTGCAGTAAATTCTCTTATACCGCCTTTAAATTGATAATATGTAAGTAAATTTGGGGCAAAACTTGAGGGAGGCCGGTGTTCAACTCTGGAATTGTGGTGCGCTGTAATGAAAGTGTTTAAAGTACCGCAAACATTTGTGTTAAAATATTCATTGTTATTTTGCGGCTGCTGGGTCCATGTTGATATGGACATTGACTTAAGATTATTTATTTATAAAACCCTGTATTACTATTTAAATGTCTTAAAAATGGCTATGGCATTTATTTCATCAAAAACATATTAAATTAATTGAATTTTATTTCATCTCTAAAGACTGAATGTATTAAAGTCAATATCTAGTAATTTAAAAACGAAATCGTTTTGCTTTTTAAGTTTATCTATAAATTTGTCATGTTGTCAAAAAACCTATACGTTGAGGATTATATTTTTTTCATCTCTTATTTTGTTTTATTTCTGACTTGATTGATTTTCAGTTACCCTGTGCGTTGACCATACCTATGCTACGGGAGACTGTCTTTATAAAGTCTGAATTTATTTTAATTACTATACAGTTTATGTGAGGTCAAATGGTAAAAAAAACGCAAATAAACGATATTTGTTTTTGTGAAAGACATTTAAATTAATTATTTGGTTAATGTAATCAATAACATGGAATCTATGTAAAACTCAAATGTCAAAAGTCAATGTATATCGTCTTACTACAAAACGTGGTTTATTGGTAGTCTCGGCTTTTTTTTTATAGGATAAGGGTGACAAGCGAGCACACATTCCACCTGATGGTAAGTGATTGCTGTGGCCCATCTATCCTCGTTTGCGTTGTCATTGGCAGATGTTAAGAAGAATGTTTGTAATGGAAGAAGTCCCTTAGCTGCAGCGCCGCCGCAGTCTTTTCTAAATTGACAAGTGCAGTCTAATTCCATACTTTATATTTTAGTTGGCTGTTTTCCACGGTACTCCTTACAAATTCTAGTTTAGACCTCTGACTAATTATAAACTACTCTTTGTAATAAGGCGGATAGAGTTTGATGATATTTTTCATGCTTGACAAAGGCAACGAACTACCCCCCCCCCCTTTTGTGATGTCATCGTAAGTAAAAGTGAAAAGCTATTGAAAATTAACTACTGCTTAGAAAACAAAAATAATAAAGTGTTTATTATAACCTTATGTATAAAGCAAAAATATAAAAACCACGCCTTAAAAACTTTACATACCGAATTGTTCTATTGTCTCTGACGTAACATTTTCGTCTGCATCCGATGTTATCACGACATAAGTACCACTTCGGTCTTTGTTCTGTTCTGTTTATACAGAACATCTGTGGCGCTTTAACATCTCATGCGTAGTTTACACCTTCCAACAGTGCGTATTCCGCCGCCGTCTACATCATCGTCATTATCATCAGCTTTTAAAGTCCACCACTAAGAATAATCTTATCCCGTTATAGGGAGGAATTTCCTTTTTAAGTATTTCTTAGCGGCGGATATCTCATATAATGTTGTGTCTCATGTCTTAACATGTTCCCTTGTTTCCGCCTGTCCCAGGATAATGATACTAGGGTAAATAACTTTAATACTTTTTACGATACAATCTATATCTACCACTGCCATGTTTTGTTTTCTCATTTATTAATAACTAGTCGTTCCCCGCGACGAAAAACAATAATATCAGCTATCTGCCAGTGAAAGTCCCGTCAAAATCGCTCTAGCCATTCCGGAGATTAGCCGGAACAAACAGACAGACAGAGAGACGAAAATTTTAAAAATTGTGTTTTTGTTATCAGTACCGTATATACTTTCATATATATTTAGTGAAAAGCTATTATTTTGACATTACAGACATAGACACTTCAATTTTATTTATTTGTTTAGAGTATAGATGTTAAATACCAGGACTCAGCAACGAACGTAAAAAATAATATATTGTTCTTGAAAATAATAAAGTTTGGGCCAGTTTTGTAGGAGAAAACAGAGAAATAGTGGATGATAATTTCGCCAATTTTTATACATAATCAGTCCGAACTGCAGTCGTCCCTCTCGTTATTGGACACAACACGGCATCAATAGATCGTTTAAAACCTATCCTTCAAATTTCTTGCAGCTCCGATATTATCCTATTCGTCACTCTTGGCGTGGCACGCAGGCGGATCGACCATTGCAGTAGCAGTCGTTGCACTGCGACTGCTGCACGTCGCTGTTCACGTTATTTTACGCCAGGCGTAAATGAAATATTTATATCGCTATTTGTCGGTAGCCGTAAGATCTTTTTTGCATTTCCTATACTTGCGTCTCACCGGACGGAAAAGCATAATTGATTCTCTGACGCCGTCATTACACGGCATTTTGTCGCCGTGGTCAAAGTCAATCTGGGCGATATCATCAACAGTATGCTGCATCTCGCAAAGATTTGTGTCATTTTACTTTTTAGATTGTATTTAATTCAATGAAAGTATTAGGCAATATAGTATCTCAGATAATGTATTGCAAAGGCCGAATTAAAAATATATGTATGCAATAAAATAAGTTTTAAAACTGTTATAAATATTTTTCGCCGAAAAAAGCAAAGCCAAGTGAGGGTTATTGACCGCGAAATTACAACATCCTGCGTACGGCTTACATTACTAAGCTCACTAAATACATAAGTAATATTAGTCATACAGTGTTACATTAAAATATCTCGTACTCGACGTGAGTTTTATAACCAAGCTGCCCTCTTCAAAATGCTCGAAGCTCGCGTTGATTTTTTGCTATGTAATGAGCGTTCCGTTCCCTTTTTATTGGAGCGAATATGGATAGGAAAAAAAATTATGCAAGCGTGACAGTTGGACGATGAACTACAAGGAAATATCGATCACCATTAACATAATATGCATTACTGGATGTATGATATAAAAAATGATATGCGCAGCGAGTAAATGTGTCACTCAGGTTTACGCGTACGCGTAACGCGTAACACACATTTAATGTAAATAGCTTATCGTTAATGAAATTATAATTTTCGGATTTTCGGCGTTAAATCTGTTTAATTATAATTTCCATATACGCAGACTTCCCAGTGTTTAGAATCACCCCGTCATTAGATTTGATCGACCGCAAACCTTCGCTACAAAGCAATGCGAAAACAAGCCAACACATTCATAATCGCTAGGCTGTTGAATTTAATTTCTACAAGTAGAAAAAAGTTCACACTGCATTGATCGGACCAAAAATGTGTTATTAAAGACTGAAGGTAGCACGATTTATAATAATAGTAATGTTCTCCAGACCCTCTTACCATCACGGCGTAAGAACAAGTACACTTTTGTATTCTCTCACTGATATAGTCAGATGGCACAGCATTTCGATACGACTAGCGAGAGATCAGGCGCAAGACAAACGGCTTTACATGTTACTCTCGTCTTTCCGCAACGCTCTTATCGTAGCCCAAGTTCAACTCGTCCCCTACGACCCAAACTTCATGGAGGACGAAGGACACTATACATACACCTGAAGACATAAACATAGAACTTCACCACGCACAGTGTAATCACTGTACAACCGCGTGCCTTGGCAGTTCTCACCATCCCGAACTTCGACCGACACGATTTAAGCTGTCAAAGCCGGTGTACGGGAACCTCTGCTCAGACGACGATAAGTGAACTCCCACTGATCCACTGATAAGTTATTCGATGGTCAATTAACCACCAAATCATCATCATCATAATGACTTTTGCATCTGCATTTTGATTCTTAATTGAGGATAAATGTATTGGATTTGGGCTTTAACTAATATTATAGCTAGGTCTAATACTATAGTAGCGTTTGTTTTTACTTAATTTTTACATGAGCTGATAGAATGAACTCATGACTGACAACTGAATATATATATTATATATATATATATATATATATATATATATATATATATATATATATATATATATATATATATATATATATATATATATATATATAGGGCATAGATAGCAAAACATAAGAGACCGCACTCTATTTATACGTATTATAAAACTGGAACTACAATTTAACTATAAACACACCGTATACAAAGATCACCTATAAATTTATTATTATCTAACAAAATGTAGATGTCTATGGATCACAGTATGGCTTTTATTTAGGTAGCAGCCCTGAGTCAGATCAAATTTAACTGTGACTACAGGACATCTCATTACCCGTAATGGTCATGAGTGCCGCAAACACTCAAAACGTCGGGAACATGAAAATATATATAACATTTAAGCAAATTAAAATGCGATGAATATCGTAAAAAATAGTTTTATTTAAGGTGTGTTAGGCAAAAACTATCTATTATTAGATGAGCGCTTAACTGACGGCACTGACACCATACATTGAGGATGTTAAATTGTTAAGTTAAAGAAAGGTTAAATGAAAGAGATGTTAAGTTAAACAAGAAGAAAATTCTCTCAATAATAAATAGTTTAATTAAGTTACAAAGTTAGGTTGACAGGTCTTCTCTCGACTGGAGCTCGATTGTGTCTCAAAGTTAATTATGATTAAACGTATTAGGTAAAGTAAAGTAGGTAACACGCGATGAGCAATGTGAGACCGTACAATCCCATTTTACAAACTGACATAAGCAAGGAACGGAGCTCCGTTCCTGCTTATGTCAGTTTGGGTAGGTATCGTTCTCTTATTTATTTTTACCGCCACGTAACAGTATTCCAGTCTGAAGAGTGTAGAGAAGCATTTTATTACGGGCTGTGAGGCACTTCTTCTTAGCCCTAAAAGGTGACAGTGCATCTGTAGCCTTCTTTGTTTAAAGATGGCTACAGGTGTCCATGTACTACAGTAGCCACTTACCATCAGGTGTACAGTCAGCGTCAAATGGAAGGTAGCAGTCAAGGTGATCAAATATGTTGAAACATCGAAAGTGATCAATTAAATTTAACTATCCAAAGTCGGCAAATTCTTGAGATCACCCATCTTGTTCAAATATATCTGAACATATACAATGTCAAATATATGGTTTCAGTCAAGTCGTCCATATTTATATTAACAAACAAAGCATCAACGCGTAAGCTGCTAAAGTACTCAAAAATGCGGGACACAACAGGGAAAAGAACTTTATATTTATACGGTAGGGTGTAATTTATTCTGCGCTAAGTTTTATTATAAAAGAAAAATATCATTATACTTCATACTAAATGATTATTGCCTCTTATAATGACACTCAATATTATTATTACGCCTACTCTTATTTCGTACATTACGATATTAACATAAACTTTGTTCAATATATTATTTGAAAACCATCTATATTGATGATTTGTAAATTAAATTATTAATAACTAACCAACTTTGTTGCAAAATTAGGCGAGCTGTTCCTATTCTGGAACCTATATAGCGCGCCTGTGCTCCTGGCTCTGGTGGCTGGCGAGGCGGCTGCCGTGATGGAGAACGTCACGGACGACGTCATCGTTGGCCGTTGCATCGCCGTGCTGAAGAGCATATTCGGCCACGCTGCCGTCCCGCAGCCAAAGGAGTGTGTTGTAACGAGGTAAGTTGTAAAGGTGGTTTATTATGTGAGGTTATTTAAACCGTAATGGCGGTGTAACCGTGTAGTGGCTATGTAAGAACATATCCACTACCCTGTATCGCCTCGCGGGTGTCGTAAGAGGCGACAGAGGGAAACAAACAAGAAAAAGGGCATCGTCTCCCTAAGAACAACTAAAAAATAACTGCGGTTGCCAAGCGTAGCAACTATGGCAAATATACTCCCTTATTAGGCAATTTATGGGTAGGCCTATGTTCAGCGGTGGACTGTTGACAGGCTGTAGCGATATTTAAACGTTGACATTAATTTTAGTTTCACGATCATATTAAAGTCTCAGAATGCAACACATTATTTATTCCGTCGTTTGGAAAAAAAGTTATTGGGACGGTAACTCATACAAATAAACACAGTGAATGGCCATTTCTCCTCTGTCGTGAAGGGGGTTTCAGAAACTAAATTCCACAAAAACCAAGATCCACAACGATTATTATAAGACCTTAAAATTATTTGGCTGATGCTCGCTGTAAAATGCGAGTAACCTGGGTTCGATCCCCACCGGCACTAATAAAGTTTTTAAATGCAATATTAACTGCCGATTAACAACGTGCGGTGAAGAAAAACACCATAAGGAAACCTGCATGTATGAGAAATAAAAAATATATTTCGAAGACATGTGAAGTCCGCCAAAAAGCATTATGGCAGCGCGGTAGAATCTTCCTTGTCCTAATTGAGTCCGATGAAGCTGTAAGAGCCGCATAGGCTAAAGGCATTAACATCACAGAAACTAGACTTGTCCTAAAACCCTCTCAGAAATAAGAGGTGGCCTGTGCTTTGGAGTGGGACGTATAGGTTACTTTAAGAGGTAACAGCGCTAAGGTCAAATGCTTAGTCGCGGTCTTTTTTTTTCTATAGGTAACGCACCAGTTTGTCCATATTTTTCAATTTATTTTAATGCTGTATGTGTGTAGATGGCGCGCGGACCCGTTTGCACGCGGCTCGTACAGCTTCGTGGCGGTGGGCTCCTCGGGCACCGACTACGACCTATTAGCCGCACCTGTGCCCGGCTCGCCAGGGGAAAACCGTCTCTTTTTCGCTGGTCAGTATTGTTCCTATGGTAAAGTTGCCGTCGTTTCGTTATATTTAGTAGTGTATTACAAAGTTAGGTATTCTTAAATACACGTAGCCGAGAAATTAGAAAGGAATGTTTTTTTTATAGAAGTATATGTGGTGAACGTAGCAGTCCACCTTATGGTAAGTGGATGCTGTGACCAATAGATACTTACGCATCTATCATCGATTAAGAATGAAAATGCAAGTGCGTTGTTACCCCTAAAGGAGGAGGACTAAATTAGAATTAGTCTCGTTATTAGTAATAAAGGTCTTCGATTCTCGTCACTTTGGAGGCGTCCATTATTGACGTGAGGAGCTTAGGGTAGGGAGTGGGTCGAGCTGAATCTCACCCAATCTCACGTGATGGAGGGGCGAGGGTCTCGGCAGATATCACGTAATTTTTTCCCGAAAGAAACAGTGTAAAATTGTGATAAAATTGGGTTAAATTAAGTAAAATGTGGCTTAACTCTACACAATAATATTTATCGCGGTTATGCAACATTCCACAAATTATATAACAATAATTAAGCAAATAATTATGTTTTCTTTTTAAATAAACCCAACACAATTAAGCACAGATTAAGGTATCTCACTTGAGATATGGAGGGGGGGGGGGGGTTAGGAGGTCGAGCCATGTCTCAAAATATCTCACCAGGGGGAGGGTAGAGAAATTGCAAAAATCGCGTCACCTAGTTAGTGGACGCCCCTTTACCATAAAAACACAGTAGTACTACTATACTGAATTAAAAGGTCCTACATCCTACAGTAGGACATTTGCAGAAAATGTTATTTTACATCGCAACAAAATGTTATGTTAGTTGTATAGTTGTAGCACGAATGGGTCGGCTCGACCGGGGAAGGACCACGCTCTCACAGAATACCAGCGTAGAATAGCAGCTTAACACTGCTGTGTTTCGTATGGTGAGTGTTGATAACCGGAGACCCTTTTTACTGGAAATGAGGCATTCCATCTTAGTTCTCACGGGTGACAACGCATCTGCATTTTGATTTGTAATAGAGGATAAATGTGGATGTCTATGGGCCGCAGCAACCATTTACCAACAGGTGGACTGTGTGCTCGTTTGTCACCCTATCGTATAAAAAAAACTAACTCTCCGGTCTTTATTTGTGCGAGAACTTTAAGTTTAATCTCCCACATTTATCTTATTGAGTAGTATGTAATGCATTTTAAAAGACTGAGACATTGTTTTAATGAATAACGTGTGATCATAGATTATTATCTACGGCAATGATTCTTCAAGGCTTACTAGGCTCCACTTTCTCTGATCCATGGTGAATTTATTTACACTAACGGAGCGTCAAACGTGCACAATATATCCGCAACGGATCAGTAAGCTGATTGTCGAAGGTCAGACAATCTAGAAGAACTGACAACCGTAGGGATTACAGGTTCTCTAATGACACAACGTGATCAGTTGATGGATGTTGTTGTTTAGTTGTTTAGTATTTACGCAAGGTGTATGTTAACACAAATAATAAAATAAAATAAATAGTTACTACTAAGTTTAATATATATATATTTTTTTTTATAGAAGAGAGGGCAAACAAGCATGCGGCTCACCTGATGGTAAGTGACTGCCGCCGCCCATGAACAACCGCAAAACTAGGGGAATTGCAGATGCGTTGCCGGCCTTTTAGAAAGGTGTAAGCTCTTTTCTTGAAGGTCCCTAAGTCTTATCGGTCCGGAAAAATCGCCAGTGGTAAACGATTCCACAGAGTAGTTGTATGAGGAAGAAAACTCCTAGTAAAACGCACAGTCGTAGACCGCCAAGCATCCAGATGGTGAGGATGATATCTTGAATTTTGACGCGATGTGCGTTCGTGAAATTTGACGGCTGGAATTAATCCGAACAATTCCTCAGAGCACTCCCCGTGGTAATTTCGATAGAAAATGCAAAGGGATGCAACATACCTACGCAGTGCCAGTGTATCGAGCCGATCAGAAAGAACTCGGTTTATACAACAACTCTAATTTAGTATTTAATTTACTTAAAATAACATTATAATATATCATAAGTTAAACTAACATAACTAATACGGTTAAAACGTTATGATTTTCGAGAAATATTTTTTCAACGTAAAATTGAAGTGATAATCCAACTTAAGAGTACAATCTACCTAAAGGGAAGTGATTACTGCAGACTTCAAATAAAGAAGGCCTTAGATGAACCCCCCCCCCCCCCCCCCCCCACTGAGGCATAAGGTGAATGCTTCACAGTTTATTATTATACTGGCTCTCTATAAAATGTTTATAAATAATTATTAATAATATGTGCAACATAATAAACGTTAATATATGTATTCCGTTTTTACTCCAGACTGAATATGGAATGATTAAAAAAAGAACTGGAAACAATGTTATTTACAATTTCACTATTTGTTGAACAAGTATGAAGAATATAAATAACATTTTCCTCAAACGCTTCCGTATTACTTTCGATAAGGAAAAATCGCCGTGTAAGCTCATAAAAAGTTATGTGGAGTATCTTAAATCTATGGTAATGTTAGAATTGATTCTGTTACTACTTTTAGCTTTTGGAGTTACCTTTTAACCTACAAGTTTAAGTTATAATAAGACATAGATTTCCGTTGTTTAGAAACATATTGTAAACTCTCGTAAGGACATTAAAATTATCACATCAACATACTCACTCGCTCCTAATTATGCCACTCACTATCACCCCATTCATAATCACCATAAACATAAATTCTCACGCTCGTCGCTCAGGACGACTATGTACGTGGTAGAGTCATGCTGCAGCTATATTAATAGTATATTATTATTATAGTATACTATAGTACGAATTGGTCGCCTCGAACGGGGAAGGACCACGCTCTCACATAATACCAGCGTAAAATAGCAGCTTAATGCCGCTGTGTTTCATATGGTGAGTGTAGAGAACCGGAGATCCTTTTTACTGGAAAAGAGGCATTCGGCGGGTCAATAAGTCCGTGACTTTTTGAATTTCTGACCTCTTTACTGAAAAAGCAACACTACTCCTGTCAACAGGCATCTGTCAGTTGACTCCTGTCAAAATTTGAACTTGCTGCGTCAGTTAGTTTGTGTTTGACAGCTATCTTTATCAGACTACCCAGTAATTTGAGGAAAAAATGAAAAAAAGTGAATTTCGTGTGCTTATTAAGCATTATTTATTGCGAAAAAAAAACCATTACTGAGACCATGACTAAGCTTGATAAATACTATGGGGACTCTGCACCATCGATTTCAATGGTAAAAAAGTGATTTACTGAATTTCGTTGTGGCCGTACAAGCACTGAAGATGCCGAACGTCCTGGACGCCCAGTTGAGGTCTCTTCACCCAAAACAATCAAAAAAATTCACGATATGGTGTTGGCCGACCGAAGATTAAAAGTGCAAGAGATTGTGGAGGCCGTAGGGATCTCGCATGGCTCAGTGGTTTCAATTTTGAATGATCACTTGGGCATGAGAAAACTTTCCGCAAGATGGGTGCCGCGTTTGCTCACAGTCGACCACAAACGCAATCGTGTAACAACTTCACAGGAAGGTTTGGCGTTGTTTAATCGCAATATGGAGTTTTTGCGCCGCTCTGTAACCGTGGACGAAACATGGATCCATCACAACACACCAGAGACCAAACCACAGTCAAAACAGTGGGTTTCTAAGGGTGAATCGGCGCCAAAGAAGGCCAAGGTGGGTTTGTCAGCCAATAAAGTTATGGCGACTGTTTTTTGGGATGCACGCGAGATAATCCACATTGACTACCTTCAAAAGGGAAGAACAATCAATGGGGAATATTATGCCAACTTATTGGATCGATTCAATGACAATTTGAAAAAAAAACCGACCTCATTTGGCCACGAAAAAAGTTCTTTTCCACCAAGACAATGCAAAGGTGCACAGAAGCCATGGCAAAAATCCATGAATTGGGCTATGAATTGCTCTCTCATCCGCTCTATTCTCCAGATTTGGCTCCGAGTGACTACTTCTTGTTTCTAAACCTGAAGAAATGGCTTGGTGGAAAAAGATTTGACTCCAATGATGAAGTCATCTCGCAAACAAAGACCTATTTTGAGGACCTCGACCAATCATATTTTTTGGAAGGGATAAAAAAATTGGAGAAGCGTTGGACAAAGTGTATAGAGCTCAAGGGAGACTACGTTAAAAAAAATATAAAATGATTTATTTATCAAAAAATCAGTGTTTTATTCCAAAAGTCACGGACTTATTGACCCACCCTCGTATCTTAATCCTCACGGCTGACAACGCATCTGCATTTTAATTCTCAAACGAAGATAGATGTAGATGTCTATGGGCCACAGCAACCACTTATCATCAGGTGGAGTTTGTCACCCTTATTCAATAAAAATAACGGTCCTTGCTGACTCTACCACTCACTTCTGCAATATTGATTTGCTTTGTAACTCTTTCTTCGTTCGTGTTTTCTTTTTGTTCAAATCACTGAAAAAGCTATTTCTCAAACCTAGTCACAACGTCTAAAATTATTATATGTATATGTATTAATATATGTACTTAAAGATAAATATTCAGTATACTAAATAGTATATTCATTAAGTTACCTCACTTTGTGGTGGCGACGATAAAACGTTTCGCTTCCAAGCATCGCATCGATATAAGCATCGAATGGCGGAAATTACCTAAAGATCTTGCGAAGTACCTACGATAGATGTCGATACACTATTGTCATGTATGTTACCAGATGTAAAATATCCAGGCCTTCGGCGTAGTGAAGCGTCAAAGGTGCGGCACAAATGGGCACTCTATACTCATATGGACTCAACTCACTTCATATGTTGTTATTTTTGATGAAGAATAAATACTGGCCTTATTCACCTTGACCTGATTTTTTTCCGTGGTTCACGCAAATTGATTACCTCAACCGAAGAAGGACTACGTTTACACAATTATAGTTTGTTTAATAGAACTATATAAGAATGACAAACAAGCACATTGCCGTTTTCTGAACCAAAATGCACATGCGTTGTCAACGCATGTGCATTTCATCTTAATGTACTATTTTTTTTTATATGATAGGGTGACAAACGAGCACACAGTCCACCTGATGGTAAGTGGTTGCTGTGGCCCATAGACATCTACATTTATCCTCGTTTGCAGTGCAGATTGCAATGCAGATGCTTTGTCACTCGTGAGGACTTAGATGGAATGCCTCTTTTCCAGTAAAAAGGGTCTCCAGTTCTCTACACTCACCATACGAAACACAGCAGTGTTTAGCTGCTATTTTACGCTGGTATTCTGTGAGAGCGTGGTCCTTCCCCGGTCGAGCCGACCCATTCGTGCTGCAACTATACTACTAATATAGCTGCAGCATGGCTCTACCACGTATAATTCCACTAGCGTTGAATATATAAATAACCTGCTTTTTGTAGGAGTTTGGAATATGAAACCCGATGGAAATAATGCGTTTTGTCTCAGTCCTTGTATGCGCTGACATTATAATTACTATCCGATATTTGTCTGATATGATCATCGTTGACAGATTTAGTTGAGTAGGTTTTAACTATCATAAATCTCAATCCACTTTAGCAAAATTAATGACGTTGCGAGTATCTGACGCGCCAAATCAGGAAGAAGTTGACAACAATATATCATGACATAAAATCTAAGAATTTAAATAAATATACTATATATTTTATTTGAATAGATATATAATATATTTTTATCCAATTAATTTCTTAGTTACTTTTGGTACATCCCAGGTAATGAAAATGCAATTTTTAGTTTTATTTTTAACGTAACAAGCATTAATTGCGCATGGATAAACATCCGAATCTGAAACGGTCCTTTCTGAGCCAAAGAAATAGTATATTGCAGCGTCGCAACTATAGGCGAGCGGTCAATCGAGTTAGTGTGCAATTAAACCGCGAAATGTCAATTTGACAATCATATTTTTATAGCGCTTACATATATAGAGCAACACGGGCTACCAGCAGATCGGTGGATAGTAGCCATACTCAGACGTTCCCCTCTGTTAAAGTACAAGTCCACGCGGTCCTGTGCCTAGAGTAAAACTTATGCAGCCGCGCTGTTCATTAGATTAAACATGGTTGCGTGGCTGAATCTATCTTACAAAAATGTTGATTTGTTCAGTTTTTTGCTGCGTAAACAGATCCGCCACGTCAAATTTATAGAAAGATGACGTCACCTTTCAGATATATAATTTTTTTTAATTACTTTATTGCTATGTGCTTTTCTTTAAAGTTAAATATTACAATAATAACAGTCGTGCTGTTTTTGCTTACCAACACAGGCCACTCGCAATCATACAATATGCGGATCGGTCGAGCAACTGATCCGAGTCTGTATCCGAGTAGTCGCCGTCACCGAGCGATAGTGTTATAATGTATCTATGTGTGTGTAAAATAGCTACTATATTATTTTAATTTTTATGTGTGAGTTAAGTAGTAACAGATGATTGTTTTAGTGGGCACAGATTTCCCACGCAGAAAATGTCAGACAGTTCTGTATCGAGAAAAAACGTTATGACTACTCCCTTCCGGTCTGCTCGCCGGTGGCCCGTATTGCTTTATGTGTACATAGGATGGTTGGTTTTAACGTAGCATCTTGTTGTGACAGGCGAGCACACGATGCGCAACTACCCGGCAACAGTGCATGGTGCATTTCTGTCAGGCTTACGCGAGGCAGGCCGCCTAGCCGATCTACTGCTGCCGCCTGCACACATCTCCGCTGCCAGCGTCGCCGCAGCCACTGCCACCGCTGCCAGCGCTGCTAACGCTGCCAACGCTGCTAACCACACTCCGTAGTAAAACATATACACACAAAGACTGCTCACGCACGCAAACACCTATCAATACATCGATAATGATGACAACCATCGCTGGCAACATCATTCTCTCACCGATATATCAGTAGGAATACCAAGTTACCCTAATCAGCACGCCCCGTAGTTGCACACACACATTAGCCCAGACAAAACCCCCCACATATGTATACGCAAACACACGCACACACCCTCACGTACGTTCACAAAGTTAACACATACACATATAGTACCTACACCAGTAGTAGATATCAGTACCAAAGTCAGTACGGGATTAACACCGACATTTCGTAGCATGTTATTACATCTCATATGGCCATTCTAGTACTTCTTTATATTTACACTTTTCTTGAACGAATTCTGCAAATATTATATCAGTTTTAAGTAACACAGGTCATTCCACATTGGATCCTTCGTAAAATTGTCATCTATACTGCAAGTCGCCGTCGTCGACACTTCTATGTTCGCCGTCACCGAACTGCCGTCGAATGGGTCAATAAAGGACTTCACCGCTGGCTGTTACACGCATCTATATATGTAAGTTTGTTCAGGGTATCTTAATACTACCACTTGATGCGGCCCAACATCGACTATTGAGAATCACCGTATCTCATACATTTTCGTAGTATTTGCCCAATGTAAAACTAGCCAATCAACGTAACATTTCCAATATACGTGTCATGCGTGCAAGTACATTGTTGCTGTGAATCCCAGCTGAAACAAATGTTTGACAAAAGCTTAAGCTTTCGGGTCTCGTATGTATTGTGGTGTCCTCGGACTACACACACGGCTTATTCTGTTGTAGAGTACTTTTACTGTTTAAATGTTGCTGCGACACCAGTTTATTTTTAGTTTTAGGTAATTTACACTACTATTGATAAATAGCTACGTAATATAATTTAATTAAATTTGCTACTTTTGATAGTGTCCTTTGTCGATATGCCATTTAAAGTAATTTTTTAGTATTTAGAAAGATACAAATGAATTGATTGTTTGAATACAATAACTATCACGTCATTATGCTATATTTTCATAAAATTTTCATAGAAATGTTTGCTTGACAGCTCATTAACTAGAGCGTAAACTATTACAACCAACTAGCTGGTAGGTACCCGGCGTGGCGCGTTACTGCCATAGAAGAAATAATTATTGTTGAAATATTGTTTTAAATTTGGAAGGGTTATATTGTTTAATTAGGAAAGATTTGAATGATACACGTTCAAATAAATATGTCGGTACGATACGCGCGCCACTTAGTGTAAGTTAATTGTACTATGCCTATAACCTGCGCAACCTGCAAGTGCAAGCAATAAGTTGATAACGTTTTAGTGTAATCTGATGAACGGTATGGCAGCGCATAACATACGAACAAAGAAAAATTAATGTTTATATATTACATTTTGATTTAGTGTAATTGATTACAGTGTAACGCAACTGAAAAATGTTTTGTTTAAAATACCTATTGTAATATAGTTTATTGTAGATAGCATTGCTATATCGAGATATTAGGATTTGTCATTGAAATCGCAGTTGTGAGACTCATATGTGTTTACGTTGTGTACATCACAAACCATAATAATTCGAAGACTCTTTTTCAGTGTTGAAAACTATAATATATCACTTATACAATGTATGTGTAATGTTTTAAAAACATATTTTTGTTAAAATTTTAAATAATAAATATTGTACATAATAGTGCCGTCGTGTCCTAGATAGCAATAATTTAAATATTGACGATAAAAAAGAACTTTGTTATTTATAAAAAGTTACATTAAGACCATAAACACCATTATCTGCCAACATGTTTTACAGTTTAATAGTAATTATTATATATTTAAAAGATATTAAGATTTACTTTCGTTGCCATTTAAGCCAAACAAAGTAGATTTTTAATAGTAAGTCCAATAAGTAATAAAAATAACAATGATCAAATTAGCATAAGCCGTAAACGTATGTGTTTGGTTTGCCTGAGAACATAGGCTTCTGTACTACTTTTAGCAAGAAGGTAAATATACCAAGATGTTGATTGAGCTGACATGTTGTTATGGTTTGAGGAAATAGCATAATTTTATATAAAAAGATAATACAATCATCTTACAAATTGATCTCTAGGCTACGTAATCTTCTGTTGGTCAAATTATAACAGTTATATTATTTTTGTCTACAATTGCAATAGAATAGGTTCATTGAAGGGTAGTCCTCTAAATTATTTTTTAAGTTTGACAAGCGATTTGGCAATCATAAATTACCCAAGAAAGAATGACTAACATCTATTTTATAATATTAAGCGACATAACCTTCTATCGATTATATGTATTATTTGTTCACCAGTGTCAGTTCCTATCGAAAACAATAGATGCAGGTGATTCATTGAAGGCTAGTTCCCCAAATCATTTTAAGTTTGATAGACGAATTGGTAACCGAAACTTACCAATTGAAAGAATGGCTAACTTCTTTTAAACAAACTCTATTCGTAATCAATGAAGGCGCTAAAAGACCGCGAGTTTTTATCGTATAATTGCATCAGTAATGTCAGTCAACGTCAAAATCAAAGTTTACTTAATTAAAGGGTTTTAATTGTAAGGTTATAAATATATTTATCATCATACATTTTTTATAGGATAAGGGTCACAAACGAACATACAGTCCACCTGATGGTAAGTGGTTGCTGTGACCCATAGACATCTACATATATCCTCAATTACGAATCAAAACGCCTCTTTTCCAGTAAAAAATGTTTTCTCGACACTCACCATACGAAACAGCAGTGTTAAGCTGCTATTTTACGCCGGTATTCTGTGAGAGCGTGGTCCTTCTCGGTCGAGCCGACCCATTCGTGCTACAACTATACTACGAATTTCGACGGCTCCGTAGTGTAGTGGCTTAGCAATGAATTGTTGCGCTGAGGGCCGCGGGTTCGATTCCCGCACGGAACAAGTATTTCTATGGCCTACAAATAATTGTTCCGGGTCTGGATGTTTGTCCTCGTGCAATATTTGTTTGCAAACTGCCTCCACGACACAGGAGAAAATCCTAGTGTGGGGGTAACTTTTTTTTAATAACAAAAAAAAATAGCTGCTGCATGGCTCTACCACGTATACTAAGTATATCAATGATAGCTTAGTACATAATTTTGTTTTGTAATACACTTTGTGAGTTCTTATAATATTTATTACCCCTATTTTTTTTTCTTACCAATTACATTTTTAAATAATATTAAAGTTCTCGAAATAACAACATTTTTAAAACTGGAATGTTTACTTAACAAGTAATTAAATTAAAGTGGAACGCTACCATTAGTTTGCCGAGTCAAAAACGGTAGGAACTAATAAGAAATTTTGACGCTTCCATCATCTAAGTAGCGCAACGCTATGGATACGCTACCGTGAGCTCCAGGATTCCCATTCTTACTCTTGATACGGAATTAATTGTTTCCTTTCAGTTTATTTAATACATGCGTTCTACTGCATTTGATTATTGTTTTATTTAAAATTCTAAGTTATTAGTATTGAGGTCGCTATTTTCAAAACTCTTATGGAAAACTATAATAGTTAAAAAAAGTGTGTGTGTACTTATATATACACGTAGTAAGTTATACTTCTTTACCGTAACAAAACAAAAATAACTACCTTAAATATAGTTATCAGTTCCCACGAAAACTTGAGAGACAGTTACCCAGTGAAGTTGTCGCTTTTAGGTTTCGGTGTGAGTGCGCATCGTAACAATTTCACGGTGTCGTCGTCGGTGTGCAAAAAAAAGTCACTTCCACCATTTTTCTCAAATGCACCAGAAGAAATATAACTTCTATATGTATATATATTATAGCTTAAATTACCAACGACAATGATTTGGGGAGTAAGCCTCAAAAGACAGTGTTTGTCCACAGAGCTTGAACTCTACATTCACATTTTACATATTTGCCTAACACAATTTGATGGATTATTAGGATTGGGACCGTTCATGTTTCTATTAATGCGTTCTAAGCTTAGTCTAGATACGAGGATCTACGGCACATACGTATAGGTTTCAGACAATATGTAATTCATAACTGATTTCGCGTAGATGCTAATAATTAACAGTGGATTACTATAAATATCATATAATTTTGTATTTCCTCGTACAACTCGTATTTAGATGTTTGATTTTATTTTTATTTTAATCACCCCAAGCGCAATTATTTGAACATTATTCATAAAAAAAAAGTTTGCGATTTCTAAGTTAGGTAGCAGATGTGTTATAAACAAATAGGAACAATATTTATTTTTAATGTATGAGTGTTGTTCATATTTAGAGTACCTATTTTACTTTAAATAATTCACGCTCTATCCGAAATCGAACGGTCGCCAGTACTAAATAATGCCGATAAAAAAGGCTATCTGCATTCCGCATCGAGTTGCAATAATGGTTCACTTCCTCGAGCATGACTCTACTCGTGTTGATATCGTAAGTCGTGCTTTGCTCCTCTCACACCTTATCTTAAAAATGATTTGTGCACCCGATGGCTTTGGATTTAAAGTCGCTTATTTTATGTATAAAATAATTTACAGTAAACACAAACATAAGTACATAATATAATAACTTACTGGTTTACAACTCAATAGTTTGCTGTTTATGTTTTTTGCGTTCAATTAGCCGTTTTTATGGTTATGGTTGCAAATGAAAAAAGAGACAAAACATTATATATATATATATATATATATATATATATATTACGTGTAAGTATGTGTGACGCAACAACCGGGAAGACTGCAGTATCGAAGATATGGGACAGTGAACAATATTACCGCGATTCAAATTCAAATGTATTAGTTACACAAATATTAGCTACAAGCCTGGTCCTACGACTTATTAGGTATATACTTGAACCAGTAACCGCTTACTCTTCACGTTCATTAAATAGTAGTAGTAGTTGCAGCCTATTTACGTCCCACTGCTGGGCACAGGCCTCCTCTCATTTCTGAGAGGGTTTTAGAGAGAGGGTTCATTAAATATTTACAAATAATAAAGTCGTTGAGAAAAGCTGGCATTTTGAGTAAGAACATTATACTATAATAGATTTGATTTTTTTCCTTTAGAGATTAAAAATATAATGAACAGATAATTTATATTATTGCCTGGTACCTTAACGATGCGGTTGTGAAAATGTTTGTTTAGACTAAGAGTGTGTATGATTTGTGTGTATTTGCAACTAGAATTAATTTTTATCTGTGTTATATGTTATTATTTAAGCAATTTCATTATATAATATATGGTTTAAATGCATTATAAATGATACTACATGAAATATAATGACACATATAAACACAAAAATAATTGATATTTTTAGTTTTATGTTGTATACTGTGGTTGAAAGCAAAAGCAGCATAAATGCTCAAAAAGATAAGTTATGTTGTTGGTATTAACATTGCAGATATTTTTACTAAATGAAAGCAATAAAAGAAGTTCTTACCGTAGAATAAACACAAAATAAATTTTATCTGCCTTAGTATTAAGATTTCAGATAGACTGAATATAAGTGTGTTAAACCATTGATTATCGTTTAATGAATGAAATTGACTTACACCACAATGTTTTTTGTAATTCAATGAAATGTGAAGTAATAAAAAATTTTAAGCCGTAATGAATTAGGTCAAGGAACTTTCAATAAATTGCCTGTAGATTTTACAGTGGAATGTTTTTATGTAACATTGTTCTTTAGCGTAATACTCCTTATATTAGTGTCTGCATGATTGTAATTTTGTACGTTTAGAATATAATTTTTTTAAATAATAAACTGTAATTTTATTAAGCGACTCTTATAATTAATAACTCTATATGTTTAACATTAGCTTCACTGCAACTATAAGGCCTGGTCTCGATATCACGATTAATTATCAGTTGGGTTCCCGTAAAACGGTAGATGAAAAACCGTTAGAACTATAATGTTAACGGATCTATACTCGTAAGGGTAAGTATAGGTGCTGTTTGAGCATGGTCCCAACAAAAATCATGAATAGGGGAACTCGTGGGCTATTCTGTGGACTTGTATGTATGTTCCACAAATGCTAATTACGTTTTCGAGTAAATTAAAACTGACTTTTTTCGATGAGTTACGAAAAACTTTTACAATTAAATTTTTTCGCCTGAACTATTAGATCTAGACAGTGGATGATTATGCAAAGGGGCGCGCGGAGGTTTTTAAAAGAAAAAAAATACATACTTACTTACATAAAATAAAATAAAATATTTTCTATTGGATGTAGAGCTTCCAAAGCGAGCCCCGTCTATTTGATTACTCCTACATCGCCCTTATTCTCTTATCACGTTTTTCTTTCACGCCCACCTGGATCACAAACGAGCACACAGTCCACCTGATGGTAAGTGGTTACTGTGACCCATGGACATCTACATTTATCTTCAATAAAGAATCAAAATACAGATGCGTCGTCACCCGTGAGGACTAAGATGTCATCATACTATATATATATCAGATATCACACTATATAAAGGGGGTCGTGACGGAAAATTCTTACACTTTTTCTCGCCAAGACCCCTTTCGTCAAATTCGTAATGTACGATAAGGGACTTCGTTCCAATAAGTAGTTATAATAATATATGGTTGCCGGAGGGTTGCCTATGAGGTGCTGGCCTAGGGTGCTGTCGACATTTAATCCGCCTCTGGATCTAGAGCCCTGATTTTTTAGAGATGTGCACATCTATTGTGAACATATTGCGCCCTTTACAGCTCACCTGAACGCTATACATCCTGCTGATGTTCTACTGATGAGGCTCTAGTAGCGAATTAAAGTCTATCCAGATATAGCGCACTCAGATTTCACATACTGATGATTTACTCGCCAACCCGTCAAAAAATCATAGCAAAGTTAAATAAAAAAACCGGCCAAGTGCGAGTCGGACTCGCGCACCGAGGGTTCCGAACAAATCCGTAGGTATATATGTTAAAAATTATTTTTATTATAATATGATGAAACTAAAAATTTATGCTTTTCGCAATTTTTCTTTTATATGTGCTATAATACGTTGCTTCGTACTAAATTTTAAGATTCTGAGTTCACGGGAAGTACCCTGTAGGTTTTGATTCCCTTGCGAATGTCGAAAATTTGCGCCATAAACGGCTGTATCTTTTGATTGCGTCGGCTTAGAATTTTGATTTTTTCACAGCTTCAAGAGACAGTAGACTTGAGTATTTGATATGAATTTCAGCTTGATACCTCCACGCGTTCCTGAGAAAAAGGGTCTTAACAGACAGACAGACAGACAGACAGACGGACAACAAAGTGATCCTATAAGGGTTCCGTTTTTTCTTTTGAGATACGGAACCCCAAAAAGTATAATGTATACAAATTCTGTTTCTTGACAGAAGAACCACCTCTGCACATTCTTGCCATCTTGAATGTGGACCGCTCTCGCGCAAACGTAGCATCCATCTCAGAAATTAATAAGCCCAAAGGAAGTAACAACTCCTGCAATGTCTTCAAAGTGCAGGACTTGGCAATACTTCACGTATTGCCATAGCAGCGAGAGCTAAAATACCACCCCTCGCCCTCTCCCCACTTTCTCATGTAACCTTAAGGTCATGTTAGGCAACAATTGACGCGCAACATGTAGCTCATCATGTTGCATGTCTTTTTGAGCAAACAGCGTGGAACTTTTGTTTAACAGCATTGTCTACTTAAAAGATGACTGTTTTTATGTTGCTTGTCATCTGGCCGGTTGTGCCGAGCATGTTGAACGTCGTGTTGAGCGTCATTGAAGACATTTACGCCTTTTCTGCCACCAGGGCGGCGCCACTTTTTAATGACGTGTAATTAACAGATTTCATGACGGGGGAAGTTAATTAATGTGTAGAGATCAATGTTTCTTTTTGAAATATTATTAATAAATTGATAAACCAAACTACGGATATTCCTTGAAGTAGAAGAGTTAAAAACAAATAATTTTTAAAATGTGTAAAAAATTAAAAAACACATCCCTGAGCTTAAACCATTCAACCAAAGGACGAGTAACGCGCTTAATGCTACGAACAAAAAAAGTCTGTCTCTTTTGGTGCGGGGCGAGAAAACGGTACATAGACAGTACTTACTGCACAACTACTCAATAAAATTTTGTGTCATTATGGCACACAAAAATCGAAATCTCCAACACTGCTACATTTTACGCAAACTTATAGTTTAAATACATCAACATAGAAAAAGTTATGAGTATAAGACACACGAATTAAATGCGATGCTACCATATCGATAATTTCCCGAAAAAAAAAAAGCATACGCAAAACGCACTTGGGTTAAATGGTCAAGTCACTGAGGCTTTGTTTTGTGTATATACCTACATACACTAGAAACCGATTTTTTTAATTTAAAATACAACACTTTAATGATGATGACACGTGTGACTATTTCCAAATAAAATCATCAATCACCTCAAACCCAACTAGCGACATCTGGTGAGCGTAAGATCTCATTTTTGTGTAATGAATACGTGGCCTTAAAAATAAAATCGGTAAAAATCTTCTTTAGTCTTTGTATATCAACAATGTAATATGAGATTTATACATATTGAAAATAAAGATTTTTTTAAATAAAGAAGACTGGAGAAAAGTGTGTGGATTATCTCTACTTCCTTTCTCAAAATGCCAAACCTAATATCTCCTCCCGGAGCTTTGTCCAAGAGTTAAATAGCAGCTCGTAAACAATATAAATTTGGTAAATTTTTCATGGAATGTATCATATGACGCATTATTGAAATGCTATCATCTAGCAGCATTCGAAAGATTGATATAAAAAAAAAACAGAAGCAGCTGTAAGGACTGCCGACAGAAGTGAAAACTCAATGATATAAGTTATATCCGTATACATGAACACAGGCCGCTATACTACGCATTGCTAGTCTGACGCAAGCCAGTCTAGTGACGCCTGGTAGACAACACGAGCATGTCGAGGTCATCGGTGACGCGAACGGATAAGTTTTCCCCTACCAAAAATCGTTCAACGCGGCTAAAGATGTTTTAACTTCAATAATGAAGGCTGGTTCTATTTATTTAGTATAGTTCACAGCAGAATACTGTGGATCTGTCAAGCTGATGAAAACTGTGTCCAGCTGGGGACTTGAAATGCTGACGACTAGCTGAAGAAGAAGAAAATATCTTTTGATTATGTTCTATACATACACAACATAACTCACGTCACGCTTGTAATACCTTATTCAGGTAGGCAGAGTCCAAAGAGCAGTGAGCTACTCGGAAAAAATTTAGACAAAAATTAAATTCAAAAGTAAAGTTACAGCCTATATTCGTCCCACTGTTGGTCACATGCCTTCTCTTATTTCTGAGAGGGTTAAATTAAATTGTGTTTATAGTAAATTGGTAAATCTATTAATTGGTATGTAATAGACGACTAGCCGACCGTCACCATAATCACAAACCCAATATCTCATTAGTCGGTTTTTGCGACATTTTATGCTCTATTAAAGCTTAAAGTCATTTCTGAGAGGGTTTTAGGGCAAGGAAGTGTCCGGCGCGCTGCCCCAATACGTGTTGGCGAACTTCACATGTCTTCGAAATATTTTTATTCTTATTTCTCAGACGTACAGGTTTCCTGGCGATGTTTTCCTCCGCCACCGAGTACGTGGTAGATCAGCACTTGAAATTGCAATTAACAATTTCATTGATGCTGGCGGGGATCGAACCCGAGTTGAACAGCGTACCATGAACAGCGAGCGCTAACCATTTGAGCTACCACGGCTCTATATTTACATAATAAAATTTAAAAATTCTGGTATTTATGATTATACATTTTTAAATTCGTACTTTTTCATTATATTTATAAGTTCGTGCGACAAGGTATACGTTATAGTTGCCTGATGCTGGTGAGAAAATAAAACGAGATTTTAAAACATTTTTACTACGCTGCACGTGAGTTTCAAGAATAATATTTACGAGCTGAGGATTTCAGTCTGAAGTGAATTACGCATACCTGCAAGGAAATCTGTCTTCCGTAGTGGATGGCGCTACACTTTTCCCAGCAAGGACTTTATGAAAAGTACTATTTCGACATGCTTTCACCATTAATAACTATATTTTTACGTTATTTAACTATACTTAAGTCATATGAAGCCAGATACTCATAAATCGAAAGTTTGAATTTTCACATATCCATTCACAGCCGGAACCTAATCAATATAGATACAGGTGGACGTAGATTTTTACCTATTTATTTATTATTATTTTTATATTAACTAGACAAGACGTGCTTATTTCCCTTCGTCTACTTTAAAACAATTTATTCCCAATAAAATTTATTAAAATTTATAAAACATTTATATATTTTAATTTACTATCGCTCTACGGCACTAAATAAGTTTTAAGAAGGACCAAAGAAACCCACCGGAGTTCACACTCACGGTATTTATCCGAATATATATAAGAATAGATTTTTATTGACAAAATAATATAGTATTTTAAATGCGTATTGGGCAAACACTAGCATTTGACAAAAATAAACCTTACATCAATATCGTATAGTCCATCATAATTGTGTTATTTCTCTAAAGGTAAGTTGTAAGAGGTCAAGTCCCAATTATATACTTGTGACTGAGGTTTTAAAAGGATTGCCTATTACTAATATAAATAAAGATCCTCGGCCAGTAAGCCAACAAAAAGAAAATGGCAATTCAGTTAATTTCAAATAGACAACGTTACGCAAAAAGCATTCCAACCCACAAAAACTACTTGAGTTAATGATATTTGAAGCTTGGATCGGTATTCAGTCATCATGGTTTGCTTCGATTTGTTTGTAATTTTACTTTTTATTGGATGTTATTTTTGCTCGTTTAACTTTTATTTGAGAAAAGTAACTCTAAGGATTATTTTAGCATATTACATAAGTCAAATTTAATACTTTTAACATCTAAATAATTTAAATTGTGCAAAACTGAATATTATAAAACTAAATATCTACTATTTATAATAATAATATAATGTCCCCCAGACCGAATTTCGGTCAAGGCGGCCAGCCTCAACGGAGACTAGCCAACGGCGCAGGACACGATTATACTGCCCAAATGTATGCGCAAGCATAGGAGCACTTATTCCCTCACTCTCATAGTCCGATGGGACGGTAAACCAACACGACCGGAGAGAGATCACGCGCAGGACCAACGGCTTTACGTGCTTCCCGAGGCACGGGGGTGAGACACCGCCAACTTCCTGACTCCGGGCAGCTCCTGAGAATTTATTGATGGAAAAGCTCAATAACTGATTTTTTTGCCCAACCCGGGATTCGAACCCGGAACCTCATGATCAGCAGTTGCACCACTACAGCCACTAAACCAACGAGGCAATCAAAAATAATAATATATTGATAAAATAATTAAATTTTAAAACGAAACCTGGTAGAAAAACAGCTTTTATCACTTTTCTGGGCCCAGAGGTTATAACTTCTATGTATGTTGCTTTTTTTCTTCGTATGGTTGTAACACGAATAAGTCAACTCGACCGGGGAAGGACCGCTCTCTCGCAGAATATCAGCGTAAAATAGCAGCTTAACTGTGAAACTGTGTTTCGTATGGTGAGTGTAGAGAACCGGAGACCCTTTTTACTGGAAACGAGGTATTCCATCATAGTCCTCAAAGGTAACAATGCATCCGAATTTTGATTCTTATTTGGAGATATATATATATATATATATATATATATATATATATATATATATATATATATACCATCAGGTGGACTGTATGCTCGCTCATCACCCTTATTCTATAAAAAAATCCAATGAATTGATTATCTCCTCCTTTTTCTCTAAAAATATGTTTTTATTTGCTCCATTTCTATGCTTCTACTGTTTTCTATGTGACTCCTAAATCATTTATCGAAATACAATTGAACTTGAATGAACTGCAGTAACAAACTACTCCGCATCCGCGAAGTTTTTTGACGAAAAACAATGTTTTTAATTTCTTTCTTTTGTCGATTTTCTATTCGTTCCTGTAATTTTCATCCGAATACGATTAAACTTTGGTGAATAGTAGTGTGCACATGAGATTGCTTCTAGGTTAGTAATAACTCTATACAAATAAATAAAATTGAAGTGTCTGTTTGTAATGTCACAATTACAACTTTTTACTCAATGCATACATATATATATATATTACGATACGCCGCCATTTTAAAATCATTACCTACTATGTATAACTATTTGGAAAATAACACAAAATGCGATACCACATCATAAGATTACACTTTAAATAATTTAATAAAGTACATAAAATAAATATTTAGCTTTATTTATATCATTTAATTATTTAACGTGTAATGATGTGGTATCGCATTTTGTTTTGCAATGTTAAGTGCTGCTTTACCGCGTAAACGACGGTGAAGGAAGACATCGTGATGAAACCTGTCTAGGAAAAAAATTATTTCGAAGATGTGAAGTCCGCCACTACGCATTGAGAACAGCGCAGGGGAGACTTCCTTGCTCTGCAAAATTTTTATGCATAGAAAGAATTTAAATACATTTGAGTTTTCACATGTGAAGACTAAGATGGAATACCTTATTACAAGTAAGTAAAAAAGAGGTTACAATAATAAAAAGATCTCTCTTAAAAACAAGAGCTATTAGCAGTGGGACGTACTGTGGTATTAGGCTGTAACTTAATTTTTTTTTAATTTTTTGATAATTCGATTCTTTGCTCGATTGTAAGATCTCCATGAAGTTAGTGCGCATTACGAAGCAAAATATTATTTTAAGTAAATGTTAGCCCTATTCTTATCTTGCGTGTTTATTAATAAACATTTAAAAATTGACAGTGTTTATTTTTAATTCTAACTTGCACGAAATAAAAATGGGTAATTTTATAAAACTTTGGTACCAGTATGCTTACAATCAATTTTTTTTTAGTTTTACACTTATATAAATAAACCCATGTAAAATCAATCTAAAACAAAGCTTTATTATTAGAACCGTGATAACTGCATTTTTATTGCTACGTGAATAAATAAAATGCTATATTTTATCATCTTGTGTAACATGTTATCTTCTTCACGCTTGCACAATAGAAAAGAGAGGAGGTATAGTCGTGAGAGAGCATTTCAATGTAAATGATTTTGCCATATAAAGATCGCAAATCAACATCCTTATTTGAAAGGTTACTTGTGTCTACGTCTGGTTTAACGCCGCAGCTTATCCAAGAACATAAATTAATTATATACTCGTATAAGAAACGAGTACCGTGCAAATTGTATAGTAATTTTGAAAATTAACTTTTAATCTGAATATTTTTTGTAGGTACTCATTACTCTTTAAAATACGATTGTTTGATCTAATCACAGCACGACAACAGACACTTATTAAATATAGTAACGTAAGACTTTAAATGATAGTAACAATTAACAGGGCGACAAACAGCACACAGCATCCAGTGGAAAGTCGATGCTGTGGCTTTTGGACGCTATCTCAAGTTAGCAAGCACTCTTGATGACTGAGAAGAGAAGAGATGCTTCGTTATCCGTAAAACCTGTTACGTATATTTGTAGCACGTAAAGGTCAGCTCGCTCTCTTACAGAATACGTGCTTTTAAAATAGCAGCGCAATGCTGCTGTGTTTCGTATGGTGAGTGTAGAGAACTTTAGACTCTTAATACTGGAAACGAGGAATTCCATCTTAGTTCTCAATGGTGACAAAGCATCTTAATCGAGGATAGATGTGGATGTTTACGGCCACAGCATCCACTTACTATATTATATATATAGTAGACTGTGCTTGTTGGTCACCTTTATCTATATATCAATACATACATAATATAAGCAAAATTGTAGTTTTTGCCGTGTAGTGGCGGTCAAGAATATCCACTACCCCATATCCTCCCGTGGGTGTCGTAAAAGGCGACAAAGGGAAACAGCCAGGAGATGGGCAGCAGCATCTTCCTGATAATAGCCAAATTACAATAAAAAAACTGCGGTTGCCAACCCGCTCGCCAAGCGTGGCAACTATGGCAGATACCCCCTAATAATGAGAGCAACAAAAAAACGGCCCCCAGTCCCCGGCGGCCCCGCTATTCCTGGCTACGGTGGCGACCATGGTAACGGCGGGGCAGGGGGTGCTAAGAATCTCCGGTGGAGGTTCGGTTGCCACCTTAGACGACTCGACCTGGCAACGTACAACGCACGCACCCTGAGGACTGACGAGAAGATCGTGGAGCTGGAAGAAGAGATAGACAAGTTGCGCTGGCATATTATAGGATTATCCGAAGTCCGAAGAGAGGGGGAGGACACGGTAATCCTCGAATCCGGCAACTTGCTCTATCACCGGGAGGGCAACCATCTGTCCCAAGGAGGTGTCGGATTTATCGTCCACAAGTCTCTCGTTAACAACGTTGTAAAAATCGGGAGTGTGTCGACGAGGGTTGCGTACCTTATACTCAGAATCACCAAACGGTATTCGCTGAAGGTCATACAGGTTTACGCACAAACCTCGGCACACCCCGATGAGGAGGTGGAGGAAATGTATGAGGATATCTCTAGAGCCATGCATTCCTCCAAAACCCAATATACGGTGTTAATGGGAGACTTCAATGCAAAACTAGGCACAAGAGAGAACGGTGAGCTGAAAGTAGGGAAATTTGGAATAGGGCAACGGAACCCAAGGGGCCAGCAGCTGGCCGACTTCATGGAGAAAGAGGGACTCTTTATGATGAACTCTTTCTTCCAGAAGCGGCCCCACAGGAAGTGGACCTGGTCGAGCCCCGACGGTTCCACAAAAAATGAGATTGACTTCATTATGACGACCAGACGACAACTGTTCAGTGATGTCTCCGTGATCGCGAGGGTGAAAACCGGTAGCGATCACCGAATGGTTAGAGGCACACTGAACCTAAAAGTTAAGTTGGAGAGGTCTCGTCTAATGAAGTCAACGCTCCGTCCCCCTCGTGCTCTGTTCCAAAGTCCCGAAACCTTTCAGCTCGAGTTACAAAACCGTTTTCAGTGCCTGGAAGACTGCAATGAAGTGGACGATATGAATGACAAGCTCGTGGAAACTGTCCATGCGGTTGGAGCTAAGTTCTGCAAGACCCGCCGCAGAAGAACACAAAAACTCTCCGATCACACTCTTAATCTCATGGCTGTTAGACGGGAGATGAAGCTACATTCTTCAACAGACTTGACAGCATACAGGCATCTGAACAGACAGATCTCCAAATGCATGCGGCGGGACTTACGCAACTTCAATACAGCTCGTATTGAAGAAGCGATCGAGCGGAACCAAGGCTCCAAAGTCTTTGCCAGAGATCTGTCTGCCAGAAAGAGCCAACTGTCAAAGCTGAAGACAGAATGTGGCAGCATCGTTTCCGGGACACCTGAGATTTTGAGTGAGATTGAGAGGTTCTATGGGCAGCTGTACACATCATCGTTGGAGCCACACGCAAGTGTGAGTAACGATCCAAGAGCGAATCTCATCCGACACTATTCCGAAGATATCCCGGATGTCAGTCTGAGCGAGATTAGGATGGCTCTCCAGCACCTTAAAAACGGTAAGGCCCCAGGCGAGGATGGAATTACAGCGGAGCTTCTGAAAGCGGGTGGAAGACCGGTACTTGAAGTCCTTCAGAAGCTCTTTAATTCCGTCCTCCATGGTGGCATTACACCGGAGGCGTGGAGCAGAAGTGCGGTGGTCTTGTTCTTCAAGAAAGGTTACAACGCTCTCTTGAAGAACTACAGACCGATTTCCCTTCTGAGCCGCGTCTACGTGCTGTTTTCGAGAGTCATTACGAATCGTCTCGCGCGCAGACTTGACGACTTCCAGCCTCCCGAACAAGCCGGTTTCCGAAAGGGCTTTAGCACCATAGACCACATACATACCCTGCGGCAAGTTGTACAGAAGTCCGAAGAGTACAATTTGCCACTATGTCTGGCGTATGTGGACTATGAGAAAGCCTTTGATTCCGTCGAAATTTGGGCGGTGCTGCAGTCCCTTCAGCGGTGCCAAGTTGACTGTCGGTATATCGAAGTGTTGAAGTGCTTGTACAGTAGGGCTACGATGGCTATCCGAGTACAGAACCAGAGTACGAAACCTATCCAATTGCAGAGAGGTGTAAGACAGGGTGACGTCATATCCCCGAAACTCTTCACCGCTGCATTGGAAGACGTTTTCAAGCTTCTGGACTGGAAAGGATACGGTATCAACATCAGTGGCGAGTACATCACTCACCTTCGATTTGCCGACGATATAGTCCTTATGGCAGAATCGCTGGAGGACCTAAGCACTATGCTCAATGACCTCAATAGTGTTTCCCAACGGATAGGTCTTAAGATGAACATGGACAAAACTAAGATCATGTTTAATGTCCATGTCACACCTATGCCGGTAGTTGTTGGGAACACTAAGCTCGAAGTTGTTGACGAGTATGTTTACCTGGGACAAATAGTCCGACTGGGTAAGTCCAACTTCGACCGAGAGGTCAATCGACGGATTCAACTCGGCTGGGCAGCGTTCGGGAAGCTACGACACATCTTCTCGTCAAACATACCTCAAAACCTTAAAACGAAATTGTACAACCAGTGCGTGTTGCCAGTGATGACTTACGGAACTGAGACGTGGTCCTTCACTGCTGGCCGTATGAGGAAGCTCAAGGTCGCTCAGCGAGCTATGGAGAGGGCTATGCTCGGAGTTTCTCTGCGTGATAAACTTAGGAATGAGGATATCCGCAGTAGAACCAGAGTGACCGACATAGCCCAACGGATTAGTAAGCTGAAGTGGCAATGGGCCGGCCATATAGCTCGAAGAACCGACAACCGATGGGGAAGAAAGGTTCTCGAGTGGCAGCCTCGTACCGGTAGGCGAGGTGTAGGGCGTCCCCCCACGAGATGGAGTGACGACCTGGTAAGACATGGAGGAAGTCGATGGATGCAGGTGGCTCAGGACCGTGTTTTGTGGCATTCTTTGGGGGAGGCCTATGTTCAGCAGTGGACTTGTGAAGGGCTGTAATGATGATGAATGAATGATGATGTAGTTTTTGAAACAACTGTCTGAAAAGACAGTTGTTTCGGTATTAGAGAAACAACTAAAAGTAAAAGTCGATTAATGAAATGGTCATTGATATTTATTTTAAAAATCTAAAAGATGCCACATTTATACATCCCATTGAGCCGAAGCCAGGGCGGGTCGTTAGTTTATTAATAAAAAATGTAGTCAATTGTCGTCACTCATCCTACAAAACACAACAGTAGCATTATGTTACAACTGTTGTGTTATATGCCTATCTATCTACCTTACGCTGATACATATTCTGTGGGGACGTGTTCCTTCCTGTGTCGAGCGATTCATACCCGTAATACAGCTGCAGCGTGGTCTACCACGTAAAAAATTGAATAATTTATATATAATGACTAGCTGGCCAGGCAGACGTTGTTCAGCCCTTTACGACGACCCTTCCTATGAAAAAATCCATAAATTCGCAAAAAAAAAATATTGAAAGTCACTTATCGGGATAAAAAGTATCCTATCTCTCAAGTTGGACCAAACTGCACACAGTGTGCAAAATTTCATTGAAATCATTTCAGTAGTTTAGAAGTTCATCGCGGACAATGTGACACGTAATTTTTACATATATGTAAAGATTACATCTTATATTTACGCGAAGTGTTCGCACATTGACACAATCTATTTTTTTACAGATTTTATCGCGTTTAATTTACTTATTTTTAATTCCCGACGTTTCGGGTGCTTTACAGCAACCATTCACGGGAAGGACTGAGATGTTTGACGTCCTGATGTCATACTTAGCCTTTAGTTTTTAAATATAAATTTTTGGTCCGACCTACGCAAAACGAGCATACAGTATCTTGAAGTCTTGCAGAGGTATGCTTGGTTTTGGATTTAATTTGTTAATTACAGGATCTCAAGCATCTTGCAGCACCCGTCCCCATTTTCTATTGAAATTATGATGTTTTTTAATTTCATTAGTCTCTCGTATCATCCTTGGTAGGAATCGGTGTTCTTTTGCTAAGATTTGATGTGTTCTATCGAATCTGATAATGTCGGGGACTATGTTGAACATGTTCACAGACAAGCATGACTGATTACTCGTACTAGCAGATAGATACATTCAACGTAGAATAGAAAAATAACAACGCCGTCGTTATGCATGTTGGCGTTCACATAAAATTCGTAGTTATGTAGTTAGCTACACCCTCAAAAAATGTGATGAACTTATTTCGCGTCCTTTTTCTATCAGTAATATGTGTAAATATTCTTTTATGATCTGTATATCGGTTTCAAACTCGAAATCGTATCTGGCTTTATCAAATCGAGGACACTGCAAGAGGATATGCAGTACTGCCTCCTCGATTTCAGGCTCACGAGTGCATGAAGGGCTCTCCTTGCACCGAAACCGGTACAGGTACTCGGAGAACCCACCATGTCCGGTCATTGCCTGGATCATCTTCTGACACAGCGCTGTTTCCCTAATCACCTTGTGAGCTGACTCAGCGTCCGGCAGAAAGGCTTTAGTTGTTCTGGCGGTCTCTCCCTCTTTATACCTCCAGTTCCATTCTTTTAGCGTCTCAGATCGAATGAGACGCTTTACAAAAGAGACCGGACACAGGTCATAGTCCGGACTTCCTTTAGTTCACAGCGCCGCGTGTTTATCCAGCTCAACCTCCTGTTCGTTTTCTGATAGGCCCGTATGGGCTTTAATCCAAAAAAGTTCTAGTGTTTTTTGTTGCCCTATGATGTTCTGAATATTTTTGTCTTGACTGCCAAAAGGTGTTGGGAGTCTTGGTTTACAATGGTCTCTAGAGCAGACCTAGAGTCACTGTAAACCCCGAAAGTTGTCTCCGTGCTAAAAAGAATCCGCTCAGTTGCCTTGTATATGGCCAGTAATTCTGCCTGGTTTTAGAGTTCGGGTCTCGGCAACATTATTCCAAAAAAATAAAGCCACTCCGACCTTTCCCTCTATTTTACTCCCGTCCGTAAATATTCGGAGACTCTGGTTGTTGTTGAGTCTCGTTTCGTCCTCGTTTACCAGGCATATGAATTGTAGATCCATATAGGATGCAGGATGAGGCAGTTCCGTAAAACTTTTCTTCATCTCCACCACTCGGTCTGCCAGCACTGACTGGTGTTTTCCCCTTCTCGCTTCAAAAAGGGATGCTGCTTCATGGACCCTTAAGTCCAGAGGACCGCTCGACCGGGGAAGGACCACGCTCTCACAGAATACTAGCGTAAAATACTTACCACGAGATGCACTGTGTACTCGTTACCCATAAATCCTATAATAAACGTAAAGTAAACCCACCACAAGTATATTTCATTTTGAAATCTAATAAATGTTTGACGGTGTCTATTTCTGGACTTGCACGGTCAGGAAGAGCAATTAGTTTAACATTTAGATAATGTTTTCCACCCACAAAAGAGGTTAGATAAGATCGCAGGAATCCACGCGGCTCCGTATTCAATTTGCCGGCAGCGCAGTTGTTGAAAAAATAATTAAAAAGGCAATTAAAAGATGCCATAAATCCGTCAGCCGCCCCGCCTAAACACAAAACTATAAATAAACACATTCATTGTGTGGTTTTAGTGGCATCATATACCGACGCTCCTGGGTTTTGAATGTTATATTATTGTTTTAAATCTTCAGTCCGTTCCGTAATATTTTATTAACATAACTCAACTGCTAAATGACTAAGATTTTTTTGTATAATGAGTTCTGGGGTTTAAAAAATACAATACTACTTACCTATATACTACGAATAATAAAATCACTATCACAAACAGTATAAATCCTTTATAACGAACTGCTTTATAGCGATAAATTGTCTACAGCATTTAGACCCATGGCAGTGTGTCATACAAGTTTAGAAAAGAAAAGGGCAACGAACCGACAGTGTATATTAACACGAACCATTTCGAGCCACTTTCGAACCCCAATAACTTACAAAAATATTAGAACTTTCATGAATAAACCTATTATAGTTCTTGAGTTATTAAGGTCTGAAAAGTGCCTATTTTATTGCTCACTTATTCATTGATTCACTGACTCGCTCATCAAAAATCTGGGCCACTTCTAGGTGACGGAAATTCGCCAACAAGATTATTAGACGTATGTACAATGAAAAAAAAATACGGTTGACCCTTACAGGCCATCCCTGCAACTTCCCGCTAATTCCAAAAGCAAAGGGCAAGAGCAAAGTTAATTTTTCGACGACGATTCTGTTGAATGAATGAACCAATTTTGATGCGGCTTGCGGTTATTGATGTTGATTTTTGACATTAAGCGCTGATTAGATTTTGGAATTGATCGACAAAAAAATGTTCATTTTTTTTGAAAATTTAATTTTTGAGATCTCTTATAATCTACCGAGCCGAAATGATTCAACACACACACACACACACACACACGCACGCACGCACGCACGCACGCACGCACGCACGCACGCACGCACGCACGCACGAACGCACGCACGCACGCACGCACGCACGCACGCACGCACGCACGAACGCACGCACGCACGCACGCACGCACGCACGCACGCACGCACGCACGCACGCACGCACACACGCACACACACACGCACACACGCACACACACACACACACACACACACACACACACACACACACACACACACACACACACGCAAGCACGCACGCACGCAAGCACGCACGCACAGGCCTCCTGTCATTTCTAAGCGGGGGCAAGAAAATGTCCGCCGCGCTGGCCCAATGCGTATTGGCGAACTTGTGTTGCGAAGACATGTGAGTCTTCGATATATTTTGTTTCTTGTTTCTCATATGTTTTCCTTCACCGCCGAGCACGTGGTAAATCAACACTTAAAAGTGAAATTAACAATTTCATTGGTGCCTGCGGAATCGAACGCGGATTGCACGCGTACCGTGAAATTTACAGCGAGCGCTCAGCCCTTGAGACCCCTGAGCTACCACAAAGTAAAGAAGTAGCTAGGAAATTACTACAGGCGGCAAAATGACAATCTTTATTATACTGTCGTCTCAATATCACGCCTAAAATATCCGGATATCGGTTAATACCAAAATTGATTGTATGTGGGTTGACAATGATTGATAGTAATTTAATAACGACAAAATAATTTGACCTGTCATAGTATTAATAGTCTTATGCCCTAGAATTATAGCAGTCAATACTCATTAGATTTAATTTCATCCGTAATATTTATTGCTTTTTATAGATTACAAACATATATAATTTAAAATTAAAAATTTTGTACAACCGACTTCAATATGCATTATTAAGGATAACTCAAAAACTATTGGTCAGACCTTGATCAAGTTATGGTATAAATTTATGGGACCACAGGAGAAGCACCAGCTTTGAAATAAAAAAGAATCACCGAAATCGGTTCACCTAGAAAAAAGTTATGAGGTAACACACATGAAAAAAGGAAAAACAGTCGAATTGAGTACCTCCTCCTTTTTGAAGTCGGTAGAAAAGAATGGTAAGTGTAAAATTGTCACGCGTTTTTATTATATTGTAACTTAAATCAAGCTATTCTGCTTGTTAATGGACAAAACGCCGGCTTCGAGAGATTAACTTAAAACTATCGAAATCCCGCAGAGAGTTAATCGATTTTCGATTAAAATTCGATTAACAATGAATTCTTAAATAAACTCGCATTAAAATAACTGCATTTAAGTGTTACAATTTATTTAACCAATACCAGTTTAGTGTGAATCTTTGCTTTTGTTTATTGCGTTTTATTTGTTGTGAGTTATGTGATGGCGAATAGATAGCTACATACGTTATAAACTTGGATGTATATAAATCGTCACTTTCATTCTTACATTTACCTACAAATAATTAGTATCCAAACATTTTCCTACTGACTTCATTAATTTGTGGTGACCATATAAGACAGGAGTCTATATATATTCCTGAATTCTTAACTTTATCACTATAAGGGATGTGAATGCCATTGAGGAAAATAGGTGGTATGAGAGAAAAATCAACCCTAGCTGCTAATCTTCAATTATTATAAGATTTACACCAGTCCAAAATACAAGCCAGATCAGCATTTGTTGTGTCAATAGTTTTCGGTAAATCATCCAGAGTAGATTGAGTTCTTCGGCGATCTGATTTGGAGATCTTCGGCATACAAGTGGTAAGAAGAAGACAGTTGATTACTTATAGAATTTGTAAAAAATTACAAACAAGAGAGGAGACCACACACCACCTTGTGAGAGGCCGGTAACAGTAGCAGTCCAAGAAGAATACATATCCTGTACTTGAATACGCTGTCTGCACCCAAACAAGTAACTACGAAACCAGTCAACTACAGCCGGAGATATGTTGAGAGAGCGCAATATATTTAACAAAATATCAAAATCGACTGTATTAAACGCATTGCTGAAATCTAACAAAGTTAGTATTGTCAATTTTTTTATTTCCTATACCATAACGAATGTCATCAGTAATTTGTAAAAGTGCTGTAGTCGTACTATTACCAGGGTTGAAATCGGATTGCATAAACCCTTGCAATCCGGAGGTTATGTTCTCGTAAATAAGAACTTAGTTGCTCGGACATCAGACGTTCTCACACTAGATAGGGAAGGAAGTAAAGAAATTGGCCGGTAATCAGAAAAATATTTCGGATTGGTCTTTTTAGGAAGAGTAATCACGTTGGCTTCTTTCCAAGCAAAGGTAAAAAAGCATTTTTCACGGAATTGTTTAAAATGGAAGTAATTACAGGGATAAGAAGATCCAGGAGATGAATGATCATTTTACGATTAATACAGCCACCACCTACTGAATTCGAATGGATGGAGAATGGCTCTCTCAAAATCACATCTGTCAAATTGACTAAAATGAAAATCAGAATAGTCCGGAACGAGAATATTAGAGAGGACATTCAAAGTATTTTGCTTTGCTTGGTGATCAATGCAAGACGTAGAGGAGAAGTGCTGATTAAGCTGATTGCGATAAATATTATGGTGTGTTAGGATTTCACTCCTCTTCCCAACTCCTAAGGACTTAAGGAATTTCCAGACCCTAGCAGAGTCAGGGCCACGAACAGATTTATGAATATGGCATCGTTTTGCATTTCTACACACGTTGTTGCAACGATTCCGTATCAATCTATATTTCTCTTCATTTGCATTACTAGGTTCTGACTTTTATTTTGCTTTAACTCGATTTTTCTTATCAATTATTTGTTTTGTTTCGTCATTAAACCATAGAGTTGGAGGCTGCTTAACGTGCATTGGTCGAACAGGAGCATGATTATCATATAACTGCATTAAAAAAGAATTGAATAAGGCTACCTGTTCGTCGACAGAAGGAGCATCCACAACCAGATTCCAATCAGTCTTTAAAGCATCACGACGAAGTAGTTAAAGGTTCAAATGACTAAAGTTGCGCTGAAATAAAGTCCTCGGTTTAGCTTTAGGGGGTCTGATTTTATAAGACTGTGACACTGCACCATAGACTACCTTCGACCTCATCGTATAGTTTACGTCGAGTATGGGTTAAGACGTGAGTAAGATTTTACTATTTAGTTTTTATTAGGAAAACGCTACAGTCATCTCCTGGTTTGTTTTCTTCTGTAACCTCTTATGACACCCACGGGGCGATGTGGGGAAGTGGATATTTTTACTTAATAGTGCATGGAGTGCATCTAATGGTGGATGAATGACACTTACAACACAATTAAGAAATGCCATAGATGTGTTACCCCAGAGGTGTAAGATGAAATACTTCAGCGTAATTTTACCCTCTTTTTTATGCTTCAACCCAGCATACAGTAGTAAATACACAGCTGCTTTGCGTCAGTAACTGGTATGAGACAATCTCCTAGGCAAAAAGGAGTCACGTAGTATACGTATATGTTAACGCTAAAGTGCGTAAGTCAATTTCAGTGCAGATTAACTAGTTAATCTGCAGATTAGCTGGCTGAATTCGTTAAAATGCGAAATAATTTAAAATGAAAAATTTAGTACTGCCGACTTCAATATAAGTTATTAAGAATAACTCAAAAATTATTAGTCTGACCTTGATCAAATTCATATGGGACCACACGAGAAGTACCAGCTTTCAAATAAAAAAGAATCATCGAAATCGGTTCACCCAGTAAAAAGTTATGAGGTAACACACATAAAAAGAAACATACAGTCGAATTGAGTACCGTCTCCTTTTTGGAAGTCGACAGAAAATATTCAATTATTACTTTAACTACTTAGTTATTTTCTGCAGTCTTCCTGCGTAATCTTCAGAACAACAACTACTTCCTATGTAATATGTGGAATAACAACTAAGCATTCGTTTAAGTGAATAATATCGTTTGTTTGCTTGAATAAAACATTCTAATTCCATGGCCCAAGGGTCACCATAAAACCGCGTACAGTATAATGATATAAAATATAATATTGAGAGAATCTAAGAAAAGTCAAAAGTATTTTTGGCTAACATTCTTGGTCAACAAATAGGGTAATTAAAAACAAATTAAATTAAAGAATTTAAAGATTTACTGCAATAAAAACAACAACTAAAAACAGTCCGACGGTAAAAGGCATTCATTAAATATAGGTACTTAAAAATTAAACTTATAAATTTGCAGTAAAGTCTTTTTCATTAATATGCAGATTAACGAAAAAGACAACTAGGTAAAGGGCAGATGATATTAATTTGCTACTTTAAGTAAAATTTTGCCCATTAACGGGTCGCACCCGATAATCTGCAGATTACTAGCTAATGCACACAGAAACGCATTCCGCATTCTAGCGATAACATATATTACTTACTGTTACGGCTAATCTTCTTCTTTATAAATATAATTCGACTGTACGTGTATTTGTCACTGAACTCCTCCGAAACGGCTGGGCCGAATATGATGAAATTTTTGTGGGTCCCTTCAGAATTTAGATTCACAACTGGACCCGATATTCATAAATCACCCGTGTGAAGCCGGGGTAAATTGCTAGTCTTAGTGTAAATAATAAACTTAAGATTGGCCTGATTAAGTTAGGTTTAATTTGGAGCATAGGCTAATACTATCTTTCTTAAATCTTTATTACACACGCACGCACGCACGCAGACACTACAGTCCACCTGATGGTAAGTGAATGCTGTGACTCGTAAACACCTCCATCTTCTCTTTATTAATGATCTAAATGCATATTATGCTTTGTCATTGTCACCCCTGTGGACTAAGATGGAATGCCTTGTTTCTGTCTCCAGTTCTCTACATTCATCATATAAAACGCAGGAGCATTAAGCTGCTATTTTAGGCTGGTGTTCTGTGGGAGCGTGGTCCTTCCCCGGCCGAGCCAATCCATTTGTGCTACAATCATACAGCTCCAACATTGCTCTACCACGTTTTTTTCATGTTAATTTGTCTAAAATTAAGTTTAACTGCAAGCTATCAGTCAAAAATGTAATAAAGAGATGAAGATGAAAGAATTATTAAAATTAATTATTATTAGTCCCTCTGTAATGTTCCTTTTTAAACTGCCTGTGTAGTGTGTGTCTATGTAGGCAAAAAAGTATAAAACTCTCTGTTTTATATACATATTTGCATAATAAGAAAAATTAAAACTTTAGTTAATTAAGGTTGAATATCGACCATTTGGCGGCCACTAGTCATTATATTTACCACTATAAATTAATCTGCTAATGATGAAAAATATTATCTACAAGTAAACATTATTTAGAAAATGAGTCTTTGAACAAAACTAAACCTAAATCATTAGTAAACAAACGGCGCGGCGCGGCGTCCACTGTTCACAAACGCCTCGGTTTTTTGAAATGCCGTAGGCAAATTATAAAGTGTAGATTAGATTCATAACTTCTCTATATGGTATGGTGATTGTAGAGAACCGGAGACCCTTTTTACTGGCAAAGAGGCATTCCATCTTAGTCCTCACGGGTGACAACGCATCTGCATCTTGAGTCTTTATTGAGGATAGATGTAGATGTCTATGGTTCACAGTAACCACTTACCATCAGGTGGACTGAGTGCTCGTTTGTCACCCGATCCTATAAAAATAAAAGAGAAACCAAGTAACGTCTTGGTCTCTTTTCTTCGAAATATCTTAATTGTTAAAATATATACCTAGTTATTCACAGCAATCAAAGTCCACCACAACTTGTTGTAAATTTGGTTTATGATTCAAGATAATATAGTCATTTACAATGCATCGATCTTCTATTTTAGCCTTGTTCCTTTTGTACAACAATGAAAAAAGTTACCGCTATTGATTACAACCGCGGAGAGACAATTTATAACCGCTCAATTAACAACTTAATTCAAAATTAATTGGCTCAGGATGTACCAATAAATATAAGTCGTTATTATTACACTACAGTTTGCTTAGACGAACCTTTCACACTCCAAAAACTCGAAGCCCGTTTAAATTTCTCAAACAAAATTAAACTTTATAGCCATTATAATAAAGTTAAAAATTAATATTAATTCCTACTTCATATGACATTACGTTACTTAAATGTGGGTTTTACTAGCCCACGCCCATTGATTAACACTGCTGATAAAACTCGACTTAATGAAGTATTTTTAAACTTAACATTTTTTTTCACACTGTTGACTGGCCATGAATCTAAGAACAGTGTTGTATTGAGTAGTTGAATTTGAAATATCAATTTGTTTTCAACAAGTTTACCAGACTGTCTACCCATCCAATTACAGTATTTTAAGGCTCGTGTGAAACGGCTTTTATTAAGCTAGTCACTTTACCATTTTCGCCTATACCAATACTTACCATCAGGTGGGATAAAAGTCAAGCACTGGCTTATATAAATAAAATGTTACTTATAATTTTAACTTCATCATCATCATCATCAACTCACAAAGGTCATGGACATTGGTCTTTCCCGTTTTAGGGAGGTTACATTGACGAAATACACAAATAAGAAATCCAAATATGTTTTATAGGTCAAACATCTTTGAAGAAATCATACTTTTTTGAGCATTGCGAATTGGCAATGCTTAAAAAAAGGATGATTTCTAGCCATTTTTAAATATTAAAACTTTGATTTAAGGTGAAAGCTCCAGGGTGGCCCGCGAAATTCAAATTTTCTTGCGTTTTTTGGAATTTGCAGGTTAGGGTCAGGTTGAATGTTTAATAAAATATGATTCGCGACCGTATCAAGTGTGTGTTTATAGAATTATTAAGTGGCGAAGCTTGCGAAGTCACTTATTGATTTCACGATGTCTGTCCGTCTGTCCGTCTGTACGTCTGTCCCACGATTATCTCGAGAACGGTTTCGAATTTTCAAATTCTGTTTTCAGCAATCGATTACTGATCACCCAGGCATCTGAACCTCCTATTTTGAAACTGATTGCTCAACGGCAACCGTTAGAAACCGCTACAAAGCTGATTGCTTCGCCACTTTGCTATGCTGTTAGCTTGCTAGGTTTATTATCATTAAAATCACCAATATAACCCTTTAAGTGCATATAATCCCTTTGAATGAGTTTTTCTGGAAATGGCCATACATTGGAATTATACAAACATAGACGGTTGTATTGATGATTATAATGAGTATAATTCTGTAAATACATACTCGTTACGGTCACGAATCATATTTTGTTAAAGATACAACCTGACACTGACCTACAAATTGCAAAAAACGTAAGAAAATTTTAATTTCGCGGGCTACCCTGGCGCTTCCAGCTTAAATAATGTTCGGTAAATAAAAGCAAACAAAATGATTATTTAGTTGTAAATTTCTAAAGTCTTTAAAATCAAAATTAAGTATATAAAAAGCATAACTTAAAAGATTTGCCTGACTTGAATGCGGAGCCTAATCACTCCATTCGAAATGTCGGTGTCGCAAGAAGGAAGCATTTAGGAAAACTCCAGAAAGATCTTATTGGTTTCGATTGATGGTGATGTAACCACCTCGTTAGCTCCGGCGTAAAACACCCAGATCGGGGACATATTATATGAAAAGCAACATCCAATGTGCGAGACGTTTGGTATACTCTCATAGACCCTTCCTCCCGGACCTCGGTTGCGAGCAGACGTGTTCAGTGTAGATGTTTTTCTTGTTTAAATAAAAATTTTATTCAATATTTAATTAAGTGCAAATAATAGGAGTGCATAATCTGTAAGAGCTTCAAGCACCAGGAGCGCCGTGCAAAATACCGTTCTCGATCCTAAGAGCGGCTTACAGTGACTCACCTGTCGATCATCGCCAAGCGCCGCCCTTTTGTTGCGGCTCACTCCAACATACCGGTTAGTGACTACTGTTGCTAAATTACCTGTGCTCCTGGTACCTTACGTTTCACTCGCAGACGAATAGTGCAACTGTCGTAATTAAACAGAAGTAATTTGTATCACATCTACCGCCTTTATATAAAAAAAAATATGCCGCTAAAGCGTACTCCTCCAAGGGATTTGCAAACATCAAATTGTGAGTCGGATTCAAGCACAAAAGGTTCCACTGAAAATGTCGCTAGTAGAAATAAGCGGAAACGGGAACATGGGCATTGTAGTGAAGAACTCAAAGCTTTTAAATCTGAGCTCCTGGCCTTATTCAATTCAAAATTTACCAGTCTTCAGTCTGTTATAAATGACATTAGGGAGCAAAATACCGATATACGCAAGTCTCAGGACCTTATGTCTGAAAAGTATGATGAAATAATACTTAAAATAGAAAAACTGGAGTCTGAAAGAAATAAGAATCTTATGTACATTCAATCCCTTGAGACTAAATTGGAAAATATGGAAAGACACCTCCGGGCAGCCTGTCTGGAAATTAAAAATATTCCGAAACAACAAGGAGAATCAAAGGAAGACTTAGTTAATTATGTAATAAAACTTGCTCAGTTGCTCAAATTATCTGTACAACCTTCAGATATACGAGATATCTTCCGAACAAACAATAAGAATAAACAAAACACTTTAATAGTTGAGTTCAGCTCTGTCCTACAAAAAGAGAATATGTTACAAGGTCTCAAGAAATTCAACAAGGAGAGAAATGATAATAAATTAAATTCATCACATTTACAAATTGCAGGCACTCCAATACCTATCTATGTTTCCGAAAACTTGACACAAAAGGTGCGAAAATTATTCTTCTTGGCCCGAGACTTTGCCAAGACCAACGGTTTTGCTTACTGTTGGACGACGCGTGGTAAGGTCTATTTACGTAAAGCTGATGGTGCTAACTATATACGACTAGATGGTGAAGAAGATCTGATGAAGCTGCAACGACAGAAATGACTATACTGTAACGTGTTTAGCAACGTAACTTTTACTTTTTTCTTAATTTATATTGTTTTGCTCATAATAATTTACCTTTTCTTTTATTTCTCTAACGAATTTGTAATATTTTTTGTAAAAGTAAGTAAATTGTTTTCTGTACAAACACACAATACACTAACTCACTTATGTTACCTACAATCATTCATACCTCACTTTCACATACAGACTCTGTTAATATATCATTCAATTATATACATACTTTACTACATATCGAAAATATACACATTTCAAAGTTATCTTACCTACAAAATTGTGATTGAGCATATTTATTTTCATGAACTTTTATTGGGTATCATTTTATATATATATATATATTACTCATTTACTTAATGCATAAGCAAAATTTTCATAATTATTACTTAATCGTCTCGTGTCAAGTGTATGTGTCTAATAAATTTTTAAATTGTACTGTATTTACGTATATAACAATATCTAGGTGCATCGTAAGCACATTTAAATATAAGCACTACTTACAAACCCCTAAAAAATACTTAAGCCTTCATTTTTATGTTTGTGCCAGAGAGATAACTCATAAAATTATATGCTTGTTATACAACGTGGCTGATACGGAATCATTCTATAAAAAAAATCTCTATTGTTTGAAAATATTAATAATAGTTAGGATAGGACCAGTAAAAATAACCGGAATAGTGGTTATCCATTACCTCACGACGTCTTTTAACATAACAACTTTTACACACTATCATCTTAAACGACCCCTATTTCGTAATGAGTACAGTTGGTATAGTGCTAAATATAGTAAACCGGCATTTAATCTACTGCTAAATGGCCCTGGTGGCAGCTTCGTAATAAGCCGCTCAATGTCTCGCGCTCTTGCATGTATCATAAATGTTTCATATGATTCCGTCATTGTATTAAAACTTTTCTATATATATAATTTTTTACGGCATGTTACAAATGAGGTAACCAATAGGATGAGATTACTAATAATTTACATAGTGTCATTATGTGATAAGATGAATATTGATAGACTGCGGATTTTTTTATCTTTTCTTGGTTTATTATCGATTTGGACAAATGTTTTTTTTAACATATTTAAGTGGTAGATAAATTAGACAATATAGTAAATGAGTTGGACTCCTATTCGGTTTCCGAATCTGCTCTTTGCGATGTTGACGATTGCTCCCACTTGGATCCAAGCCCTAAAACTTCCCTTAAAATTATAAGTCAAAACATCAGGAGTATCTCACATAATTTCTCTGAGTTTCTTACATTAATTGTGAGAACGAAAGTGCGCTGGGATATTATTATCTTAACTGAGTGTTGGCTGCAAAGTGTTCACACACTTCCTGTAATTAACGGTTATAAGACATTTAGTACAGAAAACAATTACACACAAAATGATGGCGTTGTCGTATATATAAATAGTGATCTTAATGTATCATTTGAAGAAATTTGCTTCCGCAACGCGAATTGTCTTCTTTTAAAGATAAATGGAGATATTGTTATTTTAGCCTTGTATCGTTCTCCTGCTGTTAGAGATTGTACTGAATTCATAGATTCACTAGATGCTTTACTTGTAAAAACAGCTAATGTTAATAATGTTGTTCTTGTAGGAGATATTAACATCAATATTAGTGACTCTCTTCAGGACCAACATAAGCTTAACTATCTTAATGTGACTGCTTTACACGGCTTGTTACCAGCTCATACTTTTCCTACCCGTAAAGATAGCTGCCTAGATCATGTTATGCTAAGAACCAAACTCCCAGCTAAAACTCTTGTTGTAAATTCTGCGTTAACTGATCATCAGACTGTAGCATTTTTTCTCGTAAAGAAGGTCCCAAAACAACACACAATAACGACAATATTTCGTACAGATCATAATGGAATTACAACTGATCTTGCTAAAATGAATTTTGATTCAGTTTACTCTACACAAAATCCAAATATTGCCGCTAATTGTCTTGTCCAGTCCTTACAAAAAGTTTTAGACGCTAATACTAAGAAGATTGTTTTACCTAGTCGTAAAAAGATTATAAAGCCATGGATTACTCCAGGACTCTTACGTTGTATGAAGCATAGGGATAATTTACACAAAAAAATGAAAAAAGAGCCGGGTAATGAAGTACTTAAGTTAACGTTTACGAGATACAGAAATTATTGCAACAAACTTCTAAAAAAGGTCAAGAATGAATATGAAAAAAATGAAATAAGAAATGCAGGTACAAATAATAGAAAACTTTGGGAGGTAATAAATAGAATAACCAACAGAAATGCCGCAAAAGCATTTTCCACTCAACTATTATCAGTATGTACCACACCAAAGGAATCAGTTAATAATGTTAATACGTATTTCGCTAATATTGGTAGACAACTGGCCGAAAAAATTCTTGAGAACTCTGAATTGAATCTCTCTCCTACTAATAATAGCTTAGTCCATTCCATGGTTCTTTTGCCTACTGATGAAGCTGAAATTGCATCTGTAATAAATATACTTAGAAGTGACTGTGCAGTTGGCTGGGATAAAATATCTGGTGATTTCCTAAAACAAAATAAAACATTTATTGTACCTCCTCTTACCCACGTATGTAACCTGGCCCTCACTTATGGTATATTCCCAATAGCTTTTAAAAAATCCCTCATTCATCCTGTTTACAAAAATGGAGACAGAGACTGTGTAAGCAACTATAGACCAATATCTATATTACCATCATTATCTAAAATACTAGAACGCCTGATGAATAATAGGTTGAAAATCTTTCTTGAAAAGAACTCCATACTTTCTCCAAATCAATTTGGTTTTCGTTCTGGTAAATCAACAGCTGATGCCGTTCATGAACTAATTGAATTTATTGTACTAAGCCTTGAGAAAAAAAAGAAAACAATAGGAATTTTTTTAGATTTAGCCAAAGCCTTTGACACGGTCTCTGTCCCCATATTGTTGCATAAAATGGAGAAGCTTGGTATAAGGGGTGTACCGTTGCAGCTTTTCAAGGATTACCTTACAGATAGAACACAGTCCGTAAAAATTGATAAACACGTTAGTGATGAGCTCCCCATCTGCTATGGTGTTCCCCAGGGAAGTATTCTTGGCCCTACCCTGTTTCTTCTTTACATTAATGATCTCTGCAAACTCAAACTAGTGAACGGAAAAATAGTAACTTTTGCAGATGACACAGCCCTACTATTTACTGGTGATTCATGGCCAGATGTGTTTAACTTCGCGCAGATTGGCTTAAATAGAGTGTCCAAATGGCTTCGCGATAATGTGTTAACCCTCAACGTGGAAAAAACAAAATACTTGTCCTTCTCTAAACATAATAATAAATATGCAACCTGCACAGACCATGTTATTACTGCTCATTCTTGCAATTTTCCTAATCGCCTAACATGTTCATGCACACTTCTGCAAAAAGTAAATTCAATTAAATACCTTGGTATTTTGTTGGATGATAAGCTAACTTTTCATGAGCATATACATACACTTTCAAATAGGATACGGAAATTAACATATATATTTAAAAAACTCCGTTGCGTAGCAGATTCTAACACTATTAAATCTGTCTATTTTGCTCTATGCCAATCTTTAATAATATATTGTATTACGTGCTGGGGTGGAGCTACCAAATCATCACTTCTCCCACTTGAAAGATCGCAAAGGTTAATCTTAAAGGTAAGTAACTCTCTCCCCTTTAAATTTCCAACCAGTCAACTTTATAAAATTTCCAAAGTTCTTACAGTCCGGCAATTGTTTATTATATACACGGTACTAAAAAAACATGCGCAATTAAAATATGATCAAAAAAATTCACAGCACACGAGACGCAAATACCGGGTATGTACCTCTCATTATGACCATTGTACCTACTTTTCTAGGAGATTTTTTTGCTATCTTGGCGGATACCTGTATAATAAAGTTAACAAGGAACTTAATATCTACGTCCTACCTAAAATAAAAGCAAAAAAATGTGTCCATGAATGGTTACTGAAAAGGGACTATAAATATACAGAAGATCTCTTTACAACACTTGTGTAAATGTTGTAATTTTCGCATTCAGATACACACGCAAACACACACACACACACACACACACACACACACACACACACACACACACACACACACACACACACACACACACAAACACACACAAACACAAACACACACACACACACACAAACATCCATCAAATTAAATTTATTAAATATTTACTTATAATAAAACTTACCTAAATGAATTATAAAAATTATAACGTATTATAACGTGTCATGGTTATTAAAATATGTATTCTAAGATTACATACTTTTGTATTTTTCAACTGGGAGGGAGACCTGATGACCTGAAATACAGGTTCGTCGCCTAGTTTGGGCATCAGTCTCTCACATTACTTTGTGCCTTTTCTTTTTTGTCAAAAATCGATTTTGTTAATTTAATGTGGTGAGAAAATAAATTATATTATTATTATTATTATAGAATACCAGCGTAAAGTAGCAGCTTAATGCTGCTGTCTGTATGGTGATTGTAGAGAACCGGAGATCCTTTTTACTGGATACGAGGCATTTTTTCAGCCTCATACTATAAAAAAAAATACTGCCTGTCGCCGTGGCAAGCGGTAGTACTGGGTAGTACCAAACGGCCAATCATCCCTGCAACGACGGAGGCCTTTTTGAAGCCGTGAACTTTTCAGTTTTATAATAAAAAGGAAGATGTCTGTTTTAAAGTGTAAAAGCAGCTTGATGCGTAACATCTCTTAAAAAGCAATTATGTCAATAACAAATATAAATAAGTAAAGATCACAGTCTACCTTAAAATATTTACACTGTTCCTGAGAATAATATGCTAAGCACTAATCTAAATCGTTCATTACAATTAACTCCACAGAGCTTTAAAAAAAATAGCCGCGTAATTAAACTGAGAAAGGACGAATTAATATCGGGTACAGCTGCTATTTATATCAAGCTCCCACTTTCCACTTTGTACTTGCGACGTCGCGTCCCTTCCGCCCTTTCAGTAATTATGCATCAAGATAAAAGTTTCAACTGTTTGCTTAAGATTTGTTCGAGTGAACTAATTAGTGATTGCCGTTCTTTGACAAATAGCTTTCGTAAGAGAACTGTTGCGAATTATTATGACTCGATCCCCTGGTACCTTTTGCTTAGCTATTATATTTACAGTCTTAGCATCTTCGTTCTTTGTGTAATGCTGGATAATTTTCCGGATAGTCAACCTTACAATTTCATTAAAAAAAAGTCTAGTCTAGTAATTATAAATCAGTACCAAAAAGGCATAAGATATTATTAAGATAATTAGGTATTATATACAGAAGTAATTACATGTTTTTCTTAAATCGAAATGTGCAATTTATTTTTGAATTCCATTCACTTATCTATTATATTTTACAAAAATCAAAGTTTTATTTTGCCTCGATTCAGTACAAATAAAAGTTTTCGTTGTTTTCATTACTTACAGAAAATTGAGTGAGGCATCTAAAACTAGAATAGGAAAGAGGTAGAAGTATGAAAAAGTATCATTACAAATGCCAGGCCAGAGGGATAATGGTGGCAAATCTGCTTTTTTATAGAGTAAGAGTGACAAACAAGCACACATTCCACTTGATAGTAAGTGGCTCATAGACATCTACATTTATCCTCGATTAAGAATCAATATGCAGATGCGTTGTCACCTCTGAGGGCTAAGATAGAATGCCTCCTATCCAGAAACCCAGTATCCAGTATCCGGTTCTCTACACTCACGATACGAAACACAGCAGCATTAAGCTGATATTTTACCCTAGTATTCTGTGAGAGTTTGATCCTTCCCCTGTCGAGCCCACCCATTCGTGCTACCTGCATCAGCTGCATTATGGCTCTACCACGTACAGTCCTGTACACTTTCTTCAAATTATACTGCGAAAAGGGTCACAGCAGGACCGTAAAAATTGCCCTGGAGTCAGTGTGCGTAGCATTGTCGGAGAACAGTATCTTCGCTAAGATGTTGATTGAAAGAGTATTGAAAGAAACTAAAAAAGATAATGTTGGTATGTGCAAGCTGGATTTTTGTTTTGGGCTAAAAACAAAAAGTTTTCTGTGCATTTTTAAACTGTTCACAGTAAAGAAGGGGAGTTAACTTGACTGTCGAGATGGCACTGCAGTTTATTTTTTATTCTTTGGTAGTTATAGGGAAGACGCTGTTACCCATCTCCTAGTTTGTTTCCCTCTATCGCCTTTTAAAACACCCACGGGAATATATGTTGTAATAGTGATATATTCTTTTTTTTATAGGATAAGGGTGACAAACGAGCACACAGTCCACCTGATGGTAAGTGTTACCTGTTAGTAAGATGGTAAGTGTTACCTGTGGCCCATAGACATCTACATCTATAAAGAATCAAAATAGAATAAAGAGTCAAAATGCAGATGCGTTGTCAGCCGTGAGGACTGAGATGGAATGCCTCGTTTCCAGTAAAAAGGGTCTCCGGTTCTCTACACTCACCATACGAAACACAGCAGCGTTAAGCTGCTATTTTACGCTGGTATTCTGTGAGAGCGTGGTCCCTCCCCGGTCGAGCCGACCCATTCGTGCTACAACCATAATATAGCTGCAGCATGGCTCTACCACGTAGATTCTAAAACCACCATCATACCGTAATAACATTAATTTGTACTTGCGCCTATATTCGTACAGTTTGAAAAGCGAAATCGCAAGACTATATTATGTATGAAATACTCGTCTCTTGCTCTTGTACTCTTTGTTTTATCGTTATTCAATAATAAAATGCTTGTTTTTACTTTGTTCAACATCCATCCATCTGTTTAAACTTTAAACGATAATTTTACCTAAAAAATACAAAAATTACGCGGTGGTTGTAATTATACTGCAATCACCGATTTAAATGTTGACCAGAAACCTAATCCTATTATTATAACTGCCAGAATAGTACCGTACTTATATGATATCATACTTTATGCAAGATCATAAGATAAACCGACTATAAAAATTAATGAAATTTCATCTGTAGCGCCCTCTGTCCTAGATAGTCGGTAAAAGTTAAAACTAAAACTATGAGACATTACATTTGTTTAATGACAAAACAGTAGATGACACTTTTTCTACTTCTGATCATGCGCATAATATACCAGGTGCTCCACTGCGAAGTGACCGCCGGGCATCTTTTGATTATTTGAACAAAACTATCAAGAAATACAATCAAAGTACAGGTCTTATCGGTTCGGTTTTTTTCTATAAAAACAAAATTACGCGGTGGTTGTAATTTCTACTGCAAGCACCGATTTAAACGTTGACTAGAAACCTAATCCTATTATTATAACTGCCAGATTAGTGCCGTACTTATTTGATATTATACTGGAAAGTAGCTAAATTTTATGTGAGGCTTTATTCAAGATAATAAAATAAACCGACTATAAAACTTAAATAAATTTCATCTGTGGCGCCCTCTGTCATAGATAGTCCGTATAAGTTAAAACTAAAACTATGAGACATTACATTCGTTTATTGACAAAGCAATAGATGACGCTATTTCTGTTCCTGATCATGCGCATAATATATTTTTGCAGTATTGTTATTTATATAGACGGTGGACTTGCACCTTGATTTGCATTTTAATACACAACAAATTTAACTGACCCAAGAATTGAAGCTTAATGACGCCAAACTTCAACTCTTTTGCCAATGCAATACTGAAACAATTCAAAAAAAATTTCAACATTTAGTGAAAAGTTGGTTTTGGTCTATGTCTAATCCCCGATGGAAGCAGCAACGTCCTTTTCCCAGGTGGTGAAAAAAGGAAAATCTCTTGTCCCTAGGTACTTCTTTGAAAAAATACGTTGACGTGACTATGAGAACTGAGAATGATTTATAGATAGGTGTAGTACCCATCTATAGATCATTGTCAGTTCTCATCAGGAGCTCTTAGTCCCAAGAGAAAATTAAGGTCACAATTACAGAACTTGGTTTCAGCAGGAAGATAAGATTTATATAAGGTATGTAATTAAATATCTGGGGAAAATAGATTTAGTTATTTCATCTCATTGAGAAAATATAATAAATAACCTAAATGTCAATGAAATGTTTTAATCCCGTTCCTCGTCCACTTATTACCTATATGATTAAGTACATGACAGCAAACTCTGTAGGTACTAGGTACCTACCAACCGTTCGGAGCGGATTTTGTGTTTCTGTATTTTTATTTTTATTGTTAAAACTCGTGAAAGTTTTTACAGTGATCAATAATATTTGTAAAACGGTTAACTAAAAGTACCTACATGTAAAATTTTATATATTAGGTAAGTAGGTACCAGTTTCTTTTCTATGATCTCGTTTAAGGTACTTAGGTAAGTATGATAATATGCAAGTGTAACTTGCAACGTTGTTACGTTACCATTTGACCGGATAAATCTTTTTGAGACTTTCAGAGCCAAGACCGGACTCCGCCCGAATTTTAACATAGACTAGAATTTTACCAGAACAACTACTGCAATACTTTTATAAGTCCCAGGTCACGTGAGTCGCGCGAACTCACGGTTTTCCATTTACCGGCACGGCGACGGCGACGGCAATGGCACGGCTGCCGGGGAAGCAAAAATGCATAAAATGTATGAAATATATTGCATGTGTACTACTTACCGGCGCCGGCGATTGCGGTGAGTCCCAGCGCTGCCGTCGTCGGTGCCGTGACAGCAAGCTTACCACTCGTTGCCGGCCGGCAAAACTGAATGTATTGTGTAGGTACGTATTGCAGCCGTGGGCGCACGTGGGCGTATGTATGCGTGTGCGCGGGCCAAAGTAGAAGCGACGCGTTGACATTGAGACTCAAAATTGACTTGTGAAATGATGAAATGTCTCCCCGTTCATGCGGAAGTATTTGAAATATTTCCGTCCAGAGTCCATTTCCAACTTTTAAAATAGGGTATAAGTATCCGTCCGTCGTGTTTGGCACTATAGGTAGGCCGATTGGAAAAGGATGCGGTCTTTTTTTCATTCTACCCTTGAGTTTGGCGGGTTTGCTTCTCGCCAGACAATCCCAGCAATGTTGCTGATTCTGTCGCTGATGTGGTACTTCAGGATATGGAACTTTTTATTCCATCTTCTGTGGTGCCCATCGGAGGCAAATTCTTGCCATGGCTTGGTCGCTCATGTAAAATAGGATCACACTATAAGCAGGAGTGGCACCAGGCCTGGGCTGTTATCATCTTTACATCCCGAGACGTTGATGTCTCGGGATGTAAACACCAGCGCTCTTCAAAAGAAGTATAATTCCGCGTCCAGGTTTTTCAAAATTCATTGCCAAGGCAAGGTCAGAACACATCAGCAGAATTGGTGAGAATCTAGTTCGCCTTCCTTCGGTAACCCGTGCATTCTGGTCTCTTGCCAAGGCTGTCTAAGGAAACTTCTGTCACCCATCTCTGCAAAGAGAGGAGGAGTCATTGGTCCATGCCGCAAAAGAGAAAGCCGATCTGTTAATTTCTCTTTTTACGTCCAACTCTACTCTCGATGACGGGGGAACACACCGCCGACCTTCCCGCGGTTTATACAGCGCTCGGTTCGCAAAGCACTCCTCTTCCTGGTCAAGTGGTTCAACAAGTCAAGTGGGCCTGATGGAGTCCCTCCCATTGTGCTGAAGACGTGTGTTCCGAAGTTGTCACCGGTTTTAACGCGTCTCCTAAGGCGTTGTCCCAAATTCAGTTGAGACAGTTGCTACAGTTGCTTTGCCACAGTTGCTACGCTTGTCAGTGCTTGTTGCTTGTCACCGCAATATTTTTTTTTTAATTTTGAGTACCTGGTTATACATTAATTTAAAAAAATATTTTGTGCCACTAGCAACACTTTTCAAAAAGTTGGTTTCGTCGCAAATTTTATTGTAAAATTCTTTGTAAGTACCTGATGTGTATATTATTAGGAAACAAAGTGTTATCTTAGGTGCCGGGATGCCGTATGAAGACCAGGCTGTTCTTCCAAAAATGAGGGCTCTAACCTGCAACCGGATCCATAATTCCAGGCCCTGTTAAATCTAGTTACGTAAAACCGCACCTCTTTTTTAATTGATATTGCTTCCCTTCTAGACTCATAAACCAAAATGGTACACTATAGGAATGAATTGGTACTCAGGTTCATAAGGGTTCGACAAGCGCTCTTCACTCGACGGAATACTTGAGGGATAGTGCTGCACCCCAGAGTTGTGTGAAGAAGGCCTCATTGTAGCTCGAAATCGCATGATTGGTTAACGGAGCGTGCCTTGTGATAATACCTATTTTATTGACTTGTATTCAAACATTATTTAACTGAAGTTATTTAAATGACGTAAAATAGGTATATTTTACTAATATCGCAACTGGATAAAATAAATTAAAGAGTATATAATTATAAAATTATATAATATAAAATAAATTAGTATGTGTGCTAGGAAAAAGATGAATAAAGACTTTTGAATTTAATTAAGCAAATTATTTTTATAAAAAAAAAAAAAACAAAGAAAGCAACTGCCGTATAGTGATGACGTAAGATAATCCATCACTCAATTCTACTAAAATTGAAAATCTATTCAAAATCTTATCGCTTTCGATAGACGGCGGTGTTCCATATCTCGTTTAAGCCAAACTAATAATACCCAGACCAGCGACGGGCAGCAGCGTCAAAGGTGCTACGATCGTCAAATTGCCTACCAAGTGTAACGATACTCTCTACAACAGCAGAGGCCCTACACTCTCCAAAAAGCTCGATAGCTATGCCACATGCAACTATGGCTAATATACTCCTTTTGAGGCAATTTTATAGGCTGTAATGAAAAAGGATATCTAGTAATTCTTTGTAACACTTGGAACCATATGTACCTATTACTCCTTGTACTATTATTGATTCTGTGCTATTGTATTAAAAAATAAAGAAAGAAGTTGTAAAGCTCAAGTTTTATTTCACATTAATGGTTTAAAATCGATCAGTGCAGAACGATGAATGGTTTCCTTTAAACGAATGTTTCATTCAATTGAATTTTCATTTAACATTTGCTTTACTACGCGATTTTATTTTCTTTCACGTTCGTATCAGTATGACATTCCATTTACTGTAGATGACAGTACATAATATGCTATATTTCTCCTTTGCACTGCAAAGATAAATAGAATTAAAAATACTTAACGGTAATGATTTTTCACGCTAACGCGAATACCTCACATTAAATGAATTTATTTTTTATCACGTTTATTTTCGTATTTTATATAATAATGGTCTTCTCGTGGTTTCAATTCGACAGTAATTCATTAAATTTTTAAATGTGGATATTAACCATAAGCTAGCTGTATTTTACTTTCAACTCTCAGACTTTCAGTATATTATATGTATAGTCCATTGAGTTATAATGTATGTACATGGTAATGTATGTACAACTGCACAATAATAGGTACCTAAACATGGAGTATAGAGTACTATAGTATAGACGCAGCGTGGCCTTACCACGTACTGCTAGTACTTTATATGTACTTACTTGATGTCTTGAAATATAATTGATTCTTAAATACACAGGTTACTTCACGATGTTTTTATGCATCGCCACCATACGGCACTAGCAAAATAAGCTATGAGTGAAATTAACATTTTACTTGTGATACATTTTCTAACAATTTTTCCAAGCATTTGCTTTCTTTTATAAGTTATAACAATACACGCACATTGTTATTGCGAAGTAGACTATGATCAGTTGGGTCAAATGTCAAGGTAAAAACATATTAACTGACATTTGTAACAAAGATGTGAGTGACAAGCTATTAACGGATTCAGCGATCCTCACATCCTTTGTAATATAAAACAACACAGTTAGCAGATTTTAGAACATACCTTACCAGCTTATTGATTTGTATTAATGTCGTTAAATTTCTTCTCAATTAACTCAGTGATTTTTACTATGTCGCTGCTTTCGGTTACGGTATTCATTATTATTTTGTTACTAACAACCGTCAAGTCCGACATCCAGAAAGATCCTAAGCCAACTGTCATATCGGTAGAAAGCTTTAAACAGTATTTATCAAAAAATTTAAAGGAACAAAGTTCAGTAATACAAATGCTACTCAACAAAATTCAGAAAAATGCACGGACAGTACTTGCGAAATTTAAGGAAATCAAAATCGGAAACAACGTGAGAAGTTCTAATAAAAATCTGCTGATACATGAAAATTCGAACATATACAAAACAGATGATCATCAGATCGAATCGCCTTTACATATAAACTTAAGACGGAAAGTTGGTTCCGAAGTCGTCACAAAATCCAGAAGTTTCGGTAGTCACTACGCACCAACTAGCTTCGGAGTAAGCGGGATTTCAAATTATGCGTATCCTTCTTACCATCATCATTCGATTGGCTTTGACCCTATTAATATCGTTGTGTCAGTGTCCATTCTCTCGTTTCTGTTGCAAGCGCTACAAGGTTTGCTAGCAAGAGCAAGATTACCTACAACAGTGAACGAAGCAAGAAGTTTACATTTAAAACAAGACTGGTGGAACAATTTGGATTATAATAGGTTAAAACCTTTGAATAAACACTATTACAAGAAAAAGTTCGTGAAAAATATTGTTCGCTAAATTTCATCAGTTATCATTTTATAAAAGTTTTAATTTTATTTGACGATGTTATTTTATGTATTGCAACAACTTAGCCGAGTCGAAGTAAAAACCAGTCACGAAAACAATTTAGTTTTGAGCCTGTTTGAGAGTAATATTAATTTTGCAATTATTCTAGAAATGGAAACAATTGTAATAACTTCTATGTAATTAAAGTGTCGTATTAATGAAAATTAAGAGCAGAGGCGTAATTTTGTTTGCTCCAATTCCTCTATACTAACTTTAATTGCATCATAGTCGCGTAGCATAATCTTCATTTAGGTTATTATTTTACGATTCATAAAACCGAATGAAGACGTAAGGTACCCATGCTATATCTTTATTACGTTTACAAAAATGTTTTACAATGAAATTTGGTCACTCTCATCATTTCTAACCTTTTGTCTTTCGTAACGACCAGTTAAAAATAGATATAGGAATATAAAGTCATAACACAATAACTGCTTCCTTAAAAGAATTTGATGTATTTACAAATACGTGGATTTCTTTTGAAATATTATTGTTTACCATATAGTGCATTGGGGTAATTACGAAAATGGGTATATTCAAATGTATATTAATTTCTACCAGACGCAGCGACATAATATATTTATTGCCATCATTACCACCCATCGTTCCTCCGGCTGACTCGAGTAATATGTCGCTGCGTTTGGTGGACATTAATATAAATCAGATTATACCCATTTTCGTAATTGCCCAAATGCACCTCAGTCAAACTTTGCAAAGATAAAGCGTTTAGTAATATCTAACTATTTATTATCGTATATAAAGTTTATTCATCTAAAATACTGACAAAGTTACATTAATGTTAAAAATACTTAGCAAGAGATTCGAATTTATTCCCAATCCAATTAAGACTTGGTCAAAGTCTATCTATATTTAAATTTGTTAATACAACTTTCAAAGTCAATTTTGTAATTATCCTCTTGTGGGTTTAGATGTGAACTTTTATATAATACATACAAAAAAATGCAGCGGGATGACAAAGAGAGTTCATCACTGTTTTGTCTCATGGGTGTCATAAGAGGCAACTATACACACCACTGCTACATAGCAGTGGCACCATCCCGTATAATATCATATGTTAATACCCAGACAGCAAATTTGGAGCAGCAAATCATCCAGCACTACAGTTGCCGATCTTGTTGCTAAGTTTGGCGATTACGGCAAGTCGTTCTATCAATATGTGAGGCCCATATTAAGTACTATTATTTATTCTGTGTCCATGTTCAATACTGGAATATTGCTGGCTGATAAAGACTAAGCAGAAAAACTATAAAAGTGTTGTTCATACTTACACATAAATACATTTTCTATTCCTAAATAGAGATAGTGTACGAGAGTATAGTAACTTATAGCCGAATCTGTAAGCAGATATCACGTGGTACAGCCATGTTGAAGCTATATTGTAGTTTCAGCACGAATGGATCGGCTGGGGTGGGACCACACTCTTACAGAATACCAGCGTAAAATAGTAGCTAAATACTGCTGTGTTTCGTATGGTAAGTGTAGAGAACCGGAAACCCTTTTTACTGGAAACGAGGCGTTCCGTCTTAGTTCTCAGGGATGACAACGCATCTGCATTTTGATTCTTAATTGAGGATAAATGTAGATGTCTATGGGCCACAGCATTCACTTACCATCAGGTGGACTGTGTGCTCGTTTGTCACCCATATTCTATAAAAAAAGCCGAATCAGTATATTGCAACGGGCCGGCCATATTGTTCGCAGAACCGAAAACAGATGAAGAAAAGTTCTCGTGTTGCAGTTCTAGTACTGGTGAACACAATGGACGTCCTCTTCACTATACGAAGTGATGATGAGATAAGACGTACTGTGGAGTTAATGAGTCCTGCGCCGCCTGTGTCGCTCAGGACCGTGCTTCGTGTCAGTCTTTTGAGGAGGAAAATATGCAGTAGTGGACTTATGACAGATGGATGGTGATGATGATGATCTACACATCAACATAGGTACATCGGAAGTTGGGTTAGGAATTTTCTAAAACTATTTTTATTTTGAAACGGTGCTTCTATAATAGTTTACATTACAGACTATGTATAATTGTATGTTTCGTTTTTCTATTAAAACTCCACTTTACAAAAATTGTTCATGGCATTTTAATGTTATCTTGTTTTGTTAAGTACATAAATATATATACATGAAACACGCAACTCATTAGTCGGAGTACCTGACTAGAGAGTTGCAGGTCTTGAGTTCTAATTCCAACCGGAGCTAACATCTGTGCTTGATCTGGAGGTGTTTTATTGTCACTCCATTATTTAACTAAAAGGTGTCTTCCTATCATTGCGTCACGCGTCAGTTGCCTGAGGCAGCGAAACAATATCAGTGACATCCACGGAGAAAATCTATCGTCTGACACCCATTTTTTTACTTTCGATGCTAGCGTCATTTGTAACTCATTGTTGCTACTGAGAACAACAACTTGGACGTTTTCGTATTTTGCTGAATATATGGTTTATTTTTTTCTTTTTTTTACTAAAAAGACTACTGCCATTGTTAGATATTTCTCCTAAATTGTAGTCGTGTACGTACATATTAAGGGCATGTGGACAAATATCCTAACCCGGAAAATTTAATTGTAGGCCATAGGAATAGTTTGGCGTGTACTTGCGATGTAAAAATATCCTCCACACTCTACAGCATAGCGTGTCGTAGTAATAGGCAGAAACGTCGTCCTGATAATAAATCGAAATAATAAAAAAAACTTAGGTTGTCAACCCGCCAACTAAACGTCCTAACTATGCATATCGAATCCTATGAGACAATCTACGAAGGATGTCTATGTTCAGCGGTGGACTTTTATATGTTCTAACGGGTGTATGGATAGGAATACTTATTCCACAAAGTTAAAGTAAAGTTACAGCTTATTTCCCGATGCGTGTTAGCGGAATTCACATTTTTTTTTTATAGAATAAGGGTGACAAACGAGCACACAGTCCACCTGATGGTAAGTGGTTGCTGTGACCCATAGACATCTACATCTATCCTTGTTTGCGAATCAAAATGCAGATGCGTTGTCACCCGTGAGGACTAAGATGGAATGTCTCTTTTCCAGTATAAAGGGTCTCCGGTTCTCTATGCTCACCATACGAAACACAGCAGCGTTAAGCTGCTATTTTACGCTGATATTCTGTAAGAGCGTGGTCCTTCCCAGGTCGAGCCGACCCATTCGTGCTACAACTATACTACTACGAGTAATATAGCTGCAGCATGGCTCTACCACGTAACAAATGTGTAAATATGCAGGTTTTTCGCGATCATATGGTAAATCAGCATTTAAAATTGCAATTAACAATATCATTGATGCTGACTGGGATCGAATCCGGGTTGCTGGCGTACCATGAAATTCGCAGCGAGCGTCTAGCCTCGGGGCTATGGCCCATTATTTTTTTCTCTTTACAGTGACTTATGGGATTCAAACTCGCGATCAGAAGCGCAGCAGTCAAAGACTTAGCTACTGCGTACCCTAATATAGGGCTTTCCTAGTGTTATGGATTTGCCTGGAATAATCAAATATTAATAAGTATATTTTTATGGCATAGGTAACTTTGTCACCAAAGTATATTTTATTGCTATTTCAAGCCCTGATTCTACAGCCTACTTAGACACACTACACAATTTGATAATATATTTAATTAATTGTGTCAGATATTGAATTTCATTCGATTATAATAAACTATAAGTTTTTTTTTCTACTTAGATTTCCGCCTGTAAAGGTACAACCCCATAACCTATTACTGCCGCTAAGCAACCTTTCATCTACTGTATTGCACTTTTAAGGGTGTGGAGAGCCAGGCGGTAACACTGTGAATAAGACAAGCTTTTGATTCAATTTGTTTATTGGTATCCATGAGCTAATGGGGGCTTAAAGGCAGGGAAGGGGTAAAATGAAAGTTTAATTATTTTTTTCAGTTCATAATTTATTTCTTATTTATATATCATGAGTTATAAGCCATTTCTTTGACAAATTCCAAAATGTATAATAATTTTTTTAAGTTTAGGTTTATGTAACTTTTACAGAATATTTTCTATAGAACAAGAGTGACAAACGGGCACACAGTTCACCTAATGGAAAGTGAAAACTGTGGCCCATATATATCTACATCTTTTGATGTCTATATAATACATAGACATCTACATCTGTAAATGTCCATGGGCTGCAGCATCCTGAGGACTAAGCTGCAATACCTTATTTTCAGCAAAAAGTGTCTTCGGTTCACTACCCTCACCATACGAAACACCGCAGTACGCTGGTATTCTGTGAGAGCGTAATCCTTCCCCGGTCGTACAGACCCACTCGTGCTTAAACCATAATATAGCTGCAGCGTAGCTCTACCGCGTATAAGTTGCTTAAAAATTGCTGTCTCCAAAAAATTCCTATGATAAATTTAAAGGAAAATCACTATCAAGTTTATCCTACAAAGTTCTATTACATTTGTGGCCTTCGTTTTTGAATTTTAATTTTAATTTTAAGCATTTTCATGTTAGCTCAGGGAGGTTTCCACAAAAATCCTCTTATTATCCCCGTCGGATAGCAGACAAGCTCGAGTTGAAGTGGACTAAGAACAGCATCTTTTAAAAAAATTATAAACAGTCCCGGTAAATAAGTAATTTTTTTATAATCAAATATTTTTCATAAAATATGCCTTTTGGTTTTAATTATTTATGGTTTGTAGGTTTTTGCTTCGATCTCGACGAGTTTTGCGTACAATAAAATATTTGTAGTACTAACTACTAAGGTGAAACCAAAATTAATTATCCGGTTATACCCACGTAAGTTTGCCTTGCGGTGGTGGTATAAGATGATCAATCACCCCGTTTCTAATTGTATGCGTGCAATTTAGAAAACTTCAATAAGATAGCGGTACAATTATCTCGTGCTTTCCTCCTCTTCTTTATATTCGCCCGCAAATAGACCACTATATTTGATATGAGCATTTCCGATAGAAAAGAGATGTTGTCGTGATAGGAGCGGAATATCTATTGTAGTATCTACTATACGTCTTCAGTGTAGTACCAGTATCAAACACAGCATATTCCGCTTTTCCCTAAGTCGCCTCTTACCCCACGGGATAAGACAAAGTTTTAATTTTTTTATCCCACTAGCACACAGCCAAATACTGCCTAATGGTGTAAAACTTACTTACTTTACTGGAAGCAGCACCAACAATGCTTTGATTTCAGAAACGTCTGCGACAAAAGTGGCGATTACCACAAAGCTTGTCACTTGCTACCAGCTGCGGACTATATACTGACTCAAGTCTTAGCAATCATAATATCCGTCCTTTCAAAAATGTTGGACACCCTACATGTCCCGTGCTAAGCCCTATGACGTAGGTTAATGCATTGCGCCGTTTCGGCGTGTATTTCGGGGCTCGCATAAACTATTTACAGATGAGAGGCGCTCCGTGCTGGTACGAAAGAATTCCGCATTCAGGATTTTGTAATTCTACTTATAACTTGAATCAGCTGACATAATACTATAGAGAAATATACATTCATTTCAGTATTAAATGTAAAAATACCTTTTTTTTAAATAGAAGTAATAAACCAACTTACAGTCAATTTAAAGAAGATAAATGCATTGTCACCTCTGAGGACTAAGATGGAATTCCTCACAGCCTGTAACTTAACTGGCTCTCTGTACCCTTCAAAAGACAGTGCAGTGCACTCAATGCTATTTGGTTGGCAGAAATAGATAAAAGGGTGGTACCTACCCAGACGGACTCTTAGGCTGAAAAGGAGTTTCAACACCTATTAACAACCTATAACCCCTACAGTAACAGCATATAAACCTTAAAATAACAACCTATAACTTCTAAAATAACAGCATATAACCCCTAAAATAACAGCCTATAACACCTAAAATAACAGCCCGTAACCGCTAATATAACAGCCTATAACCTCAAAAATAACAGCCTATAACCCCTAAAATAACAGATTATAACCCCTAAAATAACAGCCTACAGACATATTCCTCATTGTTGAGCGATGATGGGGAACCAGAAATATTATTCGGTTTTACCAATATTCTACGTCAAAATATGAAATCGTCTAAAAATAAAAAATCAAAATTGCGGCAATATTATAACCTTATAACTTTTCATGTGGTAGAGCTATTTATTCAGGGTAGTTTATGTAGTTGTAACATGTATCGACTCGACCGGGGAAGTACCAGGCTCTCACAGAATACTCATAAAATAGCAGCATAACACAGCAGTGTTTCGTATGGCAACTGTAGAGAACCGGAGACCGTTTTTACTGGAAACTACGCATTCTGTTCGTGACGGCAAAAAGTGATAAAAAAATAGTGATTAAAAAACAATATTAAAAGTGTAATTAGGAAAAGTGTTAGTGACAAACCTAAGTGAAAGGTAGTGTAATTTTATATGTTTACAGCCATTAGTATTATTTTATAGAGCATCGTTTTGTAATAGTTAAGAAAACTCTTATTTGTACAACTCAACACAAAGTCGGCCAAACAGAGCGCAATACGTTATAGAACAATCGGTCATTGCGTAATATTTAACTATTATTTATTCTGTGCTAATATTAAGACCCGAAAATAATGAAAATAATTATTAGGTTTTAAAATAATTGTAAACATAGTATTTAATTAGATTAAGGTTTATATATTAAGGAAATAAAAGAATATTTTGTGGCCGTGTAGTGGCGGTCAAGAATATCCACTACCCCATATCCTCCCGTGGGTGTCGTAAAAGGCGACAAAAGGAAACAGGCAGGGGATGGGCAGCAGCATCTTCCTGATAATAGCCAAATTACAATAAAAAAACTGCGGTTGCCAACCCGCTCGCCAAGCGTGGCAACTATGGCAAATACCCCCCTATGAATGACAGTAAGAAAGAAACGGCCCCCAGTCCCCGGCGGCCCCGCTATTCCTGGCTACGGTGGCGACCATGGTAACGGCGGGGCAGGGGGTGCTAAGAATCTCCGGTGGAGGTTCGGTTGCCACCTTAGACGACTCGACCTGGCAACGTACAACGCACGCACCCTGAGGACTGACGAGAAGATCGTGGAGCTGGAAGAAGAGATAGACAAGTTGCGCTGGCATATTATAGGATTATCCGAAGTCCGAAGAGAGGGGGAGGACACGGTAATCCTCGAATCCGGCAACTTGCTCTATCACCGGGAGGGCGACCATCTGTCCCAAGGAGGTGTCGGATTTATCGTCCACAAGTCTCTCGTTAACAACGTTGTAAAGATCGGGAGTGTGTCGACGAGGGTTGCGTACCTTATACTCAGAATCACCAAACGGTATTCGCTGAACGTCATACAGGTTTACGCACCAACCTCGGCACACCCCGATGAGGAGGTGGAGGAAATGTATGAGGATATCTCTAGAGCCATGCATTCCTCCAAAACCCAATATACGGTGTTAATGGGAGACTTCAATGCAAAACTAGGCACAAGAGAGAACGGTGAGCTGAAAGTAGGGAAATTTGGAATAGGGCAACGGAACCCAAGGGGCCAGCAGCTGGCCGACTTCATGGAGAAAGAGGGACTCTTTATGATGAACTCTTTCTTCCAGAAGCGGCCCCACAGGAAGTGGACCTGGTCGAGCCCCGACGGTTCCACAAGAAATGAGATTGACTTCATTATGACGACCAGACGACAACTGTTCAGTGATGTCTCCGTGATCGCGAGGGTGAAAACTGGTAGCGATCACCGAATGGTTAGAGGCACACTGAACCTAAACGTTAAGTTGGAGAGGTCTCGTCTAATGAAGTCAACGCTCCGTCCCCCTCGTGCTCTGTTCCAAAGTCCCGAAACCTTTCAGCTCGAGTTATAAAACCGTTTTCAGTGCCTAGAAGACTGCAATGAAGTGGATGATATGAATGACAAGCTCGTGGAAACTGTCCATGCGGTCGGAGCTAAGTTCTGCAAGACCCGCCGCAGAAGAACACAAAAACTCTCCGATCACACTCTTAATCTCATGGCTGTTAGACGGGAGATGAAGCTACATTCTTCAACAGACTTGACAGCATACAGGCATCTGAACAGACAGATCTCCAAATGCATGCGGCGGGACTTACGCAACTTCAATACAGCTCGTATTGAAGAAGCGATCGAGCGGAACCAAGGCTCCAAAGTCTTTGCCAGAGATCTGTCTGCCAGAAAGAGCCAACTGTCAAAGCTGAAGACAGAATGTGGCAGCATCGTTTCCGGGACACCTGAGATTTTGAGTGAGATTGAGAGGTTCTATGGGCAGCTGTACACGTCATCGTTGGAGCCACACGCAAGTGTGAGTAACGATCCAAGAGCGAGTCTCATCCGACACTATTCCGAAGATATCCCGGATGTCAGTCTGAGCGAGATTAGGATGGCTCTCCTGCACCTTAAAAACGGTAAGGCCCCAGGCGAGGATGGAATTACAGCGGAGCTTCTGAAAGCGGGTGGAAGACCGGTACTTGAAGTCCTTCAGAAGCTCTTTAATTCTGTCCTCCATGGTGGCATTACACCGGAGGCGTGGAGCAGAAGTGCGGTGGTCTTGTTCTTCAAGAGAGGTGACAACGCTCTCTTGAAGAACTACAGACCGATTTCCCTTCTGAGCCGCGTCTACGTGCTGTTTTCGAGAGTCATTACGAATCGTCTCGCGCGCAGACTTGACGACTTCCAGCCTCCCGAACAAGCCGGTTTCCGAAAGGGCTTTAGCACCATAGACCACATACATACCCTTCGGCAAGTTGTACAGAAGTCCGAAGAGTACAATTTGCCACTATGTCTGGCGTATGTGGACTATGAGAAAGCCTTTGATTCCGTCGAAATTTGGGCGGTGCTGCAGTCCCTTCAGCGGTGCCAAGTTGACTGTCGGTATATCGAAGTGTTGAAGTGCTTGTACAGTAGGGCTACGATGGCTATCCGAGTACAGAACCAGAATACGAAACCTATCCAATTGCAGAGAGGTGTAAGACAGGGTGACGTCATATCCCCGAAACTCTTCACTGCTGCATTGGAAGACGTTTTCAAGCTTCTGGACTGGAAAGGATACGGTATCAACATCAATGGCGAGTACATCACTCACCTTCGATTTGCCGACGATATAGTCCTTATGGCAGAATCGCTGGAGGACCTAAGCACTATGCTCAATGACCTCAATAGTGTTTCCCAACGGATAGGTCTTAAGATGAACATGGACAAAACAAAGATTATGTTTAATGTCCATGTCACACCTATGCCGGTAGTTGTTGGGAGCACTAAGCTCGAAGTTGTTGACGAGTATGTTTACCTGGGACAAATAGTCCGACTAGGTAAGTCCAACTTCGACCGAGAGGTCAATCGACGGATTCAACTCGGCTGGGCAGCGTTCGGGAAGCTACGACACATCTTCTCGTCAGACATACCTCAAAACCTTAAAACGAAATTGTACAACCAGTGCGTGTTGCCAGTGATGACTTACGGAACTGAGACGTGGTCCTTCACTGCTGGCCGTATGAGGAAGCTCAAGGTCGCTCAGCGAGCTATGGAGAGGGCTATGCTCGGAGTTTCTCTGCGTGATAAACTTAGGAATGAGGATATCCGCAGTAGAACGAGAGTGACCGACATAGCCCAACGGATTAGTAAGCTGAAGTGGCAGTGGGCCGGCCATATAGCTCGAAGAACCGACAACCGATGGGGAAGAAAGGTTCTCGAGTGGCAGCCTCGTACCGGTAGGCGAAGTGTAGGGCGTCCCCCCACGAGATGGAGTGACGACCTGGTAAGACATGCAGGAAGTCGATGGATGCAGGTGGCTCAGGACCGTGCTTTGTGGCATTCTTTGGGGGAGGCCTATGTTCAGCAGTGGACTTGTGAAGGGCTGTAATGATGATGAATGATTGTGTGACGTAATTTATTTCCCATCTATTGTAAAATTAAAGAACCAATGCACCTACCGACATATTGTGAAAATTTGAGATATTTTGTTAATAACTTTCTACATTGTTACTATATTGAGAAACCTTTATGATGTTCTAATAGACAACTAAATTACCGATATAACAATGTATAGTGCATTAGCGTAAGGATTATTCGTGTATGGAAAAATTGTGAATTATGACAATTGTATAGTGAAAATATTAAACAATAAAAACAGACAATGGCTAGCGGCTCACTTTAAAATAAAGCTCCGATCTATCTTAGCGCTTCGGGGCCCGGTAACATTGTAGTAACTGATAGTAGCAGCTAGAAACCAGTGACAATAGAAGCAGATAGTACTAGTAGTAGTAAGTTACTACCGAACAACTTGAAGAGATAACAACCGTGATCGATAAGCGATAGTCAGAAGATTTCCGCCGAACAGATGTGCAGTCGAAACACTGGCCACTTCCTTGCCATTTGTTTTCTATAGTTCGTGCATTTTGATTGGACGTCCGTCCACAGTACCCCAGCCGGCAGCACGGCAGTAGAAGTATCCACCGGAACCTATACGTGTAGGACGTGAGCGACTCGCGGAGTATCTTCGACAACATTTATTCCCGAATTTCACCAGTCCGGCACAAATTCCATCTTGGTTCTCACGGGAAATAACGCATCTGCATTTTAATTCGTAATCGAAGATAGCTGTAGATATCTATGGACCACAGCAACCACTTACCATCAGGTGGACTGTGTGCGCGTTTGTCACCCTACACTATATATAAAAAAAACTGAAATTCGTTACCTTCGTGTTTTTATTTTAAATTTAACACTGACATAGATTTATAACTGCGTGGTAGTATTTGAAATATAATTGCTTCTAATTACGAAGAACTTTTTAGCTAACAATATTTGTAATTAAGTTAAAACCACTGGAAGCCTTATTTATGAGATAAAAGGCGAAAAGGCTGGCATTAGGGTCATGGCATCCAGGGCATCCACCCTATAACATCAATATTTTAATGGCTGCCGTTATAATGCTCTCAGAGTTTTGATGCCCTAATCATTTCTGTAGGTACTTAGTTTAAGAGATTAATTATTTATTAATGTAAATGTTTATGTTTTATAGGCGTTAACGTTAACCTAAATAATTGGAAAATTCGATGATAATCATTCGCTTACTTATTTTAATATTGTATTTATAATATTTTAATGAGTCTGAAAGTTTTAAAAAACAATCGTTAAAAAGCAATGCTGGGTAAAAATATTAAATTGCACTCAAGCATTAATAAAATGAAGCTGTTATTTATTTAAAAGACTTTGCTATTTTTTCCTATCAGGCGTGTTATGGTAAATGCAACTAATTTGTAAAACATGTCACACTTTTGGTTATTTTTATTACAAAGAAATATTTTGCCTTTTTCATCTGTTTACTTTAATAGAATCCTTACAAACATTAAAGCAAAAGTTGTTTAACTATTTCATTTCTGAAGGTAGTCACAAGCTGTTGCTTTTTTGGTTAATTCAGAATTAGAGTACCTGTATTAGTCGTTGACTTACATATTACTAGCTTATGAAATCATTGATATTAATTAGTTAATTATTAAGGTGCCTCTTTATTTTGTGCTCGGGGGCTTATCACTCGCCGTAAATTTTAGGGTATGCGAGCAACATGGGTTCGATTCCCGCCGGCACCAACGAACTTGTTACATAATTGCAGCTTTATTTGCTCTTGAAAACATCTTAAAAAAAACATCGAAATCATCTAAACAGGTATTTTATGTCAAAATTCAGCCCAAAAAAATCCCTACCAAAGTTATACAATGGAATTGCTGACAACACTGCTTTAAAGACAATATTTTTAGTAAGTATAATTTAAAGACGTGAACTTGTTATGTATTGAAGTTAAAAGGTACTTAAGTTTTGCTTGTTATTTTCTAAGATATAGATTAATGCATAATACATCGCACCGTTCTAGTTAGGGTTTACATGTCGTATAAACTATTTACAACTTCGCTGTACGTAATCACATACAACGAAAATACCGTATAATATTTCGCATTCTATTTGGCATAATCATAACTGATAGATATATTATGTACTAATGCCACTTATTGACAATATTTCATATTTACTACTTTTTTAAATAATATATTACTTATTATTATCGTTTTCACAATACTATAGGTAATACATTGAAAGTTATAGCATTGTAAACATATGTGTAGGTACTCTCTAAGACCCCAAAAGATGTCATTTAAATGGTTTACTAAGGTGATATGATATGGTCTGACGCGAAACCACATGTACTTTGCCTTGTGAGTTGTAACTATAAGCACAGAATAAATAATAGTACTTTATAAGTAAGTATGCCAATCAGTATCACAGTAATACTGGTCATTGCTTCCCGTCAATGTTGATCCCTCCGCTGTCAACCGACGCGATTGATCTAACGTGGCTGGGCAACGTTCGGGAGATCACGGCACATTTTTCCTTCACATATTCCTCAAAACTTAAAAATGAGGGTACAACCAGTGCGCGTTGCCAGTGATGACATATTATTATGGTTATGAATGTTGGCATATTATGATCTGAAACGGTTGCTCAACGAGCTATGGTGAGGGCTGCTATGAGTTTCTGCGTGATAGACTTCACACGACGAACACGATATATTCCAACGCATCAGTAAGCTGGAGTGGCAATGGGCCGGCCATATAGCTCGAAGTACCGATAGCTGAGGGGGAAGGAAGTTTTTCGAGTGGCAGCCTCGTAACGGTAAGCGAAGTGTATGGCGGAACCTTACTAGTTGGAATGATGACCTGGTAACTAAGACATGCAGAAAGTCTATGCCTTAAGACCGTGTTTTGTTATATTCCTTGGGGGAAGGCCTATGTTCAGCAGTAAACTTGTGAAGGGCTTTAATAATAATGATGATGATGATGATGATAATAATTGTATATTAATTATTTTTTTATATTTATATACATATATCCCGACCAAACAAGAATACTACCACGTACACATGCGTGTACGTAGTAGAGCCGTGTTCGTGGTAGAGCGATGTTGCAGCTATATTATGGTTGTAGCACGCATGGGTCGGCTCGACTGGGGAAGGACTATGCTCTCACAGATTACCAGCGTAAAATAGCAGCTCAATGCTGCTGATTTTCTTATGGTGAGTGTAGAGAACCGGAGACCCTTTTCACTATAAACGAGGCATTCAATCTTAGTCCTCAGGGGAGACAACGCATCTGCATTTTAATCCTTAATCGAGAATGTAGACGAGGTAGTAGATGTCTATGGGCCACAACATCCATGTACTATCAGGTTTATGCTTACCATTGATCAAAGAATATGCACTTACAAAATATATAAGTCATTTTTGGGTTGGGTTGTAAGTTGTGATGATTATTTTACTCCGAAATTAAGCAATTAAAATTTAATAAAAATATATTAGAACTCTGAAAAGGGAAAAAGGAAAATAATATTTCGTTTTACTTTTGGGCTTATTATTTTTAAAAGTTCTAATAATTAAAATATAATGTACTAATTATTTGAATATGTATGTATTTTACAGATACATATTTTTAATAAAAGTCTTACTATGGCCCATGAAGCAAGATTATTATCAAAACTGGAATATTGTAATCACATTAAGAATATCTTGGGTATGGATTATTGTCACTCTACTATAATTCCCGTTAATGTTAGGGATAAGAAAACGTTTTATCTTTATGATCCTAAGGGATTGTAATGTACACACTATTGCTATTTGGTAAAGAAAAATCACATTTACTATAGAATATATTTCAGTTGTTTTGTGGTGATTAGTGAAATTTAATGGTGAGCGGAATTTTGTCTATTATGAACGTTGTGCCGAGTGAGAATAGCAGGTCTAGGATAATCAATTCGAGTGAGCATATTAGATAAAAGATTTTTTTTATAGAATAGGGTGACAAACGAGCGCACAGTCCACCTGATGATAAGTGGTTACTGTGACCCATAGACATCTACATCTATCCTCAATAAAGACTCAAGATGCAGATGCGTTGTCACCCGTGAGGACTAAGATGGAATGCCTCTTTGCCAGTAAAAAGGGTCTCCGGTTCTCTACACTCACCATACGAAACACAGCAGCGTTAAGCTGCTATTTTACGCCGATTTTCTGTGAGATTTGCATCATTTGTCTCCATACTATTAAATTTCCATACCATTTAGTATTAACTACTTTATTCTTCCCTGAGCCGTGGTAGTGGGGCTAAGCGCTCGCTGTAATTTTAACAGTACCTAAGGTACTCGTGGCAACACGGTCACAGAATAAATAATAGTACACCCGGTTTCAATCTCCAAAGGTAGCAATGAAATTGTTAATTGCAATTTTAAATGCTGATTTACCTCGTGCTCGGCGCAGGAGAAAACGAAGTGAGAAAACCTGCATGCACCCGGGTACCTGGGGCAGCGTGGCGAACATTTCCTTGCCCCAAAAACACTCTCAGAAATGAGAGGAGGCCTGTGCGCAGTCCTCATTATTACATAATCAGCACGTAAAGGTCCACCATTTAACATAGATTTTATCAAAGATGTTTTATAGGACCTATAAAACAACTTTGGGTTTTATCCGTTGGCGAATGGACGATCGCAGTACCAGGCGTCTTGCAACAATAAAGTAATTTGTAAAGTAGATACATATTATATATAAGTAATAATTAACTTAAAATATACGTTCCGCATACGTTTCGCTGATTCAATATATATGGGTCGTGTGGTTGTGGATAGTGTATACAATGATACAAATCTTTTCTTTGTTTCAACGCAGTCTCTTTTTGGTCCGAGAGCTCATGACGCATTTTTCATGAAGTGCTTGATGCATCATGAAACTTTGTTTAAAGGTATCAAGCGACTCAATAAGCAGGTATATGACTGTCTGCCTGGCCTACCTGGGTACCTGAAACTCGCATTCTGGTAAGTCTCAAAAAAAAATTGTCCAAAAAAAGTGTTTGATTCAAATAATAATAATGAATATCCGTCAGCTAAGTTTATAAAGAATTAAGAAAAAAAATGGCAGACATTTTTTTTTGCGCCCAGAAGCAATTGGAAAGGGCTACCTCGATACGGCGAGGAAGTGGAGAATGCGTTACGCATACCACGACAGCCGATCTGTCGTGGTTATGTGGGACTCACTGTGACTACCTACTGGGGAACCTAAGTGATACACACTAAACTCCACTTTGGGGACTGACAATTGGCCGATTAAGCCACTTTGTCGGATCGGAAGCGACCCTCTTTTGGGAGAAGAGGGTGCAGGCGGCTACGAGCCGCTGAGGGAGAGCCTACTAAGGCAAATTAATTATGATGAAAATTTATTATGAGTTGGCCTGAGCCGCCAGGAGGCAGTTCAGGTCGTTTGAAAGTTTATTTGGCGGGTCCGAGAGAGTGTTTCTCGGCCTGCGGACTCGATTGCGAGAGGGGGGTGGGGCTGCATAAGTAGCTACCTCACGAATAAAATGATTGGAATGCGACTCTGAGGCTTTGAAGAAGTTCCCAGAGAGTTTTTTAAGGAATTGTTGGATTGTGCCGACCTTCATTGGGAGCTCTGAGTCCCGATGAAGGTCGGCATTACGGACGTACCAAGGTTCGTAGCTCGACGACAGAAGAGGTTTTGAACTACTTGGAGTTCATTAATAATTTTAGGGTCAGCGTGGGCAAAAATGGGGCCTGCGTAGGACATGACTGGTCGTATACAGACCTTATATAGGGTACGCTTGTTTCTGAGGGACATTTTACTGTGTCGGCCCAACATACTGTTGAGCCTACTCAGGTAAAAACATGCGTAACGGGTTACTCTTTTGATGTGGGGCCTAAAAGTGAGCCTCGTGTCAAGGGTGACGCCTAAATATTTGGCAGTCGTATGCCAGGGGACAGGGGTCCCTAGCATACGTATTGGTGGAGTGTTTTTGAGTCGGCGTCGTTTATAATCGAAGTGAACGGCGGAGCTCTTCTCCGGGTTCACATCGATGCGCCATTTTTTGAACCAAGCTCCTAGGTCATTAATTGACTTTTGGATCTTGTTCCGTATGAAAGGTAGCGAGATACCTTTACAGTATAGGGCAGTGTCATCTGCGAAGACGGAGAGCTGAACACCTTTCGACGGGATGGGAATATCGTTAGTGAACAAAATGTACAGGAGAGGAGCAAGTACTAAGCCCTGAGGTAGCAAGTACCAGCTTTGATGGGGCGTTGGGAAGATAGCGTGCCTTCGTGTCTAAAACGAAAGGTACGATGCTTTAGATAAGAGGCCACGAGACGTACTAGACGATCGGGGAGACCTATTTTATATAATTTGTAGATAAGGCCTTCATGCCAGACTCTATCAAATGCTTTGGTTATGTCGAAAAAGACCGCGATAGTCTTATGACGACGAGGATAAAAACCGCTGAGGATATATTCCACAATACGGTGAACTTGTTGAGGACAAGAGTGTTTCGCTCGGAAACCAAATTGATGGGGGATGACAAGAGGGTCACCGTCTGTGGGAAACAGATGGAGCCTTATGCGAGTAAGAATGACTCTTTCGAAGAGCTTGCCCATGGCCTTGAGGAGGCTAATGGGACGATGACTGGAGGGGAGGTTGCGAGGCTTTCCTGGCTTGAGGATACCAATCACAGTTGCCTCTTTCCACGTAGTGGGAAAATGAACTAAGGTTGAAGCAGGCGTTGAAGATAATTGTTAAAAGGCTTAACACCTGCTCAGGAAAGTGTTTAAGGGCTTGGTTGGAGATGCCATCCACGCCCGGGGCCTTTTTGGGCTTAAGTCCTTTGATGAGGGATGAAATCTCATCATTGGACACAGAGATAGGTTCGTAGGCTGTAGGGGGTGAGTTCCGGCGGCGGACCTCATCCTCCACTGCCTGGACGTGTGAAGGGTCGACGGGTTGAGAGCTAGGAGAGCATTGAGTGGCAATGCTGTCTGCAAAGCACTCAGCCTTTTCCTCGTCCTCGAAGGTTACCGTACCGTCGGGACGGGAGAGAGGGGGAGTGTGGGTGATAGCGTCTATGCGGAGGGCTCTTGCCATCCGATAGTACGCTGTATGAGAGGGAGAGATATTCTCCATGAGTTTACTCTTTTCGAGTTCTTGAAATTCAGAGAGGCGGAAACGGAGTTCTCGTTGAAGACGATTGGCCGTGCGCCTATATTCGGGCGTGGGATATTTTGCTGCTCTTCGGAAAGCAGCTTTCTTGGCTTTTAATAGGTTGCTAATATGTAGGGGAAGCCCACTATTATTAGCAACCTTGACTACCCTTTCATTCTCCTTAAGGGAGGTTTTAATAAGGGTGGAGAGTGAATCGACCGCGGTGTCGATTTTTTCGGGACTGTCTAAGTCCGACGATAGGGAGATGGGATAGTCCTGTGAGTCCAGAGCTTTCGCTAGGGACTCCTTGAAGCCCTTCCAATTTGTGAAGGTTTTAGTAGAGGGTGTTGAGGGGGGTGGCTGATGGCCAAGAATGAGGGAGACCTGTCTGTGGTCGGATCCTAGATCGTCTAGTGTCTCGATTGCCCTGAGGTTGAGGGAAACACTTTTGAATAGTGAAAAATCTAGCACATCTGGAACGTAGTCGGTGACATCGGGAAAGTGAGTAGCACCGAGGGGACTGTGAACGGTAAGGTCAAGAGACTGCGTGATATCAAGCAGTATCCTGCCACTACGGGAGGTAGTACGGCATGTCCATTCAGTATGCTTGGAGTTAAAATCTCCAAACATAATGACTGGGTTACCTAAAGATAAAATAGCCTCAAAATTTCTTTTGAGGGGAAGGGTTCCAGAAGGGATGTAACAGCAGGCTATGAGGATGGACTGATGTCCAGTCATAGCTAGCCTGCATGCCGTGGCTTCCGTGTTGGTAAGCTGCGGAGTAGAAATGGGCGAGCAGTGAAGTGTCTTCTTGTAATAAATGGCCGTACCGCCGCCTCGGCGGTCGGGTCTGTCATTGCGAAGAAGAGAAAAGTTTTTAATGGAAAGGCCTTTAGTGTCCTTAGTTTTGAGATTTGTTTCCTGTAGGAGGAGGAAATCGGCTTCACGATTTCGATGAAAGAGCTTAAGTTCTGGGAGGTTATTTCGCAAACCGCGAATATTAAAGGATACAAGCGATAGACCCTTAGGTTTGATACGACCGTGAGACTTTGGTAGAGCAAACTGCTCTGTCATTGTGAAGTTAAGTTAATTAAGTTAACTTAACTTACAACAAGCACAAAAGATTATGATGATCTGCAAGAGCGAGGAAACGATCCTGAGGTGACCTCGCAGCGCGCAATTTACGTGCTAACACAGCGATTTCCCCAACGTCGATGTTCCTAATAGCGGAATACACCGTTTTTAGGTCATCAGCCATTGAGGGCTGTGATTGTTGTGGGGCGGAGAATGACCGCGGTATGTCTGCCTTTTTGGGGCCCCAGGGTAAGACTGCATAGGCTGAAAGAAGCCCGGAGGGGGCCGAAGAGGTCCCTGAGGGAGCCTAGGGGGACCCTGAGAGGGCCGAGAGAAGCCCTGGATGGGCTGAGAAAGGCCCTGACGGGGCATCCGTTGGTAAAGTGCCGGGAATGAGCGGTCATTGACTGGCGGTGGAGCTTGCCTACAGGGGCGAGGATGAGATGCGCAAGAGCAGCCTCTGTAGTTTGCCGGGTGGCTTGTTTGTTTACACAGGACACACGCGGGTGGGGATTCGGCGTCTTTGGGCCGAGGACACTCTTTAGTGTTGTGGGGTTCAAGGCACTTAACGCACCTGGGTGGGGCGGAGCAGTTGGCCGCCGCATGTCCATATAGCTGGCAGCGGTGGCACTACGCCGGGAACCCGCGCCTATGTAGAGGCTCAACCCTCACTCTCGACAGGCCACACACTGTGCGTACCTGCCGGAAGATGGCTTTCGCCTCCGGTACGTTGGTTAAAATTACTAGGGCAAGAGAGAACCTCTGGCCCGTTCTACTGTGCATTTTGTGCACGGCTTCTACGGGGAAACCTTGGGACTTAAGGTCCTCAAGGATTTCCTCGTTGGAAAATTCGAAGGGGACGCTGCGGATGACGGCCCTGACTTTACGCTCTTCCGGAAGAGCGTATGTATGGTAAGATACTCGTTCGGCTGTAAATAGCCTGGTGAGACGACGGAAGTCATCGATTGAATTGGGGATAATTTTAATGGCCTCCCCGAGGTTTAAAGCGTGGTCATACTTAATTCCTGCGTTGTAGCAGGTTTTGGATAGTTCGCTGAATTTTAACTTGTCTCTTAGGAAGACAGGGGGCGGGACTTGCTTCTTAGCAAGTGTAGGGGCACAGTGGGAAGCTGGCGTAGAAGGTCAAACGACATTAGGGGAGCCTTAGCAGCGGCGGTGGCTGCGGGGGCAGAGACGGCAGCGGGAGCTGCGGGGTTTGAGGCAGCGGCGGGGGATGCGGAGTTTGAAGGAGCGGCAGGGGCCGCTGAGACAGGGGGGGGGGGGGGTGCGGTGTTTCGCGGCGCGTTTACCGCTGCGTTTTGACGTCACCGTAGTGAACGACGAATCACTGGTTCTGTCGGAGTCATAGGACTCCGATGAAACGGTGCCAGACTCGGTGGCAGGCCTCCGGGAGGCTGTCGCAGAGGACCCGGAGTCGGAGTACGAGCACTCCATTTCCAGGGGGGCGAAAGAATTTTTGGACTGTAGATAGGCCGCGATAACGGGTGGCGGTTGAGGTGCCTTAGCAGCAGTGGCCAGATTGGTCAGGGTTGCGGCGAGAGTCGACGCATCCATTCCCTTAAGGATGGCAATGATGGACCCAAAGATTTCTTCTTGGGTGGACATGATTTTTGATGGTATAACTACTGGCTGTGGGGGGGGGGGAAGGGGAAAGCTGCTCTGAAAAGAGCAGAGACGTTCTGTACCTAAGCAGTAAGGGCGGGATCACCGTTCTCAAAAGTACAGGACGTTCTTATTCAAGGAGTAAGTACCCCTGCTCTCAAAATAGCAGGGCCTTGCTCTGAAAAGAGCAAATAACTCCCTAGAAACATTATACACGTACACAAACCTCCCCGCCCGAAGACAGGGGGGCAAAAACTGAAGTTAGCGATAAAAGACTCACCCGGCGTCGGCGCTGTACAGCGCGAGTAGGACAGCGAAGGGCGCGAGACCGACAGAACACTACCTTACGGGGACGGACGCGCGGACTACCTGGACACGACTGCTCGAGAGCGGTGCCACAGGCGGAATGGCAGACACTTCTGAAGGGGTTTACATAGGGGCAGACTACCCCAAAGTTGTATTTTCAAAAATTCGAATAAAAGTGTATTATTTAATCTGCCATTTTTACAACGTGTTTATTATGTACATATAATTAAAAAAAATATCACAAAAGGGCAGACATTTTCTCCAGGGTTAATAGTTAAAAATATTTAAATAAATTTCGCGAGGAAAGCAGACAAATGTGCCACGGGTTGTAAATTGTAATGAGTGCGACAGAGAGCGACGGTCGCCGATATGTCTTTAGTCATTCTTCGCGCTCCCATTGCGGATCACGTGATCTTGTAGAGTTGTTAGTTGTTATAACTAAAATACTCAAATTACTCAAATGTAAAACAATAATTACAGCTGATGGAGATTTTTTATTAGTTAAAATGAAAAAAATTCTGACAAAATAACAGAAAAATATATCTATAGCAAATATATAGATAAATACAGATATTTTGTTAGTTTTCGCTTTAACTGTCACTGAAATCTGACTCTTCAGCATCGGTTGATACGTAACTTTCAAACAAGTCTTTACTTTGACGAGAAATCAATTCATCATCTGTAAAAAAAATCATTAGTAAATGACATTCAATAAAATAAAATTAATTAATTTCAAAATACTACTAATACGGTTTCAGGTACGCAATCACCTTCAAACCACATTTTTTAAAATCCATCCATTACCAGCTGGTACGAAATTAGTTGGATTAACCAAGTGAGCATTGCGCCAAACACTGGTGATGTATTGCGTACGCAAAAGATGAAATCCTAGCAGACTTGTACAAAGAGTTGTCCCTAATTCAATATATAATTGAGTAATATTAATGACTCGTTTCTTGTTTGCAGCTCCATATTCTATATAAATATTTATGTTATCACTTTTTAAATGGTCCATATTTCCTAGCATAATAATTAATACATCTGTATCACATGATTTGATAAGTACATTGGCAGCAGAATCCGATTCCAATTGACAAATATGAAAATAATCATAATTTTTTAAGATTTATTTAAATACTAGCTGTTCCCCGCGACTTCGCCAGCGTGTAATTTAGGGTTTTATTTTTTTTTGCGCGAAACCTAATAATTTTTCTAAAATAAAAGTAGCCTATAATACTCGTTATAACATCAACTATCTGCCAGTGAAAGTCCCGTCAAAATCAGTCGAGCCATTTCGGAGATTAGCCGGAACAAACAGACAGACAGACAAGACAAAAATTTTAAAAATTGTGTTTTTGTTATAAATATCCTATATAATATCATATGCGTTTAGTAAAAAAATGTTATTTTGACATTAAAAACATACACTTAAATTTTATTTATTTGTATAGATTTTTAAATTAGTAACCCCCGGAGAAACTGTCTGCCCTTTTGTGAGAATTTTATTATATATCATAAACACGCTGTAAAAATGGCAGACTGAATCACACTTTTTTTGGAATTTTTGAAAATACAACTTTGGGGTAGTCTGCCCTATGTAAACCCCTTCAGAAGTGTCTGCCATTTTTTTTTCTTAATTCTTTATAAACTTTACTGACTGACTGACGGCAAATTTTTTTGAGACTTACCTGTATGCGCAGTACCAGGTAGGTCTGGCAGACAGTCATAATATACCTGCTTATTGAGTCGACTGATACCTTTAAACAAAGTTTCATGATGCATCAAACACTTCATGAAAAATGCGTCATGAGCTCTCGGACCATTTTGTTTAGTTCGACTTTATAAAATGTTATTCTAAAATTAAAAATAAATTTATTATCTTTAGATAGAACTTCAAAATCGGAGATCGACGGTTTGCTGACGTACAATTAGAGAAAGCGCCGGGCCCTTGTACTACCTACATATGTCGTAATAGATGAGAATAAATAAAACAGACGATAGCTTCTCTCAAATTTATTGCAGAGTTATTGGAATTGTCCTGCTTTGAAATTATATTTATGAATGAAAATAATGAGGGTTACAAATTATAGACTCTATTTGTGCCGGACGGGCGTAACTCTCCGGAGTAAATGTTGTCGAAGACACTCCGCGAGTCGCTCACGTCCTACACCTATAGGTTCCGGAGGATACTTCCACTGCCGTCTCTGTGTGTACTGCTGGAAAACTGTGGACTGAGGTTCAAAATTAAAATGCACGATTTATAAATACAAACAGCAAGGGAGTGGCCAGCGGTTCGACTGATTGATTAGTCGCGAAATTTTATAACTATTATTTATTGACCGCGGTTGTTGAATACGGTTGTTCAACTACGGTTGTTCACTATTGGTTGGTCACTATATATTTCAAAAGATTTAATTAAAATGTGCGGTAGTATTAAAATATCTATTGGTAGTAGCTGGTTTTCTAACACTACTGACTAGCAGCTATTAATCAACTAAAACTAGTTGATTTTATCACTTCTGTAACTGCGAATATCAGTTACCACTTTCTGCGATTAGCTATCACTTTCACAATATGTAACTGCGAATATCAGTTACCACTTTCTTCGCCTAGCTAACACTTTTCACTATATGTAACTGCGAATTTTCAGTTAGCACTTTTTTCGTCTAGCTAACACTTTTTCACTATATGTAACTGCGAATTTTCAGTTACCACTTTTTTCGACTAGCTAACACTTTTTCACTATATGCAACTGCGAATTTTCAGTTGCCACTTTTTTCGGCTATGTGTAACTGCGAATTTCAGTTACGACCTTTTTCGGCTAGCTAACACTTTCACTAATTCACTATCACTGTTCACTATGTTCTGCTACTAGTTACTTCAGCTAATACCGGATACTACTGCTTGTCACTGGTAGTTCTTCCTACTACAACGTTGCTGGGTTTCGCACCCATAAGGTAGACTTCGGCTATACTGTATAGTAAGCCGCTTGCCATTTCCCGTTTTGCCTCTTTATTTCACGAAATTTTCACTACTATACAATTGGCATAAGTTGCAATATTTTTTATACAAGACTAATTTCTACACTAACATGCTATACATCATTAAATCGGCAGTTTGGTCCTTTATCAGTATATTATAAAGGTTATTCAATATATTAATATTTAAAAAAGTTATTAAACGAAATGTCCCAAATTTTCATAATAAAAAAAATGGGTACATTAAATCTTTAATTTTTTTATAACTACCAAATGCGTTTAATTATACAAATTATTTCTTCACTTTCGTAATCTATATACCATATGCTAACTAAATGTCATATTTACAACTCTTTTAGAACACAAAAATATTTTATTAATTATTTTTAGTATAAACTATTGCGCAGATTAAATTTCCAGAAAGTTCTACTACTAGTTTAAAAGATACCTATTCACTATAGGCAAATAAATAGATAGCTCGCCTTTTGTACAAATATTTGGTGCAATAAAGAATAAATAAATAAATAGGATGTTTCTGATTATGATAATGTGTTTTTGATTATTGTTAATTTTTACGTATTACGTATTGAAAAGTAACATACCTACCTACTAATTTTTGAACTGAGCACCTTGTAACTTAGCCTGTTTATTACTTATGCTGACAGACATTATCCTCACCCCAATGATTGATGAGGATGAAAATCAATTTTATTTCTACATACGTAATTATATTTATTTATACATAAGGGTAACTTTAATAACGGTAATACAAAAATCAACACGAAGTATAAGGATTCAATCTTTCAATTTCAATTGTAAAAAAACGTTACCCCCACACTAGGATTTTCTCCTGTGTCGTGGAGGCAGTTTACAAACATAAATTGCACAAGGACAAACATCCAGACCCGGAACAATTATTTGTAGGCCATACAAATACTTGTTCCGTGCGGGATTCGAACCCGCGGCCCCCAGCGCAACAACTGATTGCTAAGCCACTGCGTCACGGAGCCGTCGCCGGGTTATAGCTAAAGTGACCATACGTCCCGTTTTGAACGGGACTGTCCCTTTTCTCGGTCACCTGTCCCATTGTCCCCAAACAAAGCTCCGAGACACAAAATTGTCTCGTAATTCGTTGGATGGAAGTATTCAAAGTCAACAATCTTCAACATAATTTTTCTTAATCGAGTATATTTTATGTCTACCTGGTACAAATGCTCCGGTAGAAAGAGTATTTTTTTATTTTGAATAAATTGTGGACGTCTGAAAGAAACACTTACGGTTCCAGTTCTAAAGGTGATGTTGTTAACAAAGATAACAATAAAAAAACTTGAGCAGAATTTTATTCGTATTTAAAATCATCACCAACTTTATTAAAGCAAATTTAATCCACTGACAAATGTTATTAATAATTAAAAAAAATATGTTGCATTTAATAATTACCTTCTATACCGAATATAATTTTATAGTGAACACTAATTGTATAAAGTTATAGTTTTTAGAGTATAAATAAACCCATGTCCTGTTTTGAGTTAAAAAATAAATGGTCAGTTTAGTCTTTTTAGTTAAATTTAGTTTTAAAAAATTTTAGTTTATAGTAAAAAGTAGGTATATTAGTACCTACTTAGATACATTTTACCGAATTATAAGTATAGAACACCTTATGTACTCAATTATTTTTTGAACAGAAGAAAAAACAAGCAATAAATAATATACTATATTTTAGCAAAAAACTATAACTAATTATAACTTAGTACATAAATGAAAAACTCATAACTGAATTTTTGGCCCGACCCAGGATTCGAACCCGGGACCTCATGATCAGCAGTCGCACAACTACAACCACTAGACCAACGAGGCAATACTATACCTGATAAGATATTGTGGCTGAGTATTAGGATTATTTTTAACTGTATACTATACTCTTAATATTGAATTAGCCTTTGTAGTGCTTCATTTTTTTATTTGCATTTACTTCAAAGAAAATACACGCACAAAGCTTCATCGCGCAGTAAAAAAACACAACTAATATATGTATAACTAATACGAAAAATTATACTCAAAACTAACAAATAATACTACCTATAAATAACCTAATAAGTAATAATATTATCGACTGCTATGACGTGAGCGTATGCGCTGGCCGACGCTCTAACGATACGGGCTTCACGTCAAAGAGCTCAGCGCTCACCCTCACTGACTCCAGCAAGCCCGTGGGCAGTGAATACGCCCAGATTTTAAAATAATTTCTTAATAAATTCAAATTTTGGTCTTTTGAAAAAAATTTTATAATAGAAATGTTCATTAATAAATTGTCATCCATTGGTGTAAATCACAAAATAAAATAATATTTACTTTACGAGGAGATGCATGTTATCAATAATAATTTCACATTTATATGGTTTGGTTGTAAGGAGATTATATTAATATTTATTCCTTTAAAAAAATTGGATATAGCTCTTATGAAATCAAGATTATGTAGAATGTGTTTTTTATTTGTTGATATATGTTTTAAATAAAAAGTAGATAGCTCCTAAAAACCGCACAAATAACGACTAGCGCGACATTTTGCTCAACCTGCGCCTTAAGTATTTTCCATTCCATTGATAAACAATATTTTTAAAAGTTCGGAATATTATGGAACCATTGGATCGTTGAAAACAAAATGATAATATATAATTAATAGGTACTTAGTGCCTATTAAACGAGAAATATGAGCAACACTTCTCTCGAATATTGTTCGTCGAGGTAAACGTTCATGTTTCAACCTTGTACCTATTTAATCTTTTTATTCAAATTTTGATCGTCGAGGTTTTTCCTTAACGCCACCAAAAATATGAAGGCATTATTAAATAAACAATATAAAATTAGTTATTAATTTAATTACTTAAGATGAAAATAAATTATTGCTAACAAAGTAAGTTCCAATAAGTAATTTTTGTATCGCCCAGTTAAATCGCGTATTTTGCATGTGGTCAGAAATAATGTATGTAGTTATTCGAGCCATCCAAGTTACTCGAAATATGATTTCTTATATTTAAATACTACACATTAAAAAAAATATTTTATGGATTGTATGGCGTTTAACTTCACTTATGTATTTAATTTATTTTTAATTTCTGAGTTTTCGGACACTATATAGTACCCATGTCACGATGTTTAACTTTCTGCTATCACTCTACCCTACCTTCCTCTTTTTGTAAAGCGCCCAAACGATGGGAATTAAAAATTAGCTAAATTACTGAAATTAAAGCTTTATTATTCAATAACTCGAAGTAGTATAACAAATTTTATGTTACTGAGAAAGAGTGTTAGGCCTGCATGTGGCGTTATCCGATCAGGCCGACAGGACGTGGACCGCTGTTTCTGTTTCTCCCATCCTGTATATGACTATCTACAACACCTAAATTACACAGATGTTTAAATAAAGCCATATGCCAAAAAAGTTATGGCACTTTTTATCCGAGTTCAAAAGAACGAGAAGTTTCTATGTATTATGATCGATGCGTAAGTTTTTTTTGTATGTTCACAGATTTCTTTTAAACGGCTGAACCGATTTAAAAGATTATTTTTTATTTAATAGGCTATAATATATATATTAGTTATTATATACTAGTTGTTACCTTGAATTTTTGATATTTCTAACTCCACTCAAAACGGTAAAGTAATAAGACTTTTGACAAAAACTTAAATCGATTTCAAACAGTAAAAAAACATATAATTTTCATATAATAGCTGCTAATGTCGAGGTTTTACTCGTAATTATTCGATACACATTTTCTAGCATCGATTTCAGAAGCTATCATGTGGACATTGTTTAATTATTTTAATCGCAGTAGTGTCTCGCGCAGTTTATTCGGGGAGTAGCCCATTTTCCTATCTGCTTTCCTTACGTCTTGTCGATAACTAACGTACCAAAGAGATTTAAAATATATATATACACTTAAATGTCTTTGTAACGTACAGCTTGTATGCAGTAGTGCGTCCAGAATAATAAAATAGCTAAAGTTACAAAAGGGCAAGTCAGTTTTTATGATAACTCTAAAACTTAATATACAGCATAGTACAAGCCCTCGATTTCTGTGACAGTTCTGGAAAAGCCTGCTTCTATACCGTTGCATAACTGTCTAAATAGTCGTCCATATAATGACTACGTACGATAGCGTTAAGCGACAACGGGTGTGTCTCTGCGTGTGCGCGCGCGTTATAATCTCTAACACTATGTGCGAAAATCATTGACCTCATAACGTACTCCCGCGGTGGGCTGTGTCGCTCGTTTCCTCGCCAGAGAAACAATTGCGCGGGTTAGTCGTGACGGTCGATTTTCACACGCAAGAACATTTCCCTAATATCCGCGGACACGGCTATCTCATTCTCTCTAAACCTAAGCAGTATGCCCGGTAAGATCCGTAATAAGTCGGGGCCGTCGAGTAAATAGTCATTAAGACATCTAATCTACCGGATGCGCGCGCTGCCGCGTCGAACACTACTCTCGTCTTCCCCGGCTTGTTCGGATTCCGCACTGCGAAGTGTGGTAGGTACCAGCTCTTGGGGTCCTCTCTCTCCGTCCCCTCGGCTTCCCTTGCGTATCCTTTCGCCAGGAGGTGGTCTATCTGGGCTGTGTAGGCGTCCCAAAACTCCGGCGACTGGTCCATCTTCCTTTCAATCGTCAATAGTCTTCGAGCTGCCATTTCATAGCTGGGTGGTATCCGCACGTTGTGGTCCTTCCATGGCCGTCCAACTTGGTATTGCTCGCCGACCTTCTTGACGGTGCGCTGGAATATGTCGACAGCGCGCTCCTCTTCCCGTCGCGACCTACTCTTTAGCGAGATACCTATGAGTCTATCTCATACTGCCGTTTGCGGAGTTCTGTTAGCTCCTCGTCCTGACTGGCAAACGTTCGGATGTCCCTATCTGACCGTCCGCTAGTGCTTGCTACGTGTAATACGGTCTCGCCGTCTTCCCTACACGTTAACCGTGGCACGGTTCCCTGAATTCCAGGCCCGTCCCATGTCGTGTCGGTTTTTGTCCGATCATCAAAAGCGATACAGATACGGACGTGGGTCAGTTTGGACGCGTCACTCGCGACGCTCGGTCGGTTGCACGTGGGCGTCATTTTCAGTTCTTGCCGTGAAGTAAAAACAATGAATTGGAACAATGAAAATGTTATTAAATTTATCGAGGCCTATAAAGAAAAGCAAGTACTATGAGACCCCAGCCACAAAAGCTATTACAACAGGAATCTGAAGCAGGAGGCCTGGGATGAACTCTCCGTCGAAATGGAGTGTCCAGGTAGATACTTCTAGTGCGTGCAAAATCTATGCCGGTTTGTGAAGTGAAGTTCGCACAAGTCGGTTTCCGGTCCCATGTGCGGCGAACAGAGTGGCATTATTTTGCACGCACTCTACTCGTACCCGTTCATGAAAACTCAATTGATATTTTATAATTATTATTTTATTATTATTTCTCTTTATTTATCTTTAATCTTAGATTAGGCTTTTCACAATATGGATATAAAAGTAAAATACATATAAAATGAAATTACAAAACATAAACACATTATAAAAAATTATTATTTGTATCTCATTAGGATTTCACGGGCCGAAGCCCGGTCCTTTAAGGCTTGCGTGGGGACACAGGTCCAACACGTAGAGGCCGCTTCGAGAACAATAATGTTTGTGATGTGAGGCACGGATGGGACCTCTCTCTCAACACACTTATATGAATTGCATTCAGAGAGAGACCCCATCACGTGCCCAGGAGTCTTGCAAAATATGGATAACTAATCTGGGCTATGGGAGTGTGATGGAGGGACAGGTTACTGGACTATGGGATGAGACTACAGACGTCTGCAATGTAGCATCTCAACTAAAATAAATTATTATTATTATTTTTAATTTAACTACACACTAATACCAGAAAAAGCCAGAAATTAAAAACTTTACTCTGAATGTGATGGGATTAGAATAGTTATACTTATTTCTATATCGTAGTAGTAATCATTGCATAATTTTAAATTATAGGAGCTGATGAAGTATACCAGTCTTCTTGGTTCGCTTTCAAATATGCAAATATTATATTATTATATAAATAATTTCTGATGGACAGAAGCAAACCTCGCCCGAGAATTAATACTGTATCTTCAGCACAAGCACATTATTACGTTTAACTTTAATTATTTGTGTTTTTTTTATTTAAAAATAAAAAAATTACAAATTTTTTATTAGGAGACTCCATGTGGTTGGCACGGCGGCATATGCTACGGCCTTTAAGTCGAATTCATATGATCTTGCCATGATAATTTTCGGACTGTACAGCAATATTCAGCAATTTTATCCCTTATTATCTGGGCCGACAAAGAAGGTCTGCGTGGAGAATTCGTGATAGGCAATAATGAAGTTATATCGTTATTTTCGACACGCCATCTTCCCGTTGTTACTGACCTTTCTACTTCATTATCAATACTACCTGGTGGTGCATAAATTATAGCAGAATTTGTACTTTTTATTAAAAAGTTGTGAAATTGACATATTGTCATCACAATCAGTTGTGCCGTTTCAGGTTGGAGTAGCATTGGCTTTCGTAGTACTCTAAAAACACTAGCTGAAATGCCAAAAGCATTTTCAACCACTCGTCGAGCTCTTGATAATCGATAATTAAAAAAAATTTTTAATGATCGTTTAGGATGTACACCTGGATATGACTTCATAATAACTAACGGGAATGCACTGTCTGCTACAAAATAGTATGGTATAATGTCATTCGTTCCTTCTAATAGTTTCGGAGATGGAAGATTTAATGAGTTGTTTGAAATTTTTTCCTTGAGAATGGAATCATTAAATACCCCTCCATCGGAAATTCTCCCTTGACACCCTACATCGACAAATATAAATTTATATGAAGCATCAACTAAAGCGTACATAACAATACTAAAAAATTGTTTATAATTATAAAACTCCGATCCGCTATTGAAAGGTGCCTGCAACATAATGTGTTTCCCGTCCATTGCACCAACCACGTGTGGAAGTATCCCAACAGTTTTGAAACTGGGAACTAATTTCCTCCCATTCTTGATGCGATGTAGGCGTCTGTAACAAATATATTATAATTATTTTATTTTGTTTGCAGGAAGGCCAAGACCGCGCTTCGAAGGATAATACATCTTAAAATGAGGAAAATGACCACATAGGTGAAGATCATGATCAGTCACAAGATAAACAACCCCGTTCCACCGCGAGCACTGAATCGGACCAAACAACCGATAATGCAAAGAATTCATCAAAATCGGAATTCAAATCTCCACTTCCGAAAAAGTGAAAATACGTCGCGAACCAGGATCCAATGTTGCAATCGGCATTTGATTTGCTGAAATCATCAGCTTCGGCCGCTAAAGCGGTAGCTACTGCTTCAACTGCACCCGCTACTGGATTAGACCAGTATCAGCTATACGCTAATTATTTGGCAGGCAAATTTAGGGGTTATTCCAAGCAAACCTACATGACTGTGGAACATCAAATAATCAACATCATATATAACGCTGATTGTGGACAATATGAATATCAGCGCGGGTACTCCACTCCGGCATCTACATATTCCATGGCTGAGACTACACCTCCTCAAATGTCTGTAAATTCTTCTTATTCAAACAGAGCACAAAGTTAGCAAAAGCCCCGTACATGACTGAAAATCAATTACATTCTCCAGTGACTCAAGTGGATGATTCGTCGATGGATTCCGAAGATTATTTTCGTGATTTGATCCATGACATCAATTATTAGTAATAAACAATTATTTGTGGCATTCTTTGGGGGAGGCCTATGTTCAGCAGTGGACTTGTGAAGGGCTGTAATGATGATGATGATGACTAATAATTGTTGTCATGGATTGTTTATTACTAATAATTGATGTCATGGATCAATTATTGTTTCTATAATAAAAAATATCCTACCTTGATGTTGTCTTTTAATGCCTTCACGATAGCTTGACAGGTCTCTGGAACTATAACACTTATCGATTGTTTAGAAACTCTGAATAAATATTGTAGGCTTGTATAGGAATCTCCGCTGGCTAAAAATCTCTGATACTTAATCTTTTTTCAACAGAAATTGCTTTTCTGTATGTAGTATCCGTTTTTTTTAATTTCGTGGCCAATCAAATTTATCAAATATTCGAAGTCATTAGGTGCCATACGCGTGAAGTTTTTGTATTTACCACTTAAGTGTTGAAATCTTAGGTCTCTCATCAAAGCTCTTCCTCCAAGTCTGTTTCTGTTTCTAAATAATTCCGTTTGCCACCACCGTCTCTGTTTTGGTTTTGAGATTATAATATTGTGAATGACAATAAAACAGGCACATGAAATTGCTAAATTCTCGTACACTTCAACCAACTGCGACGTCATGTTTGATCGAGAGCAGAAACTGAACTGGGCAATTTGATACGCGATCATGACTATTGTGAAGATACGGATACGGAGCAAATCGGAGGCGTCCACAACTTGATACGGGGCTTGATACAATACGCAGATACGGTACGGTGATCGGATACGGTGATAGGATGGGGCAAATGATACATGTCTGGACCCGGCTTTAGTCGGCGTTACGGACGTATAGGCATGACTTAACGTACGGTCAGCCTCTCTCATCATAAACCGGGATAGTGTGACAATGTCCGGTTCGTCCGCACTTCCGTAGTGCTCCGCATAATCGCAACAACGCGACCGTGAGGGCTAAGCTTACTCGTAACTTCCCTAGTTAGCATCGGATTTTGTAAATATCCTTTGCCGTCGACGTTCTGCATAATACACACTATATTTTGCAACTTAATAGCGAACGAATTTAACTCGGCGGTTTGACCCGGGGCGGAAGGCGTTTCAAGTCATCTAATGCACGATCAATAATCACTTTCGGGCGGCCGAAACACTGCTCCAGTGTCCGCATAATGTCTGCTGGATCCTTCGCGGTAAACAGCAGCGCCGATACTACCTCCCTAGCCTCACCACGTAAACAGTTTCTTAACCTTGCCATATTTTCCGTATTGGTGAATCCATACAGATGCGTGGACTCCCTCATCGCAGCTTTAAACGATAACCATTCCGCGGCCGAGCCGTTGAAAATAGGCAACTCCTGTGTCTGCTTCGCGGCAGCTGGCCTAAGCCTTATCATGCCTTCTAAGGCTTCCGCTAATCGTTCTATACCCCTATCTTTCCCTCGCGGGGTGAGCGACCTATCTCTATCCCTATTTCCCTCTAGCCTACGCTGTGGCGCTGGTGACCTACATCCTTGTAACACGGCGACGGTAATCTACGATCCGCGTGGCGATGTGACGATGGCGATCTATGTAAACCTACATCCTTACACGGCGATGGTAATCTACGATCCGCATGGCGATGTGGCGATCTATGTATAGGCGATAGAGTGTGGCGTTGGACGCGCGACGGCGACGTAACCCGTACATGGCGATCCACCTGGTTCATTTCTACGGCGACTCCATTGTCCCTCTGTATCGTATCTACGCGACGCGGTTGAACATCATTCGCAACCGACCTTCCCTGGGCATCTTCAGCGTGGTCGTAACCGGTTCCCCTACTCGGCGGGGCCTGCTCTATCTCGATGCGGGGCGCGGGCTGAGACGGGCGGTAGGGCGGCTCCCCCCGCATAGTCTCCACGTTCTCTAACCACCTATCAACGCGTACCCTATTTTCCATTAAATCGTCTTCGTTTAAACTATCCCTATCCGTTTCCTCTTGCAGTTGAGCGACGTCCCTAGCATATTTCTTCTTGATGAGATCTTCTTCGATTTGCAATTGCTTCCTTCTAATTGCAGCTAGTTCCCCCGCGGTATTATACTCGATTTGTTTTAACTTTGCTATCGCGCTAGCTGTCGACCGGGCTGAACGGACTGAACGGACCGACGGGGCGTGGGGCGCGGGCCTATGTACAACGTCTGCTACAGGCGCGACGGTACGCACTGTTGAACTAGTAACTGTTACCGGAAGATCTTCTATAATTGCGGCGAGAGTCTCTGTACGCGGCGCGGATGTGCTAACCTCTCCCAAGCGATCGGTTGTAGACACCGGACTATCGGACGGGGACGCGGGTGCTTCCTCGAATATCCGCATTCCTACCAGCGTTTCGTCGTCGTTCCGTGTCTTCTGGCTTCTTGTCTTCCTCATGACGTCCCAAGTTGCGGCCTCCGATCGTCTTCAAAAAGACGCACGTATTGGACGCCGTTCCCGCCGCAAGGGCGTTACCAGATAGTCACAGTTTGGCACCGTTAGTGAGCAACCACCTGGCCGCGTAAACGCGGTTAAGACACAAGAAATTGTCTGGAAACAGACAATAGACGTATATGACGTAGACGTAATAAGAAACGAGGAAGAAATTAGTACCGACGATCTTCTTTCTTCGTCGACGAGCTTCTTTCTTCCTTGAAGATCTTCTATAATGATCTTCTTTTTTCTATGATTATCTTCTTTCTTCTGTAATTACCTTCTTTCTTCTGTAATTACCTTCTTTCTTCTGGCTTCTATCCGGCGAAGGACCAAGAATATTAGGGACTGTAGTGGACTGTATGAATTTAATGTGTAAAACTGGTTGACTGACTAATTACTACGCTAGGGACTGCTTAAAGGAAAGGTAGTACTGTAGACTATACTGTATTCAAATATTTACAAATGCGGCACTAATAAACTATATACAGAGAGGGGAGTCTTCACTCTTCAATCTTAAATGGAGTATTTCTTGATTTCTCTTGATGCTTCTTCTCTTGTCTTCGAGTGCCGCTTCCGAAATGAACACCTCACAGACCAAAACGCCCTTCTTATATCCCGCAAGAGAGCGTCTCAGTATGTGAGTAGCGTCGTGAGGCGATGCTGCGCGCTGATTGGTCGGCGACATCGCGTGATCTGCTGCCGGTGTGCGGGGTGCGCGGGGCGCAACGGGGCATGAAGGGGCGCAACGGGGTATGAAGGGGCGACGGGGCGGCGGCTCCCTTCGCCGTCCGTAACAAGCATACTGTCCACCTTATGGTAAGAGGATGCTGTGGCCCATATTAGACATCTACATACATATATCTATTCTCGATTACGAATCAAAAAGCAGATGCGTTCTCACTCCTGAGGACTAAGATGGCATGCCTGCTTTCCAGTAAAAAGGGTCTCCGGTTCTATACACTCACCATACGAAACACAGCAGCATTAAGCTGCTATTTTACGCTAGTGTTCTGTGAGATAGTAGTAGACCTATTCCTGCTATAATCATAAGCTTTAATAACTGCAGTATGGCTCCGTTAATTTTACTACACTTTTGTGTGTGGGTTATGACATTGGCCTTGTTGGTCTATGTTCGTTAGTGGGTCTTATATAATATGATATAACAATTTTCCGACTATTTATTTTACGGTTAATTGCTGAAGCTATGTGATATTTCAACGACATACTTAATTAATAACAAAATTGTTATCATATTAATATTATGTTTTGTGTTTTTTAATTCCACCTACCTATTACACATTATTTCCGGTTATAGAGAATGCCAAACGGCATTAATTTCGCCCTTTACTCTTTTTAATACGTTGTTTTACAAAATTAAAACATAATTCATTTATTTACACTTTATTGCTTAAAATACCTTAATTAAAAACTGAAGCTAGGGCGGATTAATTAAGATTTAAATAACTTATCGGGACTGCCGTGTAGTCAATCAAATTTGTTTCTCCGATACAGCGAGTGCTGCAATGCAATCTAAACATCGTGAATCCAAAATAGTGTAAAATAAATCGCAATGAAATCCATAGACAAGGATTTTCTTTTTTCAATGTGTAATATTTGCGTAAATATAAGAAATGAAATTAAACGAAGAGAAATAAGAGCGAAAGCTTAGGTTTATATTACGGTTCACCAAGAAATTATGTCGAAAGGAAACAGGCAATCATATTAGTCATGTCGTTGTTATGGAACAATGTTTGTCTCTAAATGTTTTTGTTAAACTGTTATTACCTACTTTTATTTCTTTCTGTATTTTCCTGGAACGTTACGGTAGCGAAATATTTGAAGAAAATATAATTTCACGCGGCGTGTTTACGAGCCGTGGTAGTATGTTTTGCGCCTAAATTTTGTAGATACGCAATTAGCACAATCCCCTTTGTTGCATCAATGACATTGATAACTGCAGTTCACTAAGCACAAAGTTCTATGGTGAAAGAAAATATCGTGGGGTAGTAATTCAGTTTTGAGTGCGTATGAACATGTATTCTCAAAACTAGGTAAAAAGGCCTGCGCACGTGCACTGCAGCAGGACCTTTTCGTTTTTGTGGCATTTTTAGTGGCTCGCATTCAAAAAAAAAAACACAGCACTTAATCAGTCACCCGTCTGTTACGACGACGATGCCTGACTGATACGTACTCGTATATTCATCCATCCATCCATCCATTGTGGCCTATACAAGCCCACTGCTGAACATAGGTCTCTCCCATAGATTGCCTCATCGGGAAGATTCTGCCATAATTGCCACGCTGGCAGGCGGGTTGGAAACCACAGTTTTTTTATTATTTTGAGTTGTTATCATCAGAAAGATGCTGGTGCCTATGTTCTGTTTTAATTTACTTACTTTGGTCGCCTCTTACGACACCCACGGGCGATATGGGGTAAGTATGTGTATATTAAGGAGTGTGTGAATGTGAGTGTAGGAGTGTTGTTGTATGTATGATGTGGGTGTGTGTTGTATGTACTGGTGGATGAAGAAATTATAAGTAAGAAGACTATTTGCCTGTAAATGTATAAGATGTTGGTTAGATAGATTTCAGACAATTCTATTTAAAAGATTTTCAACCTCGTCATAAGTCAGTGCATACAACCAATGCATTAAAGTTTTTTTGCATATATTTAATTGCATAGGATATATTTTAAGTATATGTTTAATGTTTCCTCGGCCGAACTAATTATAATGATTATTTTTTTATTAAATAGGCTATACGCTGGTTACATGGGTTATTTAATTGAAATTGAAAAAGAAATGCCACTTCTTAAGGGGGATTATAAAAGGTGAAGTTATTTTTATAACTATTTGGACGAAATTCTAGACGTAACCTTGAGCTTGTGGCAATACCACAAGCTTAGTCCATTTAAAATGAGAAAAAATTAAACTTTTCATACACAGTACAAAGCGACGTATTAGTTTACGATAAAAATATTTTACGTCTAATTTTGACATAATTATAATATATAGTTTTTCGAGTTTGACTTATGATTTAAAATTGTTTCTTTGAAGGTATCGCTGAAAAAATTTGAAAAAAATATCTACGAATATAGAAATTAAGATAAGCACGAACATAATAATATTATTTTATAATAAAATTAACTAAAAACTCAAAATTATCCAACAGTCTTACTTCCCGCGGATATTCCTAATAACGTTGCTTGCATTTCTTCACTGAATGTCTACTTAGCCCTTGGGCGAGAAAAGAACCAGCTGTCTTGTCTCTTGCGGTTACAGTTCCTATACAGTACCAATACAATACATACCAATATTCTCTACAAAAACCATAAATAATTGAAGAAGAAGAAAAACGGGCCCATTGTGTGCAATGTTCGGGCATGTTTTAAATAGAAGTCTGGTTGTGCCAAGGAGGTTGTAATATACTTATATAAGTATTATAACCTCCTTCGACCTTGTGCACATTATTGCTATGCGTTTAAAAACTCCAGTGATAAAAATTGCGGTTGTCGGGGGATGTCTGGTTGTTTGTTAAGTACTTATGTTGAATTGATAACGTACGAAATAGTAAAAAATCACTTTATTTAGAACAATTACAAAAATGTTAATAAATTTTTATGAATGCACCCGACACTGTTGCGTAACGAAAATGCACTAAACAAATTGGCGGCGTAACGCTGACAATGGTGTTCGGTTTTACCGAACAGCGGTTGTCAACCGGCTGCTATGAAAACATATATGGAATGACAACAAGAGACAAAACTGACAAAAGATTTCGTTATTTATTTGTAGGATGTATTGAACTCCTACAAGAACTGGAGTGAAATATTGCTAATATTTTGTATAAGGCGTTATCAAAACTAAATGTTTCATTGATTTTTATTCATCTTGAATACCTCATTTGGACGTCTGTATTTATGTACAACTTCTATTACGCAGATGAAAGTACAGTGCTGCTCCAATACTGTTGCTGTTTATAGGTGAAAGGCAACAGAACACTGGATCTACGTATTTATGGTAATGCTGAATATTGACTTAGTTCTGCGCAAGTTTGGCCAATAAGGCGAAAATATATCATTCCAATAAATCCTCTATAAATACTTAGTATCCAAACTATTCAAATAATACTAGTAAGGCTAACAACGTTAGATAATAAAACTCACATTAACACCTCCAAGAAGGCTTAAAATATTATGTTATGAGGCAAATATTGGCCGAATGGAGCATCTAAAGAATAATAGAGACAGACCGGACGTTAACTAGACGGTGACCCTTAGCCGGAATAACTTAAATTAAAAAAATTAAAAACCCCCGAAAAGAACGCTACCGCAGCTAATGAACATCTGCTGACTTTGAAATGGCTGAAATGATTTTGATAAAACATGTCTAGGAACCACCTTTAGAAAACCTGCTTATAAGTACAAAAAACCGCACCCAAATCGGTTTACCCGTTTGAGAGCTACGGTGCCACAGACAGACACACAGACAGACAGACACAGAGACAGACAGACACAGAGACAGACAGACACAGAGACAGACAGACACAGAGACAGACAAACACAGAGACAGACAGACACAGAGACAGACAGACACAGAGACAGACAGACACAGAGACAGACAGACACAGAGACAGACAGACACAGAGACAGACAGACACAGAGACAGACAGACACAGAGACAGACAGACACAGAGACAGACAGACACAGAGACAGACAGACACACATAGCAGTCAAACTTATAATACCCCTCTTATTGCGTCGGGGGTTAAAATAGTTTGGCTTTTATTCAATATATCGCAAATTTGGTCGATAGACTTCCGTTTAGGGCGTCTTTTGCCGACTCCACCATTCATTCTTTCATTCTGCAACATCCGCAATCCACTTTTCGTGCCAAATGGAAGCCCGTAGGTTATGCCTGCCCCTCTGGGTGAAGAAATGACGATGTTGGTATATTTAAAAGATTTCTCTATCAGTCTTTTTGACAACTTTTAAACAAGACTAAAGTGAAGTTAAGGATTCTTATTCTATCACATATTGAATTGGAACGACCAGTTTTGGAAATAAAAGACATAGGTATAGACAGAGACTCACTAAATACTATTATTTATGTTAATTTGTTTTTTCTTTCAAAGGTGGTCACATATAGGCGCAAACACATTTCACATGCCATGCAGGAGTTATAAAAAACATATTGGTATATATTGGTATCATCCATAATATTACAAATTAATACGTGTCATTTCGCAATGTTATTTGAAGAAACACGTAAATACTTTCTTAAGTACTTTATCAAATATCGCTAACTGTTGTTTTAATTTCATGCACTATTTGTTTAGAATTTTTCCTCACTTATCTCAACGGAGACTAACCATTTGCACAGGACAAGATTATAGTGCACGAGTGTGTGCGCAAACACAGGTGCACTTTCTATTCCTTCACTCTCTCAAAGTCCGATGGGACCAGAGAGAGATTAGGCGCAAGACCAAGAGCCTTACGAGCTTTCCAAGGAATGGGGTGAAAACATCATCAACAGTTTCTGAGAGGTTCTTGACAGAAAAGTACTTTCAAACTTGACATTATGCGAGTAAATAACTCGGAATTGATGAAATGTTTATCTGAGTGACCAGCAATTTAGTATTTTGACAGATACTGTGAGAAATTTATTAAATAAAACGTTTATATTAAGGATTTTTATTAAAAACGTAATGTCTTTAATAACACAAATCGAAAATATCTAATTTGGTCTACACATTTTAATAAAAATCATTAGTTATGTACAGTTTCTATAAACTATGAACGAAAATTGTATTGTATCATTTGCCATAAAGAAAAACAAAATAAAACATTTCTAAAAACCTTGCTAGTAGGCCTTATTTTCATATGGTAGGATAATAACGCATATTGCTTTAATGAACTCAAATAATCAATTTATACGTAATATATTTAATATTTGTGTTCAATAATCAAATGAATGCAGCAATTAATAATTAAAATTCTAAAAAATAAATAAATTGCCTCGCCTAAGAGTACTTAAAGTCATTAGTATAATGATGAACAAACTGACAATCGCACTCCTCGTGATTACCTTCAGTGCGTCGGTTGGCCCTCGAGTTGAGTTGAGTGTTAGGTTGAGTTAGGTTTACTATTGGGTTGAGTGTTCTCCCAACCAAATTTCTGTCACAGCGGCCAGTCTCAACGGAAACTAGCCCATCAGCACAGTACAGAATTATAGTATCCGAATTTAAGCGCAAGCACAGGTGCACTCTCTATTCCCTCACAATCATCAAATCGCAATTCGACACGGTCCGAGAGAACTTAGGCACAGTACCAATAATTTACACATAATTTAATAGCTTCTAATGTCAAATACCTAATTCTTCGACACACTTTGTTTTTGCACAGTTTGGGTAGCTGAAACTAGGACTTTTTTGACTACGACATTAGAATAGAATAGAATAGAATAATTTTTTATTCAATATAGATCACATGTGTAATTCTTATTGAAAGTCATTTTTTACTTTACGGTTCGAAAAAAAAAAAACCTCTGTCCTGGGAAGAACCAGCAAGAAACCCAGCGGGATTTAAAGCAAATTTTACATTAATGGTTGTACAAACTATATAAGTACAAAATTTATTTTAGAAACAGCTTTGTAGCGATCACCTCATTCCCAGGGGTTATTATCAACCATGTATTCATTTATACTATAATAACCCTTTTTATACAGTTTCAACTTAACAAAACATTTAAACTTGCTAATAGAGAGAGCCTGTACACTTTCCGGGACTTTGTTGTAATAGCGTATACATTGCCCCAAGAATGAATTACTGACTCTGTGGAGTCGAGATACTGGTATCACTAGCTTGTGTTTGTTCCTAGTGTTTACAGAATGTATATCACTTTTTTTTACTAAAACTACCTTTGTTTTTGTGAACATACATTAAATTTTCGTAAATATACTGAGAGACCAAAGTTAATATATTTATTTCTTTAAATTTATCTCTAAGAGACTCTCTCGGATTTTAGGTTGTAAATAGCTCTAATGGCCCCCTTCTGTAAAACAAAAATAGTTTCTGAATCAGCCGCATTTCTCCATAGCAAAATCCCATAAGACATTATGCTATGGAAATAACTGAAATAAACTAATCTAGGTGTCTCGACACTAGTGAGAACTCTAATCCTTTTTACAGCATAGGCTGCAGAACTTAGTCTGCTTGCTAGTTTGGATATATGGGGGCCCGACTGAAGCTTTGCGTCGAGAGTGATGCCAAGAAAAACAGTGGATTCAACAGGTCTCAGTTTTTTCCCATTTAAAAACACATTGGTACTCAGATTTTTAACATTCGTTGTTGTAAATTTAATACATTTAGTTTTATTTCCGTTTAAATGTAGATTATTAACGTTAAACCAATGCACTAATTTTGATATTGCATTATTTACTTCGTCACATTTAAGTGATTGATGTTTAAGTTTAAAAATCAAGGAAGTATCATCAGCAAATAATACTATATCATGATTATCCTCTACAAGAGAAGGTAAGTCATTAATATACACTAGAAATAGGAATGAGCCGAGAATCGAGCCCTGAGGGACACCCATTAGTACTGATGAGCCGGAAGAACTTTTACCATTGATAATAACTTTCTGTTTTCTATTACTTAAATATGAAATAATAAGTTTAAGCGCTGTGTTCTTGACACCATAGTACTGTAGCTTCCTGATTAATGTCTCATGGTGAACACAGTCGAAGGCCTTGGAAAGGTCACAAAATATACCCAAAGCATCCTCTGAATTCTCCCATGCACAAAAAATATGTTTAATAAGCTCAACTCCAGCGTCAGTTGCCGAGCGACCCCTTGTAAAACCGAATTGATTTCTATGTAGCAATTTATTAATATTAAAGAAACTTAACATCTGATCTAAAATTATTTTTTCAAAAATTTTACTAAATGTTGGTAGTACAGAAATTGGTCTAAAGTTGGCGGGGTCTTAACGTACTACCAGATTTAAATAAAGGTATGACTTTACTATGTTTCATTAAATCAGGAAACACACCAGATTCGACGCTTGTATTAAATATAGTGGCTAGATAAGGTGCTATTATATCAGTCGCGCGCGCGCACCCACTAGCGTCGGGCGTGTTTTGTTATTCATAGCGTTGGCTCGCGAATCGTAATAATGACGAACGTTCTTAAGTGCAACGTGTGTAACATTGTAATCGACGAACTATTATCATACATACAAAACAAAGTGTCTATCATAGACGAAGAATCATTAGTGCGTATTTGTACATCGACATTTACTAGTGATGAAATCAGAAACTCTAAGAAACTTTTATTTGAGTCCATCCCAACGGGTAATAGAAAAATATTGCGAAAGAACAAAGGTAAAGAGGAGCGCGATGTAACGGACATTATAAGTCTATTTAAATCTACGGAACCCGATATTATTCCAATTTTTGTGGCTAGACAGCTTGACAAACTGCCGCCGATTTTGCTAGATCACTTAGACTGTTCCAAATTATTAAAGGACATGTTAACATTGAAAGCCGAAATTGAAGAAATAAAGTCTACGTATGCTACCCAAGATAGCGTTGACAAACTTAAGTCATCTATTCTTCGCTTACAAAATGACCCACTACCACCACCGACGTCGGCGTTTAAAATCAATAGTAAAAGAGGTGCTTTTCTAGACAGTGGCCCTATGGGTCTTTCACATGATTATACAGTACACAACATGAGTGATACTACGGGTTTAATATCTCCCATGTCAGAGCGTAGAGATGTGAGGGTAACGCAAAATAAACAAACGGGCGTCATCTACAATTTGGGACCTGAGTGCTCGCCGTCGCTGCCGCAGCCATGTCGGAAGGCAAGCGCGTGTGTTGCGATGACGTCAGACTCACCGAGCTCTGCTACTGAGGTTGTGGACCAGCTGACCGCAACTGATAAGGCAGGTTTTGTTTGCGTAACAGAACATAGTCAGTCAGAGCAGCCGATCTTCGTGCGTGAAACTCTGACAAAAGACAATAATAAAAAGGAAGGATGGCAGACAGTAACGTATCACAAAAAAACAAGAAAGTATCGTTATGTTGGCAAAGCTGGTGTAGCCAGAGATTTACAGTGCTCTTTCCGGGCAGCAGATAAGAACCTTCTTATGTTTATTACGAATGTGCATAACTCTGCGACGGAAAGTGACATAATAAAACATATTTATAATAAAACTCAGGAAACCGTGTCACTAGAAAGAATAAATATGAAATATGATAGAGGACACAAAGCTTACAAATTTTCAATATCAGAGGTCAATCTGCCAAAATACATGGATGAAACTCTATGGCCTGAAGGTGTTATATTTCGACGTTTTGTGAGTTTCAAATACAGGAATAAGAACGGTGCGCGCCCTATTGGCGCCGACGGCATAGGCAAACCAAATAATGGATAGTGGCCCCTATCGATTTGCTACATTTAACTGTAAGAATGTTAAACGCTCCATTAATGACGTCAGAGACTTATGCCATACGTGTGACGTGATATGTCTTCAGGAAACTTGGATTCTGAATCATGATATACCCTTTATTGGCACGATCGACAGCGGTTTTGGTTATGTGGCGACATCAGCGGTCGATACATCTGCAGGCATCCTACGCGGGCGCCCCTATGGCGGCGTCGCGTTGTTATGGCGGTATAGTGCATTCCAGCAGGTGGCAATATTAAATTGTGAAAATTCACGCATTTGTGCAATTAAAATTATAACAAATGATAGACCCATAATTGTGATGAGTGTTTACTTGCCGACAAACTCTGTCGACAATTTACAGGAATTTACAGACTGTTTGAGTGCGGTAAGCGCTATTATTGACGAATATGGAATTGAAGCAGTGTTTATCTTAGGCGACTTCAATGCGGACCCGGGTGAGTTGTTTTACAGTGAACTTGTTAGTATTTGTAATGACCAGTTATGGTCATGTATAGATGTAGATATGCTAGGGCTGGACTCTGGTACTTTTACTTTTATTAGTGACGTTCACGGGACCAGCAGTTGGCTAGATCACTGTGTCACAACTCTCGCGGCGAGGCAGGCTGTCGTCGGTGTAGATATTAAGTATGACACTCTTTGGTCAGACCATTTCCCACTTATAATTAATTGTAATTTAAATTTTATAAATCCTAAGATCTTTGCGAGCGTAACCAATGTTAACAAAGACGTAGTATGGGGTATAAAGAGTGCGGAGCAAATCACAGTGTACGCTAAAGAGTGTCATAATAGGCTAAAATTAGTAGACTTTCCTTCTGAGTGTGCGAACTGTGCTGACCGATTTTGTAGTGACCGTGGCCACAGGCATGTTCTGGATAAGCTTTACTCTGACATTGTTGCCGCTCTCCAAGGCGCGGCGACTTTGGCGAGTCGGGGAGGCGCGAGGAGGGTTGGGGGTGGCCCGCGCATAGCTGGGTGGAACAGACACGTCAGTGAGGCTCACAGAGAGGCCAGATCTAAATTCAATGACTGGGTATTGTGTGGTAGACCCAGGTCAGGTTTTCTTTACAAAGAAATGTGTGATAGCAGAAGAGTGTTCAAGTCCCGATTAAAATGGTGCCAAAATCATCAAGACCAAATAAAGATGGACGCTCTTGCTGTGAAACATAGCAAAGGAGATTTTCGCGGCTTCTGGAAGTCCACCAGTAAAATAAATGTACGACCTGGCCTTCCTGTGTGCGTCGATGGCATGAACAATCCCAAGGACATCGCAAATCTTTTCAAGAGCCAGTTTTCTGTAAAGTCTCTGTTGGATCCGGTAGTGGAAGTGTTCAGCACTGACCTGGACACACAAACAGTGGGGACTAGTTTCCTGGCAAAAAACGTAACAAAAGCTATAGGAGATATGTCAGGAGGCAAGTCCCCGGGACATGACGGACTTAGTGTTGAGCACTTGCAACATGCTGGACCTCACCTAGCTAGGGTCTTGGCTTTGTTCTACTCTCTGTGTGTGAGCCATTCCTACCTGCCCGCAGATTTCATGAAAACCGTGGTGGTACCCATAGTGAAGAACAAGACGGGTGACTTGACTGACAAGTGTAACTATCGGCCCATTTCTCTTGCCACCGTAATTGCAAAGGTGTTTGACGGTTTGCTCAACACACAGTTGAATAAACATGTAACGCTCCACGATAACCAGTTTGGATTTCGTCCTCGCTTGTCCACTGAAAGCACCATATTGTGTCTAAAGCAAACCGTCAAATACTACACTGATCGCAGGACGCCTGTGTACGCGTGCTTCCGCGACCTATCCAAGGCCTTTGACCTGGTAACATATAACCTGCTGTGGGACAAGCTGCAAAGCATAGGCTTGCCTCAAGAACTTATCAGCATGTTCCGGTACTGGTACGCAAACCAGGCCAATAGTGTCAGGTGGGCGGGGGTAATGTCGGATCCGTATCGGCTTGAGTGTGGAGTCAGGCAAGGTGGCTTAACATCACCAACCCTATTCAATCTATATATTAACGGGCTGATCGTAGCGCTTAGCAGTCAGCATGTCGGCTGCCACATTGACGGTGTTTGTGTCAATAATCTGAGTTACGCAGACGACATGGTGCTGCTGAGTGCATCGGTCTGCGGCCTGAGGAAGCTGATACGGAAATGCGAGGAATATGCATGTGGTCACGGATTATTGTATAATGTCAGAAAGAGTCAATACATGATCTTTGAGGCCGCTGGTGCGAAATGTCCGGATAATATACCTCAAATAAAATTGAATGGTGTACCCCTGGAAAGGGTTAAACAGTTTCAGTATCTGGGGCATTTGCTCACCTTCAACCTAAGGGATCACGCTGATATGGACCGGGAACGGAGGGCGCTTTCTGTCAGAGCTAACATGATCGCCCGTAGGTTTGCGCGGTGTTCAAAGGAGGTCAAGGTTACACTCTTCCGAGCGTTCTGCACATCGCTCTACTCGTGCAGCTTATGGGCTAATTACAGTAGGAAGAGTTACAGCGTCCTCCACGTCCAATACAATAATGCGTTTAGGGCGGTGATGGGGTTGCCTCGGTTTTGTAGCGCCTCTGGTATGTTTGCGGATGCGCGCACCGATTGCTTCAATGCCACCATGCGCAAGCGGGCCGCGTCCCTGGTGCGCAGAGTGCGGGCCAGCTCCAACACTGTCTTAGCGGTGATCTCGGGAAGGTTAGACGGTTATATTATCCGGCATTGTTGCGAAAGGCATGTCGCAGACCAGCTGCCTCTGAGAAAGTATTGATTAATCTCGTCTCCTGTCTAATAAAAGTGTGTTCTTATAGTTTTTTTTTTTGTTTTTTTTTGTTAATTATGTATTAATTTTATTTTATCTGCTTAAATTATTCTATATACTGACATTAATGCTTATTGAAATTGACCGGATGTATTATTTTAAAATTGTTATCTTGTTGACATTGATTTGTGTATTGTATTGCTTTAATTGTGTAGATTGATTTTAATTTAATTTATTGCAGCACAGTTGCCTCAGAGAAAGTTTTAACTATTGATCTCGTCTCCAGACTGATAAATGTGTGTAATTCTGTTATTTATTTATAAATTTTAATTTTATGTTATTTTATTTCATTATTTTACTTATATACTAACATTACTGCCTATTTACATTGACTGGATTTATTATTTTAAAATTGTTATTTTGTATTGAAATTGATTTAATTATTGCTAAAATTTAGGAGACTGATTTTAAATTTATTGATTTTACTGGATATGGGTGTAATTTGCCTGAATAAAGATGATTATTATTATTATTATTATTATATCTATTATCTATACATATAATAAAAATGTAAATAGCAGATGTTTGTACATTTTATATTTTTGTAATAAAAGTGATTGAAGGGTACTAAAAATAAGTAATTAAATACATTTCTACCATTTTTAGAATTTTCTGTCTGTCTGTTTGTTTGTTAACGTGTCACGTATAAAGTACTAATTTATATCATAAGAATTGTTAAGGAAATTACAAAGTGTATCTTCGGGTTACATTTAGTTTTTATATTATTAAAATCAGTTCATTCCATCAAAAGTTATGATAAATATTCTGAAGTATGGGTAGAAAAGTATAGGTACGAATTTGCTCAACGGTGGCTTTGGTTAAGTCATCAAGTGCATTTTGAACTAATATCATATCATAAATTATAATTAAATGATGTAAAATAATGTTCTATAATGATATAATTATGTATATCTAAAACGCAGTAAACAAAAGTATTAAAGAACATATTAAATACATTATACAAAAATATATTAAGGCGCAGGTTGAGCAAAATGTCGCGCTAGTCGTTATTTGTGCTGTTTTTAGGAGCTATCTACTTTTTATTTAAAAGATATATCAACAAATAAAAAACACATTATATTTCTACATAATCTTGATTCCATAAAAGCTATATCCAATTTTTTTTTAAAGGAATAAATATTAATATAATCTCCTTACAACGAAACCACATAAATGTGAAATTATTATAGATAACATGCATCTCCTCGTAAAGTAAGTATTATTTTATTCTGCGATTTACACCAATGGATAGGCAATTTATTAATGAACATTTCTATAGTAAATTTTTTTCAAAAGACCAAAATTTGATTTTATTAAGAATTTATTTTAAAATCTGGGCATATTCACTGCTCACGGGCTTGCTGAAGTCAGTGAGCCCTGAGCTCTTCGACGCGAAGCCCGTGTCGTTAGAGCGTCGACCAGCACATACACTCACGTCATATTAGTCGATAATAATATTACTTATTAGGTTATTTATAGGTAGTATCATTTGTTTGTTTTGGGTATAATTTTTCGTATTAGTTATACATATATTTGTTGTGTTTTTTACTGCGCGATGAAGCTTTTTGCGTGTATTTTCTTTGAAGTAAATGCAAATAAAAAAATGAAGCACCATTAGCATGTAAGGTTCGAATCCATAATTAAAATTTCGACAAATATTATAATTTACACTATAAAAGGCTAATTCAATATTATCACCCAACCACAATATCTTATTAGGTATAGTACCGCCTCGTTGGTCTAGTGGTTAGAGTAGGTAGTAGTAGTAGTAGGTTAGAGTAGTAGTGCGAGTGCTGATCATGAGGTCTCGGTTTCGAATCCCGGGTCTTGTCAAAAAGTCAGTTATGAGTTTTTGGCCCGTTTTTGTTTTTATTTATTGCTTGTTTTTTCTTCTTTTTCAAAAAAAAAATAATTGAGTACATAAGATGTTCTATACGCCGAATGTCAGAGAGAAAAGCTAGTACATCTTTTGCTAAACTTTAAAATCTAAAACCAATTTTAAAACAGACGAATTGCTCATAACTCCCTTAGCTATAAAATAAGTTATGATCTAATTAATGGTATTTATTCCAGTTTATGGCAGCTCTGATTTATATTACGTGGCTGAAATTAGGTACGTCTTATTAGGTACGTCAAACCAAATAACAGCCGGGCGGCTGACATTATGCACTCCATACATTTCTTATATTATCTAATTACAGTCCCATTAATTTCCACTAAAAGAAAATAAATAAGTTGTAAATTCAAACAAAAATAACTGCATTACTATGTCTATAGTCATATTCATACAAATCAAAAAGCCTATATATGAGATAATGTAAAGTAAGCATAATTTTACCGGGATCATAACTTGTCAAATAATTAGGAAAATGATCGTTTTTCGTTGCGTACCTGTTTTGATTTTAACACTGTTAGGTTTAAAACTGCGAGGTAATATTTGAATAAATATAGTTTCCTCTAGGTACAAAGAATTTTTTTAGATGAAAATATTTGTAGTTAAGACTACTAGAAATCTTATTTATGGAGTAAAAAGGCGAAAAGACTGCAATTAGGGGCATGACTGGTATTAGGGGCTTCTACCCTAATTCGGTAAAAAGTATCTAAGTAGGTATTAATATACCTACTTTTTACTATAAACTAAAATTTTTTTAAACTAAATTTAACTAAAAAAAACTAAATTGACCATTTATTTTTTAACTCAAAAACAGGACATGGGTTTATTTACACTCTAAAAACTATAACTTTACACAATTAGTGTTCAATATAAAATTATATTCGGTATAGACGGTAATTATTAAATGCAACATATTTTTTTAAATTATTAATTACATTTGTCAGTGGATTAAATTTGCTTTAATAAAGTTGGTGATAATTTTAAATAAGAATAAAATTCTGCTTAAGTTTTTTTTATTCTTACCTTTGTTAACAACATCGCCTTTAGAACTGGAACCGTAAGTGTTTCTTTCAGACGTCCACAATTTGTTCAAAATAAAAAAAATATTCTTTCTACTGGAGCATTTGTACCAGGGAGACATAAAATATATTCGATTAAAAAAAATTATGTTGAAGATTGTTGACTTTGAATACTTCCATCCAACGAGTTACGGGACAATTTTGTGTCCCGGAGCTTTGTTTGGGGACAATGGGACAGGTGACTGAGAAAAGGGACAGTCCCGTTCAAAACGGGACGTATGGTCACTTTAGCTATAAACCGGCGACGGCTCCGTGGCGCACTGGCTTAGCAATCAGTTGCTGCACTGGGGGCCGCGGGTTCGAATCCCGCACGGAACCAGTATTTGTTTGGCCTACAAATAATTGTTCCGGGTCTGGATGTTTTTCCTTGTGCAATTTATGTTTGTAGACTGCCTCCACGACTCTCATTCTATATTACTCTCACTCTGCGAAACATCCTATTTATTTATTTATTCTTTATTGCACCAAATATTTGTACAAAAGGCGAGCTATCTATCTATTTACCTATAGTGAGTAGGTATCTTTTAAACTCACAATTTTCAATGCTTCATTTTTAATATATAATTAATTATAAAATTTCATAATTAGATAATATTATACGAGAATACATAACTCTAATATAATGCAACTAATATACCGAATAAAAAATTTGAGATACATTTATCGTTGTACGCTGTGTGTATTTCCATAAAATAGTTTATTGATGTTGAAAAAATACTACGTTCTTACAGTAGGTGGCGCCTTACATATTTCTTACGTGATATTATATTGTAGCGAGTCGGCGCGGCACACCAAATGCTCAAGGTCGTTCGCATGGAGTATGTATTAGCCTCATGGAGTAGCCCCTTAACCTTATTAACTAAATCTAAATGTACAATAGTTAGCCAATTTCATCGATAGATGGTGGTATTGTGCAAATGTAATGCAAAAAGGCAGGTTGTGTATTTTTTCTGTAGATGAGTTTTCATATTTACCGCTAATCTTTACATTACTCGCTGCCCTACTGCGTGTTGACAAACTCAATTTATTGTTAGTACTCTATGTGGTAAATCAAATTTTAAAAGAGCTATTAACAATTGCGTTGGTTTTGGCGTGGTTCAAACTTTATTTTTTGCTTACTGTGCAGGCACTGATTCATAAGTTCGCATATAAGTAACGTATCACGTCTAAAGCAAACATCTTTTTTTTTCAAAGAAATCATTAAAAAAATCATAAGCATATCTTCGAGTTACATTTAATATTTGTTTTATTAACATTTTTTTTTCTGTCGAAAGTAATGATTATTATTTTGAAATGTAGGTTCGAATTTGTTCAAAATTCTCAAAGTTCTAAAATCTCAGAAATAGTAATAAAAAGATTTGTGTGTAAAAAAACGTTCCATAATAATCAATGTATTTGTACTTAAAACAAAAATAGAGTTTAAAAAAAGGATGTTTTCTCACACAAAGGACATAATATATGGAGTTGTACAAATTACAACCTTTTCTGAATTGCGGTGCTGAGATTCTCCGCCGATGAATCGTATTGAGACTTACTGAAGAAATTTTTATGTACCGAAGCCATGCAACGGAACCCGACCAAAAGTAACAAATTGCAACGAAATGTCGTGATATTGTATTAATTTATAATATACGCAAAAGCAGTGCTGCCATTTTAGCGCTTTGTGAACTAGATTACATTTTGTTTGAGCAATGATTCGGCGACAGTAGGAGAAGAGTTTAATGATTTAGTTGTCAAACAAGGAACATCAGTAAAATGTTTCTCAAAAGCCATAGCAACTTCTTGATCAGATCGAGTTAAATTATTGTTAATATTCAAATCAAAATCCGAGTTGCGCGGTTGCCCGTTTCACTATTTATTATTCTCCAGGTCATTTTAATTTTGTTAGATGCAGTTTTAATTTTGTTACTTAAATGTAAAGCCTTAGCTGTGGCGCACACTATTTTAAATATTTTTGAATATTTTTTTACATAATCTCTAAATACAACACTACTATTATATGATCTTTCATTACAAAGCTCGTATAATTTTCGCCTACTCTTATAAATTCCTACTGTCGCCCATTCATTAAATGATTTGCGACTGTTAAAAGAGAAAGTTTTAGAAGTAAATATCCTACTAAATTCACAAGTTATAATTTTAAATAACGTACCATACAAATAATTAGCACTGTTTTTAAATGAAAGTGATGGAAGTCTTTTTATTATATTACTTCTAAACCTCTTCAATGTGTGTGTAATAATAAATGCGTACGATTTATTTGCATTTATAACATTTTAAAAGTTATATAAAATTCATAACTAAACAAAAAACAACACAAGAAAAAGGAGTATAATAAAGCCTATGGTGAAATTTATTAGGCCTTAATAATCGCCGACGAAGTATTTAAGAAAAATCCAAATTAAAAAAAAATTACCACGATACGTTCCTCAAATTTTCAAATCAAGAAAGCATTAATTCATAAAGATAAAGATTACAATTTTAGATAGCTAAGTGTAATATTAGAAAACATACCTACGATTTATTTGGACTGAGTTTTATTATTGGTGCAGTGCGGTCGTATCTTAGGACAGATAATGCAACTCTGGTGACAGAACGCGGGGTAGCGCGTCTCTGCAAACTTGTAGACACATTATCGTGCAATAGGAGTCCGTTATTATCTCCTTTAGCGAGTGCAGTTATTATAAATACGATTTTTATTACTTAGGCCTTATTACCCGCAGGCACCTTATATTTACTAGATTTTTATATTTTACTAGCTTATCATCCCACGGTTTCGCCCACATTAAATTAAATTTTCCTGATAGTAAGTGTCGACTATCGTCCATTAACAACTGCAAAACCAAGGAAATTGCTTTTTAAAAGGAGTAAGCTTGTTTCTTGAAGATCTTTTAGTCGTATCGGTCCAGAAAAATCGCCGGTGGTAGATGATTCCACAAGGAATTCTTGCGAGGAAGAAAACTAGTAAATCGCAGTCATGGTGGACCGTCAAACTTGTAATGCAAATTGTAATGCAACATTTCTTCGCAGCGACAGTGAATCCACTCCATCCACTCTTTTAGCTGGAAGCAGTCAAGTAGAAGAAGCTGGCACTGTGGTGCCCCAGTCCAAAAATAAGAACAGTTCTCTACGTGAGGGCGAACATGAGTCTTGTAACGTTGCAAACGGTGTACTGGCATGAAATACTGTCCCATACTCTGAGCACGCCAAGTTTTTAGAGGATAATTTAGTCTTCCCTTCCAAGTGACTGTACAAGGAACTGTACATCATTCGATATGTCGATGCCGAGGATTCCGATGATGGCTACGACTACGACACGATGAGCTACGACAAAGGGGTTCATTGTAGCGGTAAACGCGCAAACCTGTGTTTTCTGAAGTTTGAACTAGTCTAGAGTCGTCCCCAATTCGATATTTTGTTTATTAATACTCGACTTCAGACACAAGTTTTTTCCAATACTCGATGACATATTCCCGAGAAATATTAGCACCTCCGGTGTAAAAAGCATCACCAGTATTATAACCAGTAAAGATAACATATAATTCATATACAGAAGAAACAGGGGACATGATAGCACGTAGCCTTTTGGAACACTAGCATTAATAGGCTCGTAGCGGAGTATGCACCGTCTACTACGACCTTGATGCTCCGATCGGCAAGAAAACTGATGATCCAATTGCACAATTTCTCAGAAAGCCTATAGGAAGGAAGCTTCTATAGAAACACTTTGTGCCAAAGCCCATCGAAGGCCTTGCTATGTCCAAAATAACGACCAATGCCTCCCTCTTGGACTCCACTGCTGCCGCTCATCTATGCGTTAGGTAAATTAGAAGAGTAGAACCAGAAATAGCTAGACCACCAATGTGGTCCGTAATCAGCTCGTGTTCCAGGAAGTACCTTATGAGCTGGCAGTTCATAATGGATTCCATTATTTTGGAAAACAAGCGGTTGCCTTTTTAGAGATCGGGTTCACTAAAGCAATCTTCCATAAGTTCAGGATTACGCTTAGGGAATAGCAGTAACGGGAAAGACGCCTTAGAACCGGTGCTAACTCCGGAGCACCCCTCTACAGCACAATAGGAGGGATTCCATTAGGCCCACTCGACTTGTTGACGTCCAGGGATTCTTTGCACACTGAGCACTGTGTAAACCGCACATCCAGCATGGAGCACAGCATGGAGAACCCCCCGTCATCGAGAGTCGAGTTAAACTCAAAAAGAGAAGCTAAAATCTCGACTTCCTCCTTTGCGGCATGGGTCGGTGAGTTTGAGTCGTTCTTCCTGTCCAAAGATGGAACCGATGGCTGATAGAAGTTACCTTTGCCTTGGCAAAGCATTACCAAAATTAGAGATAGAGAAGAGAGCTTGAGCAGTTTAAAATCTTTGAATAAGGTCCAGTCAGTCAACGAAAGATGAAAGGTACCTACCAAATTATTCAGTCTTATTTTTACAACATTATTATTTTTCTTGTACCAAATAATTAAAAATTTTGTGCAACCGACTTCAATATAAATTATTAAGAATAACGCAAAACTATTGGTCAGACCTTGACCAAACTTATATAACCACATGTGAAGCACCAGCTTTCAAATATAAAAAGAATCATCGAATTCGGTTCACCCAGTAAAAAGTTATGAGGTAAAACCATCGATCAGTTTTTTATTAGTGATCGATGGGTAAAACATATAAAAACGTAGAGTCGAATTGAGTACCGTCTCCTTTTTGAATTCGGTAGAAAATATAAAAAGAGCAACAAGTAAAATACTTGCGGGTTGCGGATAATGTCTATTATTTATCGAGAATACTATACCAAATTTATTTCTGTACTTAAGTGGTGCTTGCAAAGACAAGCTCAGCGCCCCCTCGAACCTTGCGCTCTTGTGGGTAAATCAGGCCCTGTCCATGGCCACGGGAGGACTGAGTTCTTTGACTACCTGATGTCATAGTTTGAATAGTAAGAATAAAATAGAATCTTCCCTATGTGCTGCTACTCCCAGTCATACCGCCGTCTATCGGAAGCCGTAATATGATCTTTCTGACATTTCCCATTGTAGTCTCTAACGACACTTATGTGAAAATGCGATAACACTGTCCAAACAATAAATAGAAATATTAATTGTAATAAAATATATTTTTAAACCAATTCTAAAGTAAAATATAAAAAATAATTAGAGTAATAATTTTGTTTATCTTACAATTAATTATGTTCTATTGATATAATAATATGTAGAGATTATAATTTTAAGTTATAAGTATTGTGTGAATATTTGAGTTTGTTACCATAATATATGAAATTGTAGACTAATAGAAATTTTCAAAACAAAACAGTGTACGACCCTGCCAGGATTCGAACCTGGAATCTTCTGATCCGTAGTCAGACGCGTTATCCGTTGCGCCACAGGGCCACTTGCAATAATGTCGGAAAATACCGTTGAGTACTCGTATATCATAATTAAAAAAACCACAATAGTAGTCTTTTTAGCTGAAATCTTTATTTCTGATTATATTTAACTGCATTTCGTGAAGTATTGTTAAAGAACATAGTACATGAAACAGACTTAATTTACTGGTTTACTCTGGAACCATAAGTATTACTTTAATCTGTAAGTATTTGTGGCATATTTACGGCACTATAATATAAACTGCCGTGTAGTGGCGGTTAAGAATATCCACTACCGCATATCTTCCCGTGGGTGTCGTAAAAGGCGACAAAGGGAAACAGGCAGGAGATGGGCAGCAACATCTTCCTGATAACAACAAACTTACAATAAAAAAAACTGCGGTTGCCAACCCCGCTCGCCAAGCGTGGCAACTATGGCAAATACCCCCCTATGATGAGAGTAACAAAGAAACAGCCCCCAGTCCCAGGCGGCCCCGCTATTCCTGGCTACGGTGGCGACCATGGTAACGGCGGGGCAGGGGGTGCTAAGAATCTCCGGTGGAGGTTCGGTTGCCACCTAAGACGACTCGACCTGATAACATACAACGCACGCACCCTGAGGACTGACGAGAAGATCGTGGAGCTGGAAGAAGAGATATACAAGTTACGCTGGCATATTATAGGATTATCCGAAGTCCGAAGAGAGGGGGAGGACACGGTAATCCTCGAATCCGGCAACTTGCTATATCACCGGGAGGGCGACCATCTGTCCCAAGGAGGTGTCGGATTTATCGTCCACAAGTCTCTCGTTAACAACGTTGTAAAGATTGAGAGTGTGTCGACGAGGGTTGCGTACCTTATACTCAGAATCCCAAACGGTATTCGCTGAAGTTCATATAGGTTTACGCACCAACCTCGGCACACCCCGATGAGGAGGTGGAGGAAATGTATGAGGCTATCTTTAGAGCCATGCATTCCTCCAGAACCCAATATACGATGTTAATGGGAGACTTCAATGCAAAACTAGGCACAAGAGAGAACGGTGAGCTGAAAGTAGGGATATTTTGAATAGGGCAACGGAACCCAAGAGGCCAGCAGCTGGCTGACTTCATGGAGAAAGGGGGACTCTTTATGATGAACTCTTTTTTCCAGAAGTGGCCACATAGGAAGTGGACCTGGTCGAGCCCTGATGGTTCGACAAAAAATGAGATTGACTTCATTATGACGACCAGACGACAACTGTTCAGTGATGTCTCCGTGATCGCGAGGGTGAAAACTGGTAGCGATCACCGAATGGTTAGAGGCATACTGAACCCAAACGTTAAGTTGGAGGTTAGGTCTCGTCTAATGAAGTCAACGCTCCGTCCCCGTCGTGCTCTGTTCCAGAGTTCCGAAACCTTTCAGCTCGAGTTACAAAACCGTTTTCAGTACCTAGAAGACTGCAATGAAATGGACGATATGAATGACAAGCTCGTGGAAACTGTCCATGCGGTCGGAGCTAATTTCTGCAAGACCCGCAAGAACACAAAAACTCTCCGATCACACTCTCAATCTCATGGCTGTTAGACGGGAGATAAAGCTACATTCTTCAACAGATTTGATAGCATACAGGCAACTGAACAGACAGATCTCCAAATGCATGCGGCGAGACTTATGCAACTTCAATACAGCTTGTATTGAAGAAGCGATCGAGCGGAACCAAGGCTCCAAAATCTTTGCCAGATATCTGTCTACCAGAAAGAGCCAACTGTCAAAGCTGAAGCCCGAGTGTGGCAGCGTCGTTTCCGGGGCACCTGAGATTTCGAGTGAGATTGAGAGGTTCTATGGGCAGCTGTACACGTCATCGTTGGAGCCACACGCAAGTGTGAGTAACGATCTAAGAGCGAGTCTTATCCGACACTATTCCGAAGATATCCCGGACGTCAGTCTGAGCGAGATTAGAATGGCTCTCCAGCACCTTAAAAACGGCAAGGCTCCAGGCGAGGATGGAATTACAACGGAGCTTCTGAAAGCGGGTGGAAGACCGGTACTTGAAGTCCTTCAGAAGCTCTTTAAGCATGGTGGCATTACACCGGAGGCGTGGAACAGAAGTGCGGTGGTCTTCTACTTCAAGAAAGGTGACAACGCTCTCTTGAAGAACTACAGACCGATTTCCCTTCTGAGCCGCGTCTACGTGCTGTTTTCGAGAGCGATGAAAAATCGTCTCGCGCGCAGGCTTGACGACTTCCAGCCTCCCGAACAAGCCGGTTTCCGAAAGGGCTTTAGCACCATAGACCACATACAAATCCTTCGGCAAATTGTACAGAAGATATAGTCCTTATGGCAGATTCGCTGGAGGACCTAAGCTCTATGCTCAATGACCTCAATAGTGTCTCCCAACGGATAGGTCTTAAGATGAACATGGACAAAACAAAAATCATGTTTAACGTCCATGTCACACCTATGACCGAGAGGTCAATCGACGGATTCAATTCGGCTGGGCAGCGTTCGGGAAACTACGACACATCTTCTCGTTAGACATACCTCAAAACCTGAAAACGAAATTGTACAACGAGCGCATGTTGCCAGTGATGACTTACGGATCTGAGACTTCACTGCTGGCCGTATGAGGAAGCTCAAGATCGCTCAGCGAGCTATGGAGAGGGCTATGCTCGGGGTTTCTCTGCATGATAAACTTAGAAATGAGGATATCCGTAGTAGAACCAGAGTAACCGACATAGCCCAACGGATTAGTAGGCTGAAGTGGCAGTGGGCCGGCCATATAGCTCGAAGAACCGACAACCGATGGGGAAGAAAGGTTCTCGAGTGGCAGCTTCGTACCGGTAGGCGAAGTGTAGGGCGACCCCCACTAGATGGAGTGACGACTTGGTAAAACATGCGGGAAGTCGATGGATGCAGGTGGTTCAGGACCGTGCTTTGTGGCATTCCTTGGGGTAGGCCTATGTTCAGCAGTGGACTTATGAAAGGCATTACAATGATGATTTACCCGTGGTAGAGCCATGCTGCAGCTATATTGTAGTAGTGTTGTAGTATAGTTGTAACACGAATGGGTCGACTCGACCGGGGAAGGACCACGCTCTCACAGAATACCAGCGTAAAATAGCAGCTTAACTGTAGAGTGAGTGTAGAGAACCGGAGACCCTTTTTACTGGAAAAGAGGCATTGCATCTTAGTCCTCACGGGTGACAACGCATCTGCATTTTGATTCGCAAACGAGAATAAATGTAGATGTCTATGGGCCACAGCACCCACTTACCATCAGGTGGACTGTGTGCTCGTTTGTCACCCTATCCTATAAAAAAAATGATGATGATGAAACAAAAATGAAGCTTTGTTTCTAACGTGTTAGTCTTTTGTTGTGTGTTTCTAAGTTGCGGCTAATTTTTTGTTATAGGATAAGGGTACAAACGAGCACACAGTTAAACTAATGGTAAGTGATTATTGCGGCCCATAGACGTTTACATTTATCGTTGATTACGAATCAAAATGCAGATGCGTTGTCATCCGTGAGAAAGAAGAATAAGAAAGAGCAAGAAGAAGAGAGAAGCAGGTCTCTACCATGTATAAATACTCCGGTAACAAGGTTGTTCTCTAATTCTTTCGGTTATTTCTCTAATTGGAGAAAAAGTTGACATGTTTACCACATACAGAACTTACTTTATACTTATTCTTTACTACTTTAAATGAGTGCATTATATGTATTAAACAATAATGTGTTTTTCGAGTTTGTTTTGAATCGTACCTAGAAATCATGTTACTCAGGCTTAGAATTGTTAATTCCTACATATGGATATCTACCAAAGTTTCTTGTTAAGCATTGAACTAAGCCTGGCTTATGCTTGGATTAACTTGACAGCAATAGTCCTAAAACGAAGTTTGGATCCGACCCAAAGTAATGTTTCACAGCCGCTTCTCAATAACTAACTTAATTTTAATATTATGTGCTTACGTTTGCTTAAATAAATCCTTCTTGTGCGTAAAGTAATAATGTTTTAAGGGAATTTATTTAAATTTATCTTTTATGTTATTCATTATATAAAATATTGAGCCAAAGGTTCAGTTTTCATAACCTTAGGCTTCATAACATAGGCTTCCCCTACTATCACAGTGTATGGACAAGAGACACTTTACATCAATTAATCACCTGCACGTTCCATCAGGTCGTCACTCTATTTCGTCTCACATCCAATACTGCGCTTGTCAGTACGAAGCTGATGTTCATGAGCATTTTTTCCCTATTGGTTGTTGGCTTTAAGAACCGTTCGATCCGCTGGGCTATGTCATGTACTCTTGTTTTTTCTTTAGCTATACTCGTTACGAATTTTATAACGCAGAGAAATTTGGAGCGAAGCCCTTTGCATCGCTCGCTGAGTCAAGCTTTCTCATACGGGCAGCAGTGAAGGAGCACGTTTCGGTTCCGTAAGTCATCACCAGTTATACACTTTAGGTGTTTAGGCTCAGAGGTAAATCGGACAAAAAGATTTGTCGCTATTTTCCGTACACTGCCCAGCCGAATTGGTTTCGTCGATTGACCTCTTGGTCGAACTTGGACTTATGTACTTTATCTGACATTATGTCAACAACTTCGAGCGTAGTGTTTCCAACAATTAACGGTATAGGTATGTACCACAGACATGATGTGAGACATGATTTTTGTCTTGTCTATATTCATCTTAAGAACGGGTAGACTGTTCGGAGACAATATTGTGGTAGAGCCAAGCTGCAGCTATTTTACAGTGGTAGCACAAATGGGTCGACCCGACCGAGGCAGCTAGCAGCTAAATGCTGCTGTGTTTTGTATGGTGAGTGTAGAAAACCGGAGACATTCTATCTTAGTCTTTAGGGATGACAACGCATCTGCATTTTGATTCTTAATAGAGGATAGATGATGTCTATGGGTCTATATAAGTCATAGATGTATATTGTCACAGCTCTCACATAAAATCAAGCTGACTGTGTTCTTTGTTTCTAATAAAAAAAAGACTTTAATATTTATAAAAAAAATTAAACCAATAACGCTACAAGTGCGGTTTATTAAGATATAACCTTTTACAGCCTGTAATATAGTTTTTCAATACTTTTCCCGAAGATTAAACTGCTGTGCAGTGCTTGATGGTAAACTTCTGATTTAAAGGGTCTCCAACGCAATGGTTCATATACTACCTACTGCTGTTTAGCGGCGGAAATAGGTGTGAGGGTTGTATTTACCCTGACAGATTCTTGGATGGAAAATGGTTCTAAAGCTCACTACCGAGAAATATTTATTTGTGCTATTCAATCTCGCTACTGTTGAAAAGCTGACAATGATAGAAATAAATTAGTTGGCGCCTGGCATTACACAATAGCAATTAAGCTTTCATGTTTATTGCTATATTCAAATCATCCATTTTATTACTTTGAATATATCTTATTTTCTAGGTTAATTTTAACATAAAGTCATTGAAAATGAATAAAATTTAAAAGTTTTGCAGTGTCCATGGTCACTGATCATGGGTGATGAAATCCTCAAGGTAACATGGTATCTAATATTATTTTTAATGCGTACGTAGGTTTTTATTATTTTTTAGTCGATTAAGACTATGATAAGACGCTGCTGCATATCTCCTAGTTTGTTTCCCGCTGTCGTCTCCTATACATTCTTACACCACCACTATTCGACATTGTCTGATATTTAATGCAAGTGAAATCGTCAATTTAAATTTATTTCAACCTTCCTTTTTAGAATAATGTATATTATACGTTTATAAGTAAGTAAGTATAGAATGTATATGTTTATATTTACATTCACGTATATATTCTCAAGTTTTTATGGCACCTGCTTATGTTTTTCTGCTTAGCTTATGGCTGACTGGTAGAGAATGCCTAAAGGCATTAAGTCCGCCAATTGTACATTTTTAGTGCAATAAAGATTTTAAATAAAAAAAATATTTGCTATATATTTTTACAGCAAAGTCAAAACAACGAGATAATTCAAGGAAATTATGAGTTAAACATAGATGAAGCAGCAAAATTCTGATTGTGAATAGCAAAATAATATAAGAAAAAATAGAAGAAGATCAAATAGGCCTATATGTATCATCGTGCAGATACATTATAAATTGTTACATATGTAACATAACAACTTGTTTGAACAATATCTTTGTAACTTAAATAAGAGAAATATCTTTATTACACAAATTGGTTATTTGGTAAGCAATTCAGTTAAAACTAGCTTGTGCTAGGATTTACTTGACAGCAATAGTCCAGTCCAGTATTTTGGATCCGACCCAAAGTAATGTTTCACAGCCGCTCCTCAATAATGTATGCCTGTTTTAATCAATACGCTGTGCCCTTGTTCGTTCTCAATATCATTAGTTTCATTGACATCATTGTTATTAATTTATAAGACAGACTTATTTTTTTAATAAGAAATATTATAGTTTAGCTGAATCGAAAGAAAAGGAAAGGAAAAAAGCTTAGTGATGATTTAATTGCTTTTATGTTGTTTTATGATTTTAGCAGTATCAGCTCTATTTTTTATTAAACAGAGCTCAATTAGAATTATATTATGTAACAGTGTGTTCGTGTCGACTGCACAGAGACATCATGTATATACATTTTGATACATTACAAGTAGACTTTTAAATAAGTGCATACCTTTAGCCATAAGGGTTACGAGGAACTTCAAGATCGCTGAGCCAGCTGTAGAGAGGGCTATTCTCGAAGATTATCTGCATGATAGACTTATAGACAAGGATACCCGCAGTCGAACTAGAGTAATTGGCAAAGCTGAAATAGCAATGGGCCAGCCATATAGCAAGGAAAACCGACAACTATGTCGTCTTAAGTGGCAACCTCGTACATACGTGAAGTGTCCGGTGATCCCCTACTAAATGAAGTGACCACCTGATAACAGATGCAGAGACCGTGATATATGAAATTCCTTCAGGGAGAGCTATGTTAAGCATGGTACTTTTTAAGAACTGCAATGAATGTATGCGTGTATAATAAGTATATGTTGGAATTTAAGTAAAAAAAAGTACAAATTACAAATCGAGTTGGAGAAACATTTGAGGTGGTTCAGGGACGGTATTTTATCATTGTATTACAAAAGATTAAAATGTATTATCTTAATTTATATCATGGCGGTTTTAAAGTAAAAGTATTAATAAACGTTGAAATTCAATAACATATCTATACTTAATATAATAAAACGGAAGAGTTTTTTTGTTTTTTTTTGTTAGTTTAAACGCGCTAATCTCTGGAACTACCAGTCCGATTTGAAAAATTCTTGTTGTATATTATAGCCAGATTCATGTGGAATAGTATAGGCTATCTAACATTAAGCTATATCACTCAGCTAGCCTAAAATATGGATATTTGTTAAGCAAGTCAGAAGAAAACGCACTCTCGAAATGATTTATCCGCGTACGCCGGTGTTATCGTCAGGGTTCAGGGATTACGTAAATACAATGTTCTCGAAAAATATAGATCTTTACTCCGTCTAAAAAAAAGTACGCGATACCATATGTCTATTTCTTATACATAAATCATAATTAGGTGTTTTATGACAAAAAATATTGAAAATTAATAAAGTGATTTATGAGCGTTATTATTAGGCATGGACTATTTATCCTTATGAACGAAAGTTACTTCATCATCAAGACAATTTTATGAAGATAAACTTTGTTCCTTATACCATGTTATTTGGACGCATATTTCAAGAGATAATGTAAAATATATAATGTAAATAATTCAATACTTGGCTGGGCGCGCGAACGGCACATAAACCTTAGCCGCCCGGTGAGAACTGCGAGGACTGCTCAACCGGGAGGGGGAGGAAAGTGGAAAAAACTTAACATCGCTCTACATCATACATAATATGCCGACAGATAAAAGTACTCCATTAATTATGCCAATTTTTCCATCCATTGCTATCAAATAAAATATTTAATTGCAATTATAAAATGCTTGAACTAGGTCATGTTGCGCACCTCCAACATGTGATGACGCGGGTGAAACCGCGGGGCACAGCTAGTTGCAAATAAGATGTAAATCATCTGAGACGTATAGATTTGCCGCTTTGAGCTAAGTGTAGCTGACTATTATCTTCGAGGCAAGACTTATGCTATAATGTAGAATTAGTATAATAGAAGTATAATAGAACTCGTAGCTTAAGTGTCTAGCACGGAAATGCTCACCTTTGCTCACGGTTCTACAGAAAAATCTCTGGTGACACATAAACTGCATGGAGAAGCCATTGATGTTGCATATGTCTTAAATTGCATCCCATTTGGATATGTTAGCCGATAATTATTTTTCGTGAATAATAGATTACTTACGGTAACACAAACATGTGAATGTAGTAAAGCCTAGAGCACATGTAACAGTCTAGAGCATAAATTATATTGGTATGACTCTCGATTGTCAACTTTAACAGCGGTGCATTGATTCAATTGTGTTATTATATTCTATTTTAATCAATCAATCATAAAATTTAAAAGTAATTATAATAATAATATAAAAGTAAAATTATTTTCTAAGAATATTATTAATTATGCAAGAAATTTATTAAGTATATATTTCTAATATTATATTAAAAATTATAATTAAAATAAAATTAAAACTAGTAACTTAATAATCATACAGTCCTACTCCCCGTGGTATCGTGCCAAGAACGCTGGCTGCGATTCCCCGCAGAATGGCTATGCTTAGCCTTTGAGCGAGAAGAAAACCAGCCCTCTTATCACCAGCAGCAACGACCAGTCACGGATGGAGTTCCTTTAGGAACTTCACCGCAAGTGGACCCCACGGACCGATAGTCTCTACAGCAAATAGCACAAATATGTAGTGATTTCTCAGAGACTTATATTTGCGCCACTTACTCCAGTTCAACTGCCTCTGGTGCCGCCCCAGCTCTAAACGAGGTACCTCTGAGATGAGAGGCCGCCAGAATGTCTACGCAAGAAGCACCCCACACTAGGGCTTTACCTCTCTCCCAAGGGACCAATGTCATACCGTCGGATCTCCTGTCATCTTCTCTAAATATTCCATAAGGCTCTAAAACCGAGGGAGTATTTACAGGGACAAGAGCCCTTCGGATGACATCGTTCAAAGAACCGTGCCGTGAAAACCTACCAGCACTTTTCTTACATGAAAGTCCGTCGAGCCCAAACTTGTCGATGCTGCTTCCACAGTGTTACTGATGGGATTGACTAAACGTCGCTCCTAGTCGGTTTCCTACGGTGATGCGCAAGCTTTCCATATCAAGTAATGTACCGAGATTACTTGATGGTAAAGCGTAAAGTAAGCTGTACCAACGGAATATCCCATTATTTTTGTTGTTTAACTTCCAGTGGAATATTTTCACCGGTACAGAGCGTTTGCCATGTCTGTCCTGCCTCCGTAGCAAAGCACAGGTCTACATAAGTCACTGACACTATGCAAGGAAGCAAGGAAAGCAGGCAATGCAACGCTAGAACGATTTCTCACGCCAATATAATTTTATAAGCAAAGTAGCTTGAGTCCAGGCTGTTGCTGCTGTATTTAAAGTTAAATTCAGTATTTTTTCTGTAGCTATTTTAAGATCATTATCAATATCTTTTCGAATATCCGAACATTTCCAGACTGGACTCGTGCGAAGTAAGCATGTATATTTAGCTACAAGAGGACTATTTTAAAATAGTAAGAGCAATGTGGGTGTTTAAGTTATACAATTTATCAACGTTATTTAAAAACTGATCAAATTTTGTTTTTAAAACAGCTTTAATACTATCGAAAAACAACGGGGCACCTAGCAGGTATAGCAATTCACCAGGTCCACTTTTCAGTTTGGAAATTGAACCCATTATTTTTAAATTTGAAATCCAAGCTGAATGTTTGGTACCTGAACGACGGTACACTGGGAGGTAGAGCAGGTGATGTCGTCAGTGGTCTTGCTCATGTTTTTCTAAATATTAAAAATATTGGTCTTGAACCAAATAGCAATAAATGTGAAATATTTTTTCCAATAATTTATCTAGTTCTAACAGATACACTTTAATTCAAAATGTGAATCATATTTCTCCAAGAATAAAAACTGTCAGACATCTACATCTATCCTTGATTACGAATCAAAATGCAGATGCGTTGTCATCCGTGAGGACGAATAATAATAAAGAGCAAGAAGAAGAGAAAAGCAGGGCTCTACCACGTAAAATACTCCGGTAACAAGGTTGTACTCTAATTCTTTCGGTAATTTCTCTAATTGGAGAAAAAGTTGACGTGTTCACCACATACAGAACTTACTTTATACCTATTCTTTATTACTTTAAATGAGTACATTATATGTATTAAACAATAATGTGTTTTTAGAGTTTGTTTTGAATCGTACCCAGAAATCATGTTACTCAGGCTTAGAATTGTTAATTCCTACATATGGATATTTACCAAAGTTTCTTGTTAAGCATTGAACTAATCCTGGCTTATGCTTGGATTAACTTGACAGCAATAGTCCTAAAACGAAGTTTGGATCCGACCCAAAGTAATGTTTCACAACCGCTTCTCAATAACTAACTTAATTTTAATATTAGGTCCTTACATATGAAATTAGCGTATTGTCGTACTGACCAGTTTGATCTGAAATATCTTCTCTTTGGTTAAGAATTCCAAATTCAAATTTATAAATTTATTTAGCTGGTACATTTGAGTTTTGAAAACAGTCATTCATTTGATTTTTCCTCATAATTTTTTCCCTTTGGCGTCGCTTACTACCGTACAATGGAAACCATGCAATATCGGTATATTTACGATTACGAATTCTACCGTGGCACCAGTGCTGCAGAAACAGCTCGAATGATTAGTGATGTGTACGGCACTGATGTCGCAAAAGAAAGCATGGTACGTTTTTGGTTCAACGTTTTCGTTCTGGAAATTTCGACCTTCAGAACCAACCCCATGGACAGCCGGAGACCAAAGTGGAAAATGAAGATTTAAAGGCTACTGTGGAAGCGGATCCATCACAAAGCACTTCAGAGATAGCTGCAGGCTTCAGGATAAGCGATAAAACCGTATTAATCTACTTCAAGCAAATCGGGAAAGTAAAAAAAAACTTGAACGACGGGTACCTCATGAATTGAGTGAATCGAACTTGCAAACACGCGTCGACTGCTGTGTTACTTTGCACAATAATGAAGGAATTTTAAATCGAATCATTACTTGTGATGAAAAGTGAATACTATACGATGATCGGAAGCGCTCGTCGCAATAGCTGAACCCTGAAGACCCAGCCAAATATTGCCCTAAACGAAAATTGACTCAGAAAAAGTTACTTGTGAGTGTTTGGTGGACTAGCGCCGGTGTCGTTCACTACAGCTTTCTAAAATCTGGCCAAACGATTACGGCTGCTATCCATTGTCAGCAACTGCAAACAATGAAGGAAGAACTAGCTGCTAAACAACCGAGATTGGTCAATCGCTCTAGGCCACTGCTGCTTCACGACAACGCAAGACCACACACTGCACAACAAACAACCACTAAGTTAGATGAGCTTCAACCGTACCCCCCGGACCTTGCTCCAACAGATTACGATTTTTTCCGAAATTTGGACAACTTCTTAGAAGGAAAAAAAACGTACGTGGTAGGGCCATGCTGCAGCTATAATAGTAGTATAGTTGTAGCACGAATGGGTCGGCTCGACCGGGGAAGGACCACGCTCTCACAGAATACCAGCGTCTAATAGCAGCTTAACACTGCTGTGTTTCGTATGGTGAGTGTAGAGAACCGGAGACCCTTTTTTACTGGAAACGAGGCATTCCATCTTAGTCCTCAAGGGTGGCAACGCATCTGCATTTTGATTCGCAAATGAGGATAAATGTAGATGTCTATGGGCCACAGCAACCACTTACCATCATGTGGACTGTGTGCTCGTTTGTCACCCTATACTATAAAATAAAAAATAAAAAAATCAACTCCGATGTGGCAGTCCAAACCGCCTTCAAAGAGTTTATTGATTCTCGTCCCCATGGTTTTTTTATTAACGGGATCAATGAAGTACCTATGAGATGGCAAAAGTGCATAGATAACAACGGTGCATACTTTGATTAATTAAATATATTATACAAAAAAAATTGACTTTATATTCCTCCCGTACAAAACGCCAATTTCATATGTATGGACCTAATATTATGTGCTTACGTTTACTTAAATCTTTTTATACGTAAAGTAATAATGTTTTAAGGGAATTTATTTAAATTTATCTTTTTTGTTATTCATTATATTAAATATTGTAGCAAAATGTTATGAAACTCAACAACGACTTCCCCTATTACCACAATGTATAGACATGTGACACTTTGCATCCATTAACCAATGCATGTTCCATCAGGTCTTCACTCTATTTCGTCTCACATCCAATACTGTTCTTGTCAGTACGAAGCTGATTTTCAAGAGCATTTTTTCCCTCTCAGTTGTTGGCTTTAAGAACCGTTCTTAGAGCTATTTGTCTGGCCTATTGCCAGTTTTGCCTACTGATCCACTGAGCTATATCAGGTACTCTTGTTTTTTCCTTAACTATACTCGTTACGGATTTTATAACGCAGAGAAATTTGGACCAAAGGCCTTTGCGTCGCTCACTGAGTCAAGCTATCTCATACGGCCAGCAAAGATGAAGCACGTTTAGGATCCGTTAGTCATCACCAGTTATACACTTTAGGTGTTTAGGCTCAGAGGTAAATCGGACAAAAAGATTTGTCGCTATTTTCCGTACACTGCCCAGCCGAATTCGTTTCGTCGGTTGACATCTTTGTCGAAGTTTGACTTACCTTATCCGATATTTTGTCAACAACTTCGAGCGTAGTGTTTCCAACAACTAACCGTATAGGTATGTAACAGACAGACACCTTAATTTTATTTATATGTATGTATAGACATATTAACATTTGCTTGTGTAAGCTCTTTATAGAAAAAAAAACAAAGACTTAAATGCTAAGCCAATACTGTGGCGCAATAGTAAGTGGATTCAGTAGCCAAAAGACAACCCTGTCTTTTGTCTTTGGTTACCCCAGTAGATAAAGAATCGAAATACAGAATATATGTCGATACAGTAGAAAGGAAAAACGATAACTACAATGTAACACTGTCAGGATGTGCGACATGATTTTTGTCTTGTCCATATTCATCTTAAGAACGGCTAGACTGTTCGGAGACACTATTGAGTACTAAGGTCATTGAGCATAGTGCTCCTTCAGGGATGCCGCTATAAAGACTGAATTGGCGGTAAATCGAAGTCGATTCCCCATTCCACAAAAAGAGTTTTGGGATTATAACGAAACCTTAAACTTTTCTGCAGATTATAGATATTAGAGGAGAAAGCTATTACAAATGGGACAAGAAACAACATGTATTAATGAACTTCTCTTTCCTCCTTCACATCCATATCCCTATGCATACATGCTCGTCGGATAAGGGCACTCTTAATTTGGCTTTTATTCAATATATCGCAAATTTGGTCAATAAACTTCCGTATCGGGCGTCTCTTGCCGACTCCGTCATCATTTTTGCACCACCCGCAATTCACATATCGTGCCAAATGGCAGTCCGTAGGCTCTGCTCACCCCTCTGGGTAAAAACATGACTATGTTGGTATTGGTGCACAAAAATATTACTCTAGTCAGTGTCGTACAAAAAGTCTTTTTGACAACTTTTACGACACTTAAATAGGACTAAATTGATGTTAAGGATTCTAATTCTATCACATATTGAAATGCAACGACCAGTTTTGGAAATAAAAGACATGGGTAAGACAGAGATTCACAAAAAAAAAACTATTCTTTATGTCAATTTCTTTTTACTTTCAAAGAAGGTCACGTACATGCGCAAAGACATTTCACATGTCATACAGGAGCTATAAGAAACAAAATGTTGGTATCCTCCATAGTGTTACAAATTGATACGTATTTTTTTTGCATTGTTATTTCAAGAAACAAGTAAATTCTTTCTTTAAATATTGTTTTTTTAATTTCATGCGCTTTTTGTTTAGAATTTCTCCTCACTTATCTCAACGGAGACTAGTCATTACCACAGGACAGGATTATAGTTACTTTAATCCTTGGGACAGCAATCTGACACGACTGAAGAGAGATTAGGCGAAAGACCAACAGATTTACGAGCTTTCCAAGACACGGGGTGAAAACACCACCAAGAGAGTTGAGAGTTTCTTAACAGGAAGCCCAATAACTTTTTTGGCCCGGCCATAGTTCAAACCCGGGACTACAGATCAGTAGTAGTCGCGCTTATGACCACACTAGTCTTACGTGGTAGTTAATAGTATTCATAATATTTGTGTATTTATGTGTAGGAGATTATGCAAATTAACGAGCTTCGGCTCTTTATGTCAAAAACCGACATAGCTTCGCAGTAGCAAGTACTTTCGGACTTGACATTATGCGAGCAAATAATTCGGAAATGATAAAAAGTTTGTCTGTGTGACCAGCTTTATAGTATTTTAGTGCTTCGTGACTTTATCTTTATCAAATAAATAGATGATGTATGGGTCTATATATGTCATAGATGTCTATTGTCACAGTTCTCACATACCATCAAGCTGACTGTGTGCTTGTTTGTAATTTAAAACAAAATACTTTAATATTTAAAAAAAATTAAACAAATAACGATACAAGTGCGGTTAATTAAGATATAACTTTTTATAGCCTGTAATATAGTTTTTCAATACTTTTCCCGAAGATTCAACTGCTGTGCACTGCTTGATGGTAAACATCTGATTTAAAGTGTCTTCCACTCAATAGTTCATACAGTACTGCTGTTTAACGGCGGAAATAGGTGTGAGGGTGGTATTTACCCTGACGAATTCTTAGATGAAAAAGGGTTCTAAAGCTTGCATAAGTAGAAATATTTATTTGTACTATTCAATCTCGCAACTGTTGAAAAGCTGACAATGATAGAAATAAATTAGTAGGCGCCTGGCATTACACAATAGCAATTAAGCTTTCATGTTTATTGCTATTTTCAAATCACCCATTTTATTACTTTGAATATAACTTAATTTCTAAGTAAAAGGGCTATTAATTTTAACATAAAATCATTGAAAATCTATAAAACTTTAAGGTTATGCAGTGTCCATGGTCAGTGATCATGGATGATGAAAATGACAGAAATCCTCAAGGTGATATGGCATCTAATATTATTTTTAATGCATACGTAGACAATAAATTATTCATTACTACTGGATGAAAAGTGGCGTGTAGAATAGAATAGAATATAAGACAGGTGGGTGTGCTACTGCAATTTTTTATTATTTTCTAGTTGATTAAAACTATGATAAGACGTTGCTGCATATCTCCTAGTTTGTTTCTCTCTGTCGCTTCTTTCGATTCTCACATGGTTAAAAGTGGTGTCTAGGATGGAATCGAATAGAATACGTATATAGAAGGCGGATTGCCCATCGCAGTTTTTATTTTATAGTTCTAATTAGAAAACTGCTGCTGTATATCTCCTGGTTTGTTTCCCTCTGTCGTCTCTTACGACACCCACGAAACAATATGGGGTAGAGGATATCCTTACACCACCACTATTCGGTCGGACCTGATATTAAATGCAAGCGAAATCGTCGAATTTAAATTTATTTCAATCTTCCTTTTTAGAATAATGTATGGTTGCTATATATTTCTACTGCAAAGTGAAAACAACGAGATAATTCAAACAAATTATGATTTAAACATAGATGAAGTAGCAAAATTTTGATTGTGAATAGCAAAATAATATAACAAAGAATAGAAGAAGTTCAAAGAGGCCTATGTATCATCATGGAGATACATTGTAAATTGTTACATATGTAACAAGAACTTTTTTTAACAATATCTTTGTAACTTAAATAACGGAAATATCTTTATTACATAAATTAGTTCTTTGATAAGCAATTCAGTTAAGCCTAGCTTATGCTAGGATTTACTTGACAGCAGTAGTCCAGTATTTTGGATCCGACCCAAAGTAATGTTTCACAGCCGCTCCTCAATAATGTATGCCTGTTTTAATCAATACGCTGTGCCCTTGTTCGTTCTCAATATTACTAGTTTAATTGATATCATTATTATTAATTTATAAGAGAGAAATTATTTTTATTAGAAAGGTTATGGTTTAACTGAATTCAAAGAAAAGGAAAGGAAACATTTTGGTGATGATTTCATTGTTTTTATGTTGTTTTATGATTTTCGCAGTATCAGCTTTGTCACTTTTTTATCAAACACAGTTCAATTAGAATTATATTATGTAACAGTGCGTTCGTGACGACTCCACAGAGACATCATCTATACTAGTCTATACTTAACTAAAACAAACCGACTCTTACTAGCGGAAGAGTTTGTTTGTTTTTTTGTTTGTTTAAACGCGCTAATCTCTGAAACTACCAGTCCGATATGAAAAATTCTTTTTGTATATTATAGCCAGATTCATGTGGAACAGTATAGCCTATCTAGCATTAAGCTACATCACTCAGCTAGCCTTAAATATATATATATTTGTTAAGCAAGTCAGAAGAAAAAGCGCTCCCGAAAAGATTTATCCGCGTACGCTGGTGTTATGGTTAGGATACGTAAATACAATGTTCTAGAAAAATATAGATTTTTACTCCGCCTAAAAAAAAGTCCCCGATACCATCTGTCTATTTCTTAGACATAAGCCATAATCAGGTATTTAGTGACAAAAAATATTGAAAATTAAAAAGTGATATATAAGCGATATTATTAGGCATGGCCTATTTATCCTTACGAACGAAAGTTACTTCATCATCAAGAGAATTTTGTGAAGATAAACTTTGTTCTTTATACCATGTTATTTGGACGTAAAATTAAAATAATATAAAATTAAAATAATTTAATACTTGGTTACTTGGCTGGGCGCGCGAACGACGCATAAACCCTAGCTGCCCGGTGAGAACTGCGACAAGCCAGTTGAAAGCTTTTATGAGCGAGGTTACTTCAATCATTATAGCTAAAATAAATTCAAAATTAATTAAGTACTTTTATGACAATGATTAGTTACATCTTTATTTCTGAACTCTTTCATTTCACGTTGCTATGGTATTTTGAAAATTTTATTGATTAATAAGTATAAGATTTTGATAGCAAATTTATCAAGAATCATTTCATGCCTACACACTTTTCATGTATCGTGTACGGTTTTCTTAAAACTAGAAAAAACCGCGCTTCGGGACACTTTTGTGCGTGGTACGTGAGGGGGGGGGGGGTGACGCTCAACCGGGAGGGGGAGGGAAAGTGGATAAAACTTAACTTCGCTCTACATCATATATATGCCGACAGATAAAAGTACTCCATTAATTATGCCAATTTTTCCATTCATTGCTATCAAATAAAATATTTAATTGCAATTATAAAATGCTTGAACTAGATGTCACGTCATGTCGCGCACCTCGGACACGTGATAACGCAGGTGAAACCGCGGGGCAAAGCTAGTGTACCTATATTTTGATACATTACAAATAGACCTTTAAATAAGACATAAGTGCATACCTTTAGCCATAGTGGTTACGAGTAGTGTTGCCCAAAATCGGTCTTGGTCTTGCAGTCTTGGTCTTGTTCTTGCATATTTGCAAGACCAAGACCAAGAACAAGACCACCTCTTTTTAGCAAGACCAAGACCAAGACTGACCGTGCAAGATTTGCGCAAGAACAAGACTAAGCTTGCGAGACTCTTGCGTCTTGCAGTTAGGACTAAGTGTCGTTTCAGGGAGTATAGGAGTTCGGGGTATACGCTTAGGGACTCTATGAGACGCAAAAAAATATAATGAAAAAAAAAAATTGGAAAAATGGGCTTATGCGCATTACGAACAATACCATAAACATACATAGCGAATAAAATATCCATTAAAAGAAAAAAGAGTGCATCCCTAGTTTTGACCATCGGCACTTTGATAGTGCGCGGCGTCTTGTTGTCGGCGTCATCAAAGGTCGGATACTGACCTGTCAAAGAAATTGTGCAGCTATTCGAAAGTACAAGGTCAAGATACACGTGCCGGCGGCTACTATTGATGTCGCATAATTGTCGCCGCCGCGCCACACGCACTACATTTGACACTGTTTGATTGCCGCCACAGAGTACATGTTTCAAAGAATAAAATAAGTTTCCGGGTGCTCAGAATGGACACGAATACATTATCCTGATCTCGCAAAAAATATTGTAATTAGATAATAGGTAGGTATCATAATAATTTACTCTAGTAAGTAATTATTATAAAATTAACTATATGGATTTATAATAATTACCTACTATTATTAAGTGGCGAAGCTTGCGAAGTCACATCAAAAACAGCGACTAAGCTGATTGCTTAGTCGCTGTTTAGCTTAACCACTTTGCTATGCTGTTAGCTTGCTAGGTTTATTGTTATTATTATTACCTAAAAGATAAACATGTTCAGTAAGTTCACTGTAAATCTCGACTTTTGCAAGTGTGTGTTTTTAAAACACAAAGTGCTCGAATATGTCGACACACATTTGATAAATATGGTTGACACCATAGCACTTTTAAAACACTTGAAATGTGTAAAAATGGATCTGGATCTTGTCTTCAAGGCTTAGTTATTAAGGAGTTGGAGGGGTACCTAGGTAAACCCAGAGCCGTCATCTCGGAAGACATTTTAGACTGTTAGAGGACGCATGAGACAAAATATCCGATTTTATCGAAGATGCCCGTGATTTTATTTTAATACCTGCAACTTCAGTACCTGCTGAGAGATTATTTTCTAAAGCATCATTAGTAATTAGAAAACATAGAAATAGGTTAAGTGATGAGTCAGCCAGATGGTTACTTTGTATTAATGCTTTATCAAAAGAATAAATATAAAGTAACAGTAATGTCAAAGCTGTTGTGTACATACTGTGAAGTAATTTAATCGTATTTTATTTTTTATTTAAATAAATTGTATATTGTATAACTCTTTTATTCCATTTCATATATGGTGAGGGTCCATCAATCTCTTTCTAGAGAGATAATGTTATTTAAAATACAGTGTAGTTATTGCCATTAATTTGTTTTTATATGTATGTTTAACCATGTTTTAGCACATGTAAGCTTATTAAATGTAAACGTTTATTAAGAAACTGACGCCCGTGGCCGTGGGACACGGTAGATAGCTCAGTTGGTTAGAGCATCGACACGGTTGCTTAGGTCGTAGCTACAAACCCCACCCGGTGTCAGTTGATTATTCGAATTTCTCATTAAATGTTTAGCCATTTATTAATATGGTTGGTCTTTACTATGGCTATGTTAATTCAAGCTCAATATGTACCTACTCTGTTAAGTTGTTCTAAGATCTAAAGTAACGTTTAATAAATAGTAATAGGCTAATAGATCATTGCGAGAGTTGCGAGACTCTTGCTGCAAGACCAAGACCAAGACCAAGACTGGGAACGCAATACCAAGACCACGACCAAGACCAGGTGTATTGGCGCAAGACCAAGACTAAGACTTGCTAAGTCTCGTCTTGTTCTTGCATTTGGGCAACACTAGTTACGAGGAACCTCAAGGTCGCTGAGACAGCTGTAGAAACGACTATTCTCGAAGATTATCTGTGTGATAGACTTATAAATAAGCATACCCGCAGTCAATCGAGTAATCGACAAAGCTGAAATAGCAATGGGCCAGCCATATAGCACGGAGAACCGACAACCGAGTCGTCTTAAGCGCCAATCTCGTACTGGTACCCGAAGTGTAGGGTAATCCCCCACTAGATGAAGTGACGGACTGATAAGAGATGCAGGAAGTCTATAGATGCAGGTGGGTCAAGACCGTGATTTGTGGCATTTTTTTCGGGGAGGCCTATGTTAAGCATGGTACATTCTTTTAAAAAAACGTCTTAGCTTTCAAAGGGCTCTAATGAATGAATGAATACGTACATAACCTATTATGTTGGAATTAAAGTAAAAAAGGAAAATATTACAAATAGGGTGGATACATTTCAATTGCTTGACCAATTTCAGGTGATCCGCAGACGATATTTTATCAATGTATAACAAAACTTTAAAATATATTATTAAAATACATAGCGGTTTTAAAGTTAAAGTATTAATAAACTTTGTAATTCAAAAACATATTTCAAGAGACAAATAAGATGTGAATCACCTGAGACGTCTAGACTTGCCGCGTTGAGCTAAGTGTGGCTGAACCATCTTCGAGGCAAGACTTATGTTTATAATGTAGTATCTCGAGTGTCTAGCTCGGGAATACTTTAGTTTTTACTTTAGCTGCATCTGCTCCATGGACGTTGTTTGTTTTAAGCTGCATACTCTAAGGCTGCATCGCGCTTAGATGTGGTCGCCGAACTCTACAAAATATCTATATAAAAAATGAAGGTAACACATGCGAAAGTTGTAAAGTCTAGAGCACATGTGAGTGAAAATGAAACACCGGTTCATTGCTTTAATTGCATTATATTTTAATTTAATCAATTAATCATAATTAAAAGTAATAATAATAATAATATAAAAATATGAAAGTGTCAAAATTTTATCTAAGAATATTAGGAATTATGCAAGAAAGAACAATGGCAGGAAAATAGTTGACAAAAATTATCGCGTCTAGAAATAAGTTATATATAAAATGGTTTTTATTATTTTTCTATGATTTTTCAAATAAAATTTATTTTAATTAAAGCCACAGAAAAAACAAACATTTTTTGGGAATATCAAATGACTGAAATCATTTTACTCTATTCAAGTGTTGCGATTTAGTATATTCATACTATTTTCGTATACACTTAGTAAGACTACCAACACAACACACAAAATATTTTTATATTAAGTTATTATTAGTAATAACTACAATATCATAGTAGTAAAAATAAAAGTGATATGGTTGAGAATAAGTCTCTTACAAAGAACTTCCTACAATAATACATTATTTCAATCATATTACTATCTAACAATTCCATTTAATCTTATGGCAACACTAGCTAAAACAAAATGTCACTGGTTTTTTTTACTGGCTTTATGTCTCTTGGTTCTAGCCTTTCTGAGAATGTCACTATGACATAAAGGCCCTTGAACCATGCCAGAAATATACATTTACAGTATGCAAATATATAATAGATATACAATAATCTAAAAACTCTCAATTATGCATAATTATAACATCATTACAGTTATATTAACCAATGCGATGCTGTAACTAAACTAAATATAAGAAAACTACTGCCTTATAAATAATGACTATAAAATAATGAATAATGAATAATAATATTAACATGATTATAAAATAAAAACTAATTAAAAAAATTACAAGTTTCAACGCATCTCTATGCTGCAATTGTGAACTTCGTCTGACTACGTGTAAATATGTCAATATCCTGTAAGATGATATTAACGTATGGCTCGTGTCAATGGTGCATTCTGAAGCAACTTCTTCCTAGTAGTGGGCACGAGGAGTAAAGGGGCGCGGCGACGAGAACACACGTAATTGTCAGGTACACGTAGCCTTAGCGCAGCGAGCACATCTGGTCTGGGTGATGTATCCACGTAATACGTTCCACACATATTTAATAAGCGCGATGTCTCTCCTCACACTCAGGCGACTGTAACCGACCATGCCCAGTACAAATAGACTCGGATACATGAGTGGAAAACTAGGATAGATTCCGTACTGCTTGAAATATAAAGAACGTGTAAATTTATTTTGTTGTTTTTCGATCATGACATTATATTTGCTTTCATGTGGATTCCAAATAATGGCATTCGTTTCAAGTTGACTTCTTACGAGAACATTATATAAAATTCTAATAGTAAGTACATTACGGAAATTCCTGCACTACCTTAAGATAAAACCGAGATTCCTAAAAGCTTTTTTACAAATATTTAAAATGTGATTACGAAAATTAAGTTCCGGGACCATTTCGACGCCTAAGTCTCTAATATGTGTAACTCGAGGGATTACGAGGCCGTTCATTTGGTAAGCATAATTATGGGGGGCTTTTGCACGACCATAACTCATGAGACAACATTTATTCACATTTAAGCTCAATTTGTTTTCTATACCCCACCGTGCCACTCTGTCAATGTCTCTTTGCAAACTTTGACAGTCAGAAGCATTGTTTACTTTCAAATAAATTTTAAGATCACCGGCAAATAGCAAACACTGTGCCTCCACAACGACCGTAGGAAGATCATTAATCATTAACATAACATAACTCTTCACGAAGTAGCACGAGTGTGTGGACACGTTCTTCGGACTGCGATCGACTTCGACGAGCACTTCGTCGAAGTTACTTCGCGAGTAGTGTAGAGGAAGCATAACGCTTGCGCCGCTACTCGCTCCGCTTCTCTCGGATCTAGCGTGGGCCGCTCCTTACTACGAGTATATATTGATTGAATATATGAAGCAAAATACTCTGCACAGTCCGCATCCCTAATCACTTGCCCGTCTTTAGTAATTTGAGTTCTATTAAGTTTTCACTGTTTACTCCAAACGAAATTCGAAAAAGCTTTTGGATCTTCTTTTATATAATTTTGTACCCTACACTGATATGCCTCGTAAGCACATCTTATTTTATTTTTAACTACTGCACGATACCGTGAAAAAGATTCATAATCCGTTCGAGATCCCGTTATTTTAAATAATTTATGATATTTCCATTTGAGCCTTATATCTAATATTAAATCAGTTGTATACCAATCAGGGTAAGTATACTTCGCATTATAATTACTTAATTTACGTTTCTTCCAAGGCACACATTTACTAATCTCATTTTTTACATTATCGTAGAAATAAGACAAGGATTTAGCATCCTCTAACAGATATAACGAACTTCAGTCAATTGAATTTAATAAATGATATTATAATTCGAAGAAGTCACATTTCCTAAAATTCCAACTTTTTAGAGCTTTCAATTAATAAATTATTATCATTCTGTTTATCATTAGTCATACTGAAAGAGGATCGCCCACTCCTCGCGTCCACTGCCGTGATTATGTATTAAGCTAACATCAAACAACCACAGGAAGCATGACTTTTTCGATGTGACATATTAAGACATAACTTAAAAAGGTTCAAATCTAAATATCTTTTTTTTTGACGCCTTCTCAGGACAAAATTCTTTGACAGAGTTATTAAGGTACTGACGCTTAACATTTTAAGATATTTTTTACCATTCCTTCTCAATTAATTTTATGTTTGAAAGTCTGCCATTGCTCTTTAATAAGCATATATTTCTAATATATTATAATATATTTCTTGTTTATAAGACATTATTTTATCCGCCCTGGTTTCGTACGAATGATTTCTGGATCTCGACAGCAGCGCCACCTACCGGGTCCAATTGTGAATCTAAACCAATCAAGGACAAAACTACGCGTACGCGCGCTCCTCTGTGTGCTATTCAATTCACAACGTTTTTGCCGACCGATCGACCCTTACAAATGTGTGGGCAAAATAGTAATTGAAAGATGTATGTATATGAATGACAATCAGGTAAAATAATGAATTACCACGCATTTTGAATTTAAGATATAAAAGGGACAGAATGTTTGAGATTTTTTAAATTAATTTTTCTTCACCATTTGCCTATATTACCTATTCTGAAAAACAGTACAAATAAAAAGTATTTATAATAATAATAATTTAAAAATATTGAACATTTGAAGAGTCAAAATTTAATTTGAGAATAAGTATTAGGAATTATGCAACAAATATAATAAGTAAGTATGAAGACATGTTTTTATAAATTGTTTGTAAACGTGAATAAGTTTTTTATTACAATCCATTCTACCTGATGGAAAGTGGATCAAGATTGCAGATGCATTGTCATCCCAAAAGACTGATATGGAATGCCTCGTGTCCAGAAAACATGCCCTCCGGTTCCTCTACATTCACCACACGAAAGACAGCAGCAAGCTGCTATTTTTGAATGGTATTCTGTGAGAGCGACTTTCTCCGGTCGAGCGGATCATATAAATATAGCCGCAGCAGGGCTCTACAACGTAATAATTTAGTCAATGTTTTCCGTAAATTTGGTTTTTCTGGGTATCCCTTCTATATCTCTACTATTTCTTGAGGGTTTATTTTCCATTTTCCATTTCCCATACCTTCATTAACTGCGTCGCATCTTATCTTCTTCAAATTTTGCGAGGTGATTGGTTTGCATTCCCTTTCTTTAGTTATTCGCCAGCTATTTATGGAATTTTGAAAGTACAAATTAAGTATTTAAATATTCAAACTATTATACAAAAATAAGAAAAAACATGCGTGAGTGTCGTGGAACACTCGGTTGGAAAGATGTTCCTTATTATTGATAAACGTATTATACTATTGATTAACAAGTACAAATAAATGTATTACTAGCGTCTATTAAAATGAAGCGTCATTTAAAATAAAATACACTATAACACAAGGGGTAGTGACGAAAAAATCTCACACTTTTTGTCGCCTAGCTCCCATCCGCCAAACCCGTATCATTCGATGAGGAACTTCGTTCCAAAAATAACCTTTTATTCTTATGTAACAGAAAAGCTCCGTGAAGTTAGCAAAGGGTATACTTGTCTTAACAACAGTTCATGAATGTTACGTAATTATACTGGCTCTCTATACTCTTCAGATCGAAACACAGCAATGTAAGCACTGCTATTTCGTGGCAGAAAGTCCTACCACCTAGCTTCAGTGGCATATTTTTGTATCGTGAAAAATTACCATATTCAGCACAGACCTTATTCAGAAATTTACAATAAAAATAGTGTTTAATAAATTGAAACATTTTTTTATTATTAAGTGGCGAAGCTTGCGAAGTCACTTATTGATTTCACGATGTCTGTCCGTCTGTCCGTCTGTCCGTCTGTCCCACGATTATCTCGAGAATGGTTTTGAATTTTCAAATTCTGTTTTCAGCAATCGATTACTGATCACCCAGGCATCTGAACCTCCTATTTTGAAACTGATTGCTCAACGGCAACCGTTAGAAACCGCTACAAAGCTGATTGCTTCGCCACTTTGCTATGCTGTTAGCTTGCTAGGTTTATTATTTAATATATAACGCTGTATAGCTAACGCTATATATATATAATATTATAAAAATATAGTATTGTCACAGCACCATATGCGGTTAGATGAATACATGAATGAATACATAATTCTATCAAGGAAAGGAATGACAGATGTCACAAAAAAGTGTCAACCCTTTACAACCGAGCCACTGCATTGAGTGACAACATATTGTGCTCAAATGTTATTTCACCGTTCCAAATAAAATCTGGTTACTACGATTTAAAATCTACTTTTAAAATTGCAATGCGTCTGTCAGAAATATCAACACGATCTCAAATGTAACCCTTCATTGAGACTTCTCTGTCGGCAATTCATAAAATAGCTTCACACTCGTTTAATACTTCATCCGAAATTTAATATAACTACATAGTTATATTTTCATTTATTTATACTTTATTCAAGAAAATATTACAAAGAGCGGACTTAATGCCTACTGGCATTATCTACCAGTCAAACCGTCAAAAAGTTGATTTGGTGTGAATTTGTGGTAGATCAAATTAAATAGGTCATGTAAAATTGTATAATAAGATATTAACAATGCAAGTTATTTCAATGTTGTGTACAAATGTGGAGCGGAGGTTTTTTTTTGTTTGTTTACGCTACGTAGATTATCTATGCTAAGACTTATCGAAATTTGACATTCAGTTTCTGAGGAGATAGCTATAAAAATGCAGTTCGGGATAAAATATTAACGCTGTGTAACTATAAGAAAAAGCCATTAATGGTGTTAAACTATAAGAAATGCCAGAAATATTTTATAACTTCCAACAGATGGCGGTAAAAACATTCTAAATATAAATAGTCTCAACGCGACGGGTGCAAGAAAAAGCGTCAAAGGCTCAAAGTGCTAGTCGTCTTGTAATGCGATTGCCAAAAAGTTTTTCAAGCAAGCTAATTAATAAATAATTAACCTAGGAGTGACTTTAGAGCCTGATGGAAAAGAAGAAGAAGGAAATGATTTCTGAACTCAATATTTGTCTTCATTAAAATTTTGCTTTTATTTTTATGTTGTTAATTTGATTCGTATTTTTAACTAGAGTGAATACGAGTTTAAAATCTTCCCGACGGATGTGTAGTCCATAGAAACCCACGTTACTCCAAACTAAGAAGGCTGCAGATGTGATAAGTACTCTGACTCTATAATGAGCCACACCGGAGCGACTTGATACTTTTCACTTAAGACAATGCTTTACATGACCTGTCTTACTAAAATATTACGTCTGCTGTAAATCGCTATTCATCGAAAGCCATCATTTAAAAAAGAAAAAAGATATTGATAAAATTTGTCATAACAGCTTCTTAGGATATCTATGGCAAGAAATGTGATGGATTCTCTTACTCCGTCACCATACAGCAATTTAAAGTTACAGACATGTAATTGAAGAATCTTTAGTCAGTCTCACAGATATCTGTCAATCCATATAAAATAATAGGCACTAAGTAGTGGTGCAGGAAATCGTACGTTGCGCTCGTGTTGGTGTGAAGATACCTTAAAATATTTCCTTTTTGTAAGTCATCATTGTGTTAAGCTGACAGCAAGATGTTACAAAGAGATGTATTGATAAGTTGTCATCTTAATCTAAGAAAGAATTAGCAAAAGTGGATTAAGGAATGAAACGTAGCAGTTATGAAAGGATTCCTATAATCCTTTGTCGGGAACAATGCTTTGATAAAATAAAAGTATTGTTTAAAGGACCACCAACGAGAAATTACTTTCTTTTTGGTTAGAATTAACTAAATTTAAAACATTGTCCAGAGGCTCCTGCTTCCATCGCCTCCGCTTACTACGGGGTAGGACTTCTTTTTTCTAGGAGAATAGCAAAAAAACTTGCCTTTGGGTTGTTAACATTCCCTTGCACATTTCTGACGAACAGTAAACGAATCTAATGCCGTGTTTCGGTTTGATGGGTACGAGTGCCAGTACAATAACCGGTAACATCACAACAAACTGTCATTATCGGATAGTTGATAAACACTGGCTTATAACAGTTAAAAAAAAGTCGGTTGCAGTAGCTACTATCAGAAGGAACTTAGGCCTCGTGCGACATTGTTTTGTGATAAAAATTACTATATTTTAAACAAAATGCCGTGTCGAGGGGATGCAAGAGAAATTTTCTTCCCATTTTGTCACGTAGTTATAATAGGCAACTATAGGAAAAGGCCAAAAAGACCTCGAGACAACTATTACAGCGAACTTTAGTCTGTCAGCTACGAGTAAGCGTGTAGATTATGGCAGGTTCTTCCTTTAAGAGAAGAGACCCAGCTCAAAGCAATGTTCTTGTTGGTTATCCTTTATATACCAAAAAATCACATTGGGCATATATGTATGTCAATCAAAAAAAAAATACCGTCATTTTTTTGAAAACTTTGTATTTACAATTTAGTTAACCACAACTAAATAAATATAAAATTGTAGAATAATTTGAACATATGTCACTAAATGTATCAAAGTTCCACCAACAGTTGTACAACCCTTCAACTCAATCTAAATTCAAATATAAAGGAGATGAAATTCGTATGTCCAATCTAAACGTTCATTACGTAATTTCAAATAAAGTTGCCCCCCTCATTTTTATAAAGCGCTTAAGCTAATTATAAAATACATTGCCTTGGTAGGGAGCCAAAGCTTGTAGTTTGCTTTATCCGTCCCCTATTACACGTATAATAAGAATTCGCTGTCGGATTGTTCCCCTTTGCATATTTTTGTTTGATCTTTTGAACAGGTCACGAGGCTTTGATGACTAGCTTGTATACGTCGTAATAGAGCTAGCTACCTTACAGCTGTATCATGGCAGCATCACGTATAGGTCGAATCGACCAGGAATACAACACACTCATAGAATATCAGCCTAATCTGTGGGAGTGTGGTCGTTAGCATAGCGTGAAATGACACCATAATGCTCCGCATAACCAGAACCGGAGACGTCTTCAACTGGTAACGAGATATTTCATTTTAGTCCTCAGCATCCACTTACCACTTGGAGTGACGACCTGGTAAGACATGCAGGAAGTCGATGGATGCAGGTGGCTCAGGACCGTGCTTTGTGGCATTCTTTGGGGGAGGCCTATGTTCAGCAGTGGACTTGTGAAGGGCTGTAATTATGATGATGATGATGATCAATTTACCAGGTCGATTGTGTTCTCGTTTGTTACTATTACTTCTTTAAAAAATAAATTTGGGTCATTAAGGGTATCATTATAAGTGAAAATAAAGGTGATGAGTTTCAAACAAGGTTTTTTATTCAATATTAAATAAATAATCTTTAATAGACACGTTTTCTTCCATCTTTATCTTCCTACAAATTAACTTATTAGTTATTACCTTACTAACTTACACACTCGTACGAGTTCTTTATGTAATCGTCTACCACAGGCTATTTTTCCATACCGATACGGCTTAGGGACCTTCAAGAAACGAGCTTACACCTTTTCAAAAGGCCGCCACAAAAAGGCGGACTACAAATTCTCCCCATCTACCTCTCAATCAAAAAACAAAATAGAGATATAGAGGATTCAAAGTGCGAAGGTTCGGAAATTATTTAAGGCACATTTTGTGACAGTAACGGTGTTAAAGATTTTCCAGACAATGGGGAATATTTCAGAAAAAATATAAATTTATTCGAATAATGTTGTCTCTTACTACCCATTTGTTTTTATGTACTCCTGTGCGGTTTCTAACAAGACAATGTTGAAAGCTTCGATAAGTATTTTCTTGGTTTTACGTAGTGTCATACGTGAACATAAAGAAAGAAAGAAAGAAAGAAATAAGTTTATTTGGCACATAAATTATAACAAACAAAAAAAAATAATCAAATAAAACAATTTATTTAACTTAACAAAAATATTTAAAAAATAAATAATAAAATAAACGTAATATGCACCAAAATGGTCTCCACTCAGCTTTAAGTCACGAATTGAAGATACATATACATGAATTCGTAACGCTGATTTTCAGTGGAGCCAGGAGTATGAGGCAGATGGTAATAAACAGCAAGAGAAAAAATATTAACAAAAATATAAAATAAAGGTAAAATAAAATGAACTAATCTGTCAAAATTCCATGTACCAGTGGTACATTTATAGTGTAGTAATAACAAAAGGTGGTATACATACAGAAAAATAAAATAAATTGTGTGTGTGTGTGTGTGAGGGTGTGTGTGAGAGAGAGTGGATGTGTGCATGCGTACGTGAGTGAGTGAGTAAGTGCGTGCGTTAGTGTGTGCATGTACGGTGCTAGCATTGAGAGTGTATGAACCATACCATTTATGCCAATTTGATGGATTTTTGTGCTGAAATCAGAAACTATTTTAATAAAGTTTTGAAAGTGGCAACTGATTTACTATTTCTGATCGGTGGGGGTATGTCATTCCAGCACTTAGTGGCAGCAAAGCGGAAACTTCCACGGAAGGCAGCTGTGTGATGCTTAGGGTATGTAAGTCGTGATGCTGTCCTAACCGTACGCTGCGAGAAAATGAGCTTTTGGTACAAGTATGATGGTTCCCCGGTATTTATTACTGCAAAAAGCAATGACGCGAGGTGGAGTGTACGTCTAGCGGCCATACTCATCAGGTCGTGTTGATTTAAAAATGGGGCCATGTGTGATCTCTTAGGGATTGTGAAGCAGAAACGTGCACAGGCGTTTAGAGCTCTTTGTATTAATCTTTTGGTTCTAGCGAGCAAACACTCACCAAATACTGTATAAGTTAGTTTCGACAGAATGAGTGCTGCACACAACCTAATGCGCATGTCCACTGTCAAATACTCTCTTATCTGGTACAAGACTTTGAGTCTTTAGAAACAGTTACGCATGGTTTCTTGTACATGACCCTCAAAACGCAACCTTCCATCCATAACGAGTTATATAAATAAATACTAGTTATGATTCATGTCAAAAAAGTAATTTACGAGGAAGTACCACAATTCCACAAAATACTAGGGTATTATAACAACATAAAGGGTTGAAAATGGTACAACGCAAATTATAATCTTTATATATAAAAATTACGTGTCACATTGTTTGTCCGCGATGAACTCCTAAACTATTGAACTGATTTCAATGAAATTTTGTACACTGTGTGCAGATTGGTCCAACTTGAGAGATAGCATACTTTTTATCCCGATAAGTGACCTTCAATATTTTTTTATTGCGAATTTAAGGATTTTTTTATGGAAAGGGTCGTTGGAAAGGGCAGAACAACGTTTGCCTGGTAGTATATTATATAATCACATTCATTTCATTCATTACGGCCCCTCACAAGTCCACTGCTGAACATAGGACTTCTCATAGATAGCTTCAAAGAGAAGATATTCACTATAACTCTCACGCTTGGCAGGCCCGTTGGCAACAAGTTTTTTATTACACACTCACACACACGCACACACACACACACACACACACACACACACACACACACACACACACACACGCACACAACGCATGCGAAGCGTTTCAGGAATGCTTCGTTATGCGACTCATTAACAGATATTCGTAGTAAGTTGATGATAATATAAAGTTGTGCGACACTGCAATATACAGGGCAACACATAGCACTTGTTGACAATAACAGTTGTTTCAATATAGTAATCAGATATAAGTGGTTACTGTGGCCTAGGTTAAAATCTATCCTCAATTCAGAATAAAAATGCACTCGTTACCAGTAATGTGGATCTCTGGTTCTTATCTCTCGTCATAAACAACACAACAGCATTATGTAGCTATTATACTTTTTATATACTCTGGTATTCTGTGCCATCGTAATCTTTCCTTGGTTGAGCCGACCCATTCATACCGCAGCGTGGCTCTGCTACGTATATTAGAGTAATGTTAGTTTTAGTTGCTAACCAGAATCTCAAATGTGTTTATCGTATATTTTCTATGTAATGTACTTATACAAATTCGAAATTTCTTTACGAGTGGGTTTAATATATTTACTATGGAGGGTAGAGGTAAGGAGAACCATCTCTGTGTATGAATAAGTGTCCGTAAAAACGCGTCCAATAAGGGTGGCGCTGCGGTAGCATAGGATACATTTTAAAAAAAAAAGGGCCAAAAGCAATTAGAATAAGATGGAGAAATAAACAAGGATTTAAATAATATATGAATATACACTTTGTATGGATTGAATTATTTTAAATTCGTATTCTCAATCAGGGTGTCGTAAATTAAATAAGTAATTCAAAATAAATTACTCAACATACAAAAGGTCGGAAAAAAGCCAAATGCAAAAAAGACAAAGACAATTTTTCACAATACAAATTTTCCCCATTATTGTTTGTTTATTTTATAACGTTTCAATAACTATAACCATAATAAAAATATATATAATATATAAAAATCACTAATAATTATTTAAAAAGTCACTAATAAAATCACGTATTCTCACAGCAGTTTTTTGGTTATATTTACTTAATTATTTTAGACTTAAAATTAAATTAAAATTAAACTTAAACTTAAATAAATAATTGAGGTTTTGTATACTGGCATTTTACTAACTACTCTAGTCATGAAGGTTTTTAAATATTTGAACTCAGCACACTCCATCTACAACAGCTATGTTCATATCGTAGTTTTTCAGTCGCCAGCGCTATTGTGGTAGGTTTTGGAACCTCTATTTTCAGTATACAGTTGGACACATTTTCAACGTTTCCCCCATATGAGATGGTTCTCCTTACCTCTACACTCCATGATATTTACGCTGCATTCAGGTCATTCATATAATTAAAATAATTTATTTAATTAGATACTTAATAAACTATTACAATGAAATAGCAATATAAAATATTGCGTAATCATTAATTTAAAAATGTATAATAAATATAAATTTCCAGACTTAGTTATCTCCATAGTATTTTTATACGTGCTAAAATAAGTAAATTGGCAAGTAATATGAAAAGCTTCGCGACGCGATCGTTCCCGCTCCCTTTGATAAGAACGCTTAATATTGCCTTAACCGTGAAGACGTCAAAGGCTATGCTCGAAACGCACTTGTCTATTTGTAATTGAATATGAAAATCTTTTCGAGCTGTGATGAGGGGCTTAAATCGTGCGCCATTGAACTCGATACGTCTAGAAATGCTTTTTTAATAACAGTATGTTACATACTTTCGTCATAAGGCCACTTGAAACTAATTCTTTTCGTTTTGAGATAATTTATATTGTGCGGCGTATGAATTATAAAATAAATCATTATAACCCGCAATATAAATTATGCGATTTTAAATCACAGGTATAGTTCACTGTTCACTTGATCCATTGCAAGCTTAATTGACATTGGCTTATACAATCAGTTTTCAGTTTAGTTGAAATGTTTAAATTAAAAAAAAAATATTGTAAAAAAGAATGACTAATTCAGATTATGTGCGTTAAATGTAACTTAATTGTGCAAGCAAATGTTATAATATTCGTTGTAATTTTGAAGTAAAATTAGATCGTATATGAGCCACTACTTGAGGCTTGTGCCCGCCTCGCATTTCAGTGAGGATTTTGAACGGGATAGAGGCCGCCCACGGATGCTTCAGTTGGCGGACCACAAGTTCACTCGAAATATTTTTTACAATCGTAGAGAAGCTGGTGCCGTAGATATATTTTTTTCATCAAAGATCACGGCGTATAAATGAAAACACTTAAAATTGTAATTAATGACTTTTAAAAAAATAAATTAAGGTGACAAACGAGCACACAGTCCACCTGATGGTAAGTGCTTGCTGTGGCCCATAGACATCTACATCTATCTTCGTTTGCGAATTAAAATGAAGATGCGTTGTCAGCCGTGAGGACTAAGATATAATGCTTCTTTTCCAGCAAAATGGGTCTCCGGTTCTCTACACTCACCATACGAAACAAAGCAGCATTAAGCTGCCATTTCACGCTAGTATTCTGTGAGAGCGTGGTCCTTCCCCGGTCGAGCCAACCCATTCTTGCTACAACTATACTATTAATATAGCTGCAGTATGGCTCTACCACGTATAAACTGGTGCTGGAGAAGAACGATATGTAGCGGCGGCGTAACATACTTCTCTACCGTCTACTCCATATCGTCGCGTGAGTGTCATAAAAGGTGACAGAGAGAAATGAAGGAACAGGAGATAGGTCATATCTTCCTGATAGCCTGGTAAAATAATAAAAAAATTGCGGTTGCCAACCCGAAAAACTTGGCAACTGTGGCAAACTCTTTTAAGTCAATCGATGGGAGTGGCCGTTGGTCAGCAGTGTGTTTTTGATAGGCATTGTGTAATTAATGATGAATTAATGGTAAAGAACGAAAACTCATGTTGATCGCGTACTCGAAACTACTAAGACTCATACACCTTATAATTTTAATCAAAGTTTATTATTTAGGATAATAGATTAATTATTTACAGGTTTTTACTTGCATTATTCTTCTAAATATTTGGCGGCCTCTTTCTGCGCTAAAACCCTGTGAAAAATAAAATGAGGAGAGGTCTCAGTCTTCAGACGTGTTAAGACAAAGTTTAGGGCCACGTTGCAGAAAACTTTGAAGTTTAATATTAAAAAAAATATATCCTTGTATTCCTTGTTAGTAATAATGATTTATGTACTATATCATAAGGATATTTACTCGAAAGACCACGCTCTCACAGAATACCAGCGTAAAATAGCGGCTTAATGCTGCTGTGTTTCGCACGGTGAGTGTAGAGAACCGGAGACCCTTTTTAGTGGAAAAGAGGCATTCCATCTTAGTCCTCACGACTGACAACGCATCTGCATTTTGATTCGCATACGGGGATAGATGTAGATGTCTATGGGCCACAGCAACCTAAGTGGTGGTCATCAGGTGGACTGTCTGCTTGTCACCCTTAGCCTTAAGAAAAAGAATTTTATTCAATAATTTTGTACAGTTATATCTTGTGACACATTAATTACCTAAAACATATAAAATTATAAAGTTTCTTTGTAGACTATGGAACATTTAAAATTAGTCAAGTGAATAATAAAATATGAAAAAGAAAACATTTTCTAACTTAGAAGAAGTAACTTAATGTTTAAACGTCCTCCGGTTTAAAGGCCTCCTTTCATCCCCGAGAGGGATTTAGGGCAGGGAACGTCAGCAGTGCTGCCCCGATACTTGTTGGCGGGATTGACTTCAAGATGATTTTCTTCACTGCCGAGCACGTGGTAAATCAGCATTTAAAATTGCAATTAACAATTTTATTGTTGCCGGCGGAGATCGAACCCAGGTTGGTCGCGTACCGTCTATTTTACATCTCTCGCGTAGTATCATTTAAAATAATTTCAATTAAGCAATATTAAAAAATGGAATATGAAATAAGTGGAAATGGAAAAATAAAATATTGCATTTAAATATAACATATCCAGCATTATTACATTCGTATTATCCTCTTATGTTAGGAAGCTTCTTGCAGTGAGCATCGGTACTCGTTCACGTCTGGGGAGTCGGGCGAACGGTGAATAAATAAATTGTGAGGTGCTTTTTACTAGAATTAAATTTTTATGATTTGTATGCTTGTGAATTTTTGAATACGAATTCGTACATCGTATATAAAATTCTTAGATATCCTATGTCCCTTTTATTAATATAATTCTTAGATTTAAATTAGATATCATTCTGGGCGGGGCGTTAAATAACTTTGAATTTAAATCTGCATCTTTAGCAACTATTCTTGTTATTGCTATGTATGTCCTCTAGACAACACTTCAACGTCTAGAGGTCACAAATAAATAGATTGTAATCAAAACGGGTAAACAAATAAGTTAATCCGAAAGATGCGCTTTAAATTAAAATAACAGATCAAGTTATCTACTTAAAATTTCAAACCTTACTTAGACTTTCTTTGAACTCATCTTATTTTTTACGAAGAACCCGTACAAATTAAATATAATATCATTTGAGTATTTGATTTATGTTTATGAATGACTCGTTTCCAGCTGCCACTGCACCTTTGATGTCTGTTCTTATTTCAGTGATTTTCAACTTGACTTGCTTGAGTTTTCATTAGAAGCGTAAAAAGGAAAATTGGATTAAAAACATGAAAGATCGAAGGTCTCAGGAGTAAGTAAAATACTCTGCGACTTGATTTCATTAGAAGGAAAGTTGAAAAGTTTTATCGGAAATATCTGATATTCATAACGTGATTTCAAAATTGATGATACAGTTTAACTGGAATCTAGTTTGATATTTAATGAACTGACTTAAAATTCTCTTAATGCTTTGCCGTAAGCAATTTTATCTAACCCTTTTTTATTGGTCTATTGGTAACTGTAGTTAATGCCGATGGAATATTATGTTATCTTAATAATCCACCCGACCAATAAAGGCTTTTCTTTCGTCCCAACCTCGTGTTTTTATTTACTTTTAACCGATTCCCAGGTTTATATCTCCCGGTTGAGCTTCGAATAAATGCGGTACAATAACAATAAAGAAGGATTTATCCACAGATTGCTGACATTTCTTTGAGACGGAGCTACCGCATAAAACCGGGCCGAAACTCTTATTAAAAAAGCTTTGCGTATAGCCTGCTAGGCAAACCGTTCTGCGAAATATACTCGTACTACAAGTATGCTTTGAAAAGAAAAATTAGGGCGAGATCTGACTACACTCTACTTGTGTTATGGATAAATTGTTATTGTGATATTTTACAAATAATAGAATTACTTTGTACTTTTTTTCATGAGGAGGTTTTAGATGACAGAAGTGTAGGTTGACTTCCCACTAGATTGTGTTGGCAAGAGATGCAGGAAGTTGAAGGATGTAGGTGGCTCGCGACCGTGCTTTGTGGCATTCTTTGTGTGGACTCTGGACTTGTAAAGGAATGTCGTTTTCAGGTTTTCTTTTTAAACATTCTTTTTAAACAACATTCTACTAGTTTTTAAAGCCGTGAGCCGCTTAGGGGTTGACCAACTGGTCAAGTTTATTGTATCGAGATTGTGTTTCATGAAATTGAACTGATTAACTATGTGAGTATTTGGTGGTAAAAACAAATATTTTATTCGAGTCTAGATGTTTGTCTTTGTGAAATATATGTCTGTAACTACCCCCACGATACAGGAGGAAATACATAGGTAAAGTTTTCAAAAAAAAAAAAGAAAAAAGAAAATGCTTAGCATGTTCTTTTTTATGATGGGTTTATGATTCTCAGCGACAACCAAAATGTGCCCAAAAATACATATTTTTGGTTTTCGGGCTTATATTTCGAGTCTTGTGACGAGAAAGGGCATCAGCACCACCTTGAAACAAAGAAGGTCATGGAGGCGTTACAACCACTGAGGATTAAAGCAAGTATTTAGGGGCAAAATGTTGGTACCAACTGAGACGTTTAATTTATAGACAGAAAATTTGCCCTAACAGTAAGACATTCATCATCATTCATTCATTCATTGTAGGTCCTCAAAGTCTACTGCTGAACGTAGTCTTTTTTATAGAATAAGGGTGACAAACGACAGTATACATCACGGTAAGTGCTTACTGGGGCACATAGACATCTACATCTATACTCGATTACGAATTAAAATGCAGATGCCTTGTCACCCGTGAATACTAAGATGGAATGCCTCGTTTCCAGTAAAAATGGTCTCCGGTTCTCTACACTCACCACACGAAACACAGCAGTGTTAAGCTGCTATTTTACGCTGGTATCGTAAGGGGATATTTGCTGGCAACCGCAATTTTTTATTATTGAATTGTTATCTGAAATACGCTACTGCCCATCCCCTCTTTCAGTTTCCTCCTGTCACCTCTTAAGACACCCATGGGATATCATGGCGTAGTGGATTCTCTTACGTCGTCACTATACTCCAAGTACAGTTGTAAGACATATAGATACGAGTACATAGTACACAAGTTATAACGGTACAACCACATATTCAGTCAGAACTCACCTTAACTTTCATAACTTTATTGCAATTAGCGTCGCGTTGTACACAATTTAAACAATATTGTTAAACACAGTTACCTGTCATCACGTCTATAAAGGTAAAGTTATCATTACACTGGGCCGGGCACAATATTAGGGCTGTGGCCACAAGCTGTGCGCTTAGTCGGCCAACTTTCCAGACATTCGATCTATTGTTACCATATTTGTACGTCGCCGCAGTTCCCTTTGGATTTACGTCTTAACCTGTATCGTTACTTTGATCAAGTTAAAACGGATTAACGTTGTTTATTATTATGTATGTATATTTAAATATTTTCCATGGTTAGAAGGAGTGTCAATCTACGGAATATAGCTGACACTAACGAAATGCGTGAAGTCGAAGATCGGGCTAAAAGGCGCACCTTGGGAGAGACCCATGTTCAGCAGTGGACTGCCGCAGGCTGTTAATGATAATGCTAACGAACTAACGATGATGTTTAAATATATATTTTAATAGGTATGGTGCGGAACGTCTGGTTCCGCCAGTTCGCCGTCATATCGCAGCGGTTATGCCCAAATCTTTTGTATAACGAAAGAAGTCATAAAACATAAGTGTATTTGTGCAGTGGATTTTTACTAAAAGATGATGTAGAAGAAAAACAGGCGCAGTGAAGTGAATTAGATAAATTAACATCTTACACTTTTGAAGAATGCGGGTGTTTACAGAATAATAAAAAAGAAAGAAGAACACTAGCTTTTTAACAGAAATTGTAAGGTGTATGCTTAATACATGCTGTCAACACTCAGGACTCCGTTTTTTGAGTATCAGGTTTACAAAATTCCACACCAATAATTGTGAAAACGTAAAAGGAACAAATGTTACATGGAGTACTGTGGGAAATTAATTATAGATATCGGGCAATAATTACTTAACAATTAAAAAGTACAAGTACGGGCCGATTGAAGTGAAAACACGCAGTCATCTGATAGTAAGTGGATACCGTGGCCCATAAGCATTTACATGTATCCTCGATAAAGAATGAAAATGCAGATGTGTTGTCACCTCTGGGAACAAAGTTGGAATGTCGTAATTCATCATACGAAACACAGTAATATTATGCTACAGTTTCCATTGGTATTCTTAACGTGTAGGGCCCTTTTAAGAATATCCATTACCCTATAACATCCCATGTGTGTCATAAGAGGCGACAGAGGGAAACAAATCGGAGAAGAGTGTATAGTACAGAAAAATATGTGTAGCAGCGTCTCTCTAGGAATAAATAACCGCAGTTGCCAACACGCTTGTTAAGCGTGGTAACTATGGCAAATATGATGATTGGAGAGGCTTATGTTCAGCAGTGGACTTTAATAAGGTGTAACGGTAACGGTTCCATTGGTATTCGGTGAGAGTGTGTTAAGTCCTCAAGGTACCCAACCGTGCTGGCGCCGAAGTAATGCTGCAGTGTGACATAACCACGTAAAACTTGCATCATTAAAAAATTTATATATATATATATATATATATATATATATATATATATATAATTTCATATAACATGTATAAACACTCGTCTGATTGTTAAGTCTGCGGTCTGCTGGGAAATATTTGCTAAAGAAAGCGGATTTGATATTGTGCCAAAAAATAAAACTTCTTATCTTGTTTCTTTCAGCAGTCTGTCTACTATATTTCTCTATTAAATAAATCTAAGGGGTTATTATGGCGATGTTTTTCGATATTTTCGTTTGTTTTTAGTGCTTTATGGGTTACTAGTTTCTTTACGCGGCTCCGTCCCCTTAGAAAAAGAAACGAAAAGGAACATAGAGGACGTTAATTACCTTGCAATAGTTTTATTTTTTCTTAGTAAAAGGTTATTATTTGTCAATCCAGAATATGATCAACATGTATGCCAAATTTCATCGAAATCCGTTTAGCCGTTTATACATGATTAAGTAACATCTAAATATATTAAACACTTAACATTATTCACATATAATCATATATATTATAGGTAGATGAATGTTATGATAATTTTATAAATTTTTGAATAGTCCAGAGGATACGCATAGTTAATATAATTTTTTTTGTAGTAAACTTACAGTCCTACTGATGCCAATTGGCAACTATAGCCAAAAGGTTAAATAACGTGCTTGGCGGTTAAGGAAAACGTGAGAAAACCAGCACATAAATTTGATTAAAACAATTAAAAATTAAAAATTTTGTATAGCCGACTTCAATATAAGTTAGAAATCCAGCACCCAGTAAAAAGTTATGAGGTAACACATAATAAAAAACATACAGTCGAATTGAGTACTGTCTCCTTTTTGGAAGTTAGCAGATAAATACGTCGGGGACATGTGAAGTCCACCCCACGTATTGGAATAGTGAGGAGGATTAATCGCTCCATAACTATCACTCCCTCCGTATAGTGGCGGGTAAGAATACTCACTAACCCATATCTTCCCGTGAGTGTCGTAAAAGGCGACAGAGGAAAACTGAGGCAGAAGATGGGCAGCAGCATCTTTCTGATAACAGTAAAAAGCAATAAAAAAACTGTGGTTGCCAACCCGCTCGCCAACCGTGGCAACTTTGGCAATATACCCCCCATGAGCAATGACATTAATAAACGGCCCCCAGTCCCCGGCGGCCCCGCTATTCCTGGCTACGGTGGCGACCATGGTAACGGCGGGGCAGGAGGTGCTAAGAATCTCCGGTGGAGATTTGGTTGCCACCTACGACGACTCGACCTGGCAACTTATAACGCACCCTGAGGACTGACGAGAAGATCCTGGAGCTGGAAGAAGAGATAGACAAGTTGCGCTGGAATATTATAGGATTATCTGAAGTCTGAAGAGCAGGGGAGGACATGGGAATCCTCGAATCGGGCAAGTTGTTCTATCACCGGGAGGGCGACCATCTGTCCCAAGGAGTTGTTGGATTTACCGTCCACATGTCTCTCGTTAACAACGTTGTAAAGATTGGGAATGTGTCGACGAGGGTTGCGTACCTTATACTCAGAATCACCAAACGGTATTCGCTGAAGGTCATACAGGTTTACGCACCAACCTCGGCACATCCCGATGAAGAGGTAGAGAAAATGTATGAGGATATCTCTAGAGCCGTGCACTTCTCCAAAACACACTATACGGTGTTAATGGGAGACTTCAACGCAAAACTAGGCACAAGAGAGAACGGTGAGCTGAAAATAGGAAAATTCGGAACAGGGCAACGGAACCCAAAGGGCCAGAAGCTGGCCGACTTCTGAAAGAGGGATTCTTTATGATGAACTCTTTTTTTCAGAAGCGGCCCCATAGGAAGTGGACCTTGTCGAGTCCCGACGGTTCCAGTTATGACATATGGATCTGAGATGTGGGCCTTTACTGCTGGCCGTATGAGGAAGCTTAAAGTCTAAGCTATGGAGAGGGCTAAGCTCGGCGTTTCTCTGCGTGATAGACTTAAAAAACGAGGATATCCGCAGAAAAACCAGAGTAACCGACATAGTCCAAAGAATTAGTATGCTGAAGTGGCAATTGGCCAGCCATGTGGCTCGAAGAGCCGACAACTGATGGGGAGGGATGGTTCTTGAGTGGCAGCCTCGTACCGGCAGGCGAAGTGTAGGCCGTCCCCCCACTAGATGGAGTGACGACCTGGTAAGACATGCGGGAAGTCGATGGATGCGGGTGGCTCAGGACCGTGTTTTGTGGCATTCCTTGAGGGAGGCCTATGTTCAGTAGTGGACTTGTGAATGGTTGTAATGATGATGATAATGATGAACTATCACTTATATAGACTTGCTCAGATAGAGTTACTTAGTTAAAGGTACTATCTACGATTATAGTTTCATGACTTATGTTTAAGGCGTATTAAAGTCCACTGCTGAACATAGGCCTCCCCCATAGATTGCCTCATAGGGGAATATTTGCCATATTTGTAATGCTTGGCAAGGGGGTTGGCAACCACAGTTTTTATTTTTCATCGTTATTATGAAGACGCTGCTGCCCATCTCCCGATTTGTTTCCTTCTGTCGCCTCTTACGATACCCACGGGATACTGTTTTTTTATAGAATAAGGGTGACAAACGAGCACACAGTGCACCTGATGGTAAGTGGTTGCTGTGGCCCATAGACATCTACATCTATCTTCGTTTGCGAGTTAAAATGCAGATGCTTTGTCAGCCGTGAGGACTAAGATAGAATGCCTCTTTTCCAATAAAAAGTTCTCTACACTCACCATACGAAACACAGCAGCATTAAGGTGCTATTTTACGCTGGTATTCTGTAAGAGCGTGGTCCTTCCCCGGTCGGGCCGACCCATTCGTGCTACAACTATACTATTAATATAGCTACAGCATGGCTCTGCCACGTCAAAAATGGGATAGAGATGATGATTCGCGATATTCTTTCACCGCCACTACGCGGTATTTTCTTTTTTATCAACCCATAATAACTTCCTGTCGAAAATGGGATTCTTTTATCAAAGGAAATAAATGCCGTAACAGCCTCGATTAGTTTAACTTTTTACGTTACTTATGGCCGCTCTGAGTATTTTAAATCGGATATATAGAATTTAAAAACATTTTATAACCACCTTTTAGAAGCTATGAAAACTGTTTCAAATTACCCATATTCGCATCTCACGACATCAGCAAGATGAAATTGGAATTTTTAATGCGTTAAAAATATAATTGCCTTAATATGCGAAGAGGTTATAATGTATAATTAACAAACTTATTCGCATATCATCCTCTAAAAGCTTGTGCTTGTTACATTGGGCTAATACGGAATACAATATTGACTGACAGCTTCGTAATGGCTCAGGTATATTATATTATAATTAACCCTGCTTCACAAAAGAAATCAAGTTTGATGACGGCACACTAGAAAAATTATTAAAATTACCTTAAAATAATATTGTTACGGCTTAGTTTGAGATTTTACTAGTAACTAATATATTCGTCATATTAGGCACTTGTCCCACCGCCAACGAGGATGTGATTAGCTATCGACTATTTTCTCGCTAAAGAAACGAACAATAGATATAGATCCCGTAGTAATACAAGAGATAATACATATATTAATAGTTGATCGCTGACTGTTCACACTGCCGGCAAGAACTTTCTCAGAAGTTTGATGCAGCGACAAGAGTTATTAAAGAAAAAACTCGCTCAGCGATGCTCGCTTGACGGTCGCAACTCACGCCGAGAGACCAACCAGCGGTCATTTTACTCTACAGTGCGGATCTGAGTGCACTTGCTTATAGTCCAGCGACAAAACTATCGGAACTCACTCGCTTCTCGCTGCTCGCCAACTCTTATCTAGTTTCCAGCTCTATTCGCTTCTTGTTCAATGTTGGTGGTGGGAAAGTGCCTATAAGTAACTAAAAAAAGCCCAGCGGATCTGTAAGTGGGCCGGCCATGCATCTCAAAGTACAGATAATGATGAGAAATAAAAGTTCTTGAATATCAGCATCGTATTAGCAAAAGTAGACGACCCCTATTAATATTAGTAACGAGCTGATAAAACATGTAGAAATCGATTATTGCAGGTGGCTTAGGGCTATGCTTTTATGAAAATCTATAGATGAGGTATATGCTTAGCAATGAATTTGTGATAAACCGTAATGATGATATAATAATTTCTTATATTTACACTTGTACTACGCTTTGAATAAAAGCAAATTTATGAATATTATCGCCTTTTTGTTAATTATTTTTAAATATTAATAAAAAGAAGAAGAGAGAATTTTCTTAATTTGAATTCATTTTGAATCTCGACGTTTCGGGTACTTTACAGCACCCATGGTCATGGATGATTAAGGTGTTAGACGTTTTGATGTCATAGGTGACAGAAAGCACCGAGAAATCTGCAGTCTGTAAACATGGTCAAGATCGCACTCGCCATTACGTCAGATTTTATAAACAATTTATTCTCGCAAAAGAACACCAATTCCAACCAATTAGGCTATTTAAATTCAATAGAAGATATTGTTGGAGGTATCATCTGCTTGGGATCTCATAATTAATAAAATTAAATTCAAGCCCGAGCATAGCACTAGACTTCAAGATACATTAAACTCTACACTAAGTAGACCAGACCTAAAATAAATATCCAAAAGCTGAAGGTAGCCCGTTATAGTTCAAATTCGTGGATTGTCGAAAACATAGGGGGTCATGAAGACTGAGCGTCTGGTTGTCCGATGGTAACAAGGGAAGGGATAATAGAAGGAATATAATATAAAAAACGAATCAAGTAATTCCTGCGCACACTCTCTGGAATGTATCCTATTTATGTGACCTTTTTTGTTTGAAGTTGGTTTAAGTCACTGACCGATGGACTGTTAGCTCATTTAATATAAAATGAGAGAGAGAGACATGCACAAACATTAAATCTAATCCTGGTCTAACATTAAGTAGGTGGGCGGGTCGTAACCGAGTAACCAGTTCATTAACTTGATTATATGGAATAAATATTTTTGCAAGTACACATCAATAATTAACCTAAAAATTTTAATGCACTTAGTTTCGGACACCATAAATGTTAAGAATGATTGACGGGAGGTACTTTTAAATAACAGTAATTAAAAGCGTGTTCGTGTCGGATTATCAAGCGTTCGCTAAATAAATTATACTATAGTGGTCGTCCAGTGCTGGAAATTCGACCGTAATTCCGTAATTTAATGTTTAATGTAAAAAATATAAAATTAACGCATTTTTGCCTTGACATACACTCCACAGACTATAGTAAAAGGAACATTTTTTTTTCTTCTATTTCTTGGCCTGCACGGTTTGTGCGTCAGCCATGTCTTCCATTTTTCAATGTATAATTATCCTTCATAGTACAAATGTATCCTTCATAGTACACTGCTTCACAATATGTTGATGCATCACATTGTGAAGTCCTTGGGAGATTTTGACGGCAAGTTGAGCCTGCAGACAGTTGGCGATGGTATCTCAAGGCGCCTAAGCAGACACCTTATCTTGAGAATCACATTACCATTAGAGCACTTGTTTCACCGTTTCCAATTAATACATAAAATCGCACCACTTTTACATATCAAAGTCCACTTCAAACCATTATTTAAACAATAATACAGGAACAGCAAACCGCCGCTGGTCAAGTTCCCGCCAAAACTCAAAAGGAAAATTAGACATCACACAAAATTCACACGTCATTCAATCAATCTGTCAGTAATTATATTGTGGATGGTATAAAACACACAGTGTTACTCTATGTTTTGTGGCAACATTTTAATAAAATTCTTTAGCGACAATCTCTACTCTGATTCATATTCAGATTTTTTATTTGCCACAATGTAAGACGGTACATCATTAAGTGTTTCACTAGGGCATTTCTATAACATACATTTTTTTATTTATTTATTATTAAATAAAAATTGTTACAATATTGCTATGCGGCAAAGCGAAAAACCACGCAGGATTGTGTTGCGTACCATTCCGTCTACATTTACAAAAATGGGGATAACAACTAATATTTGTTAAGGAAATAACATTTTAATTTATACTTTATGTTAACTTCATTAAGTTCACTTCTAAATTTATTATACAGACTATTTATTAAGCGAGGTATTATGTATGCGCTGGTGCGTTCACCATATTTATTTTTGGATGGTATTGTTATTAATTATTTTTTTGAGTTACTTTGCGGGTATGAATTTTGATTGAGACTGTATGTTGTATACCTAAAATAAAGAATTGTTCTTTTAATAATTGATATTGGACTTTATCATGGATATTGAGTACCTTGCAGTGTTTAAATATAAAGTTTTCATTCATAGACGAATATTTTTTTACTACGTCAACTGATTCCGATGACTACATTATTTTAAGTGCTATGCGGTCGGTTTTTACTTTTTAAAGTTAAATTAATGAATAAACGCGTGACATTATTATTGATGAATGTTAAAAAGCTAAGGACTCATAATTTGCCTGGAACTATTTGGACTCTAAATCAAAATAGTCACAAGTAGTTTTACAACAATCTAAAAGCTTGGAGTAGTTGTTTATAAGACCAACCGGTAGTCAAGTAAAATCCTGTTGATATATTATAGTAAGTGCTAGATCTTTATTAATATTTGTTTACAGGAAAATATACTCGCCGTAAATCATTGTTTGCAGACAACTTCGTGTACCTCAACAGGTCGCCGCAGAGGTATCCATAATTCAGAAGCGTTCAAATCCATTTGCGGTTTGCTCTAACGATGAACGGAAGGCGTTTTAAGAGGCTACATTAAAAAAAAGTATTTATACTCAAAATACTGTTTCTTTATAATGCCCTGATTTTATTGAACTAAAAGTACGAAACTTATTATTCTTCGTTGATTATATTGTGTATCTCTCATAATGTAAACGTTTTGTGTCCCTTTCATTAACTTGAGTTTTTAAATTATCCTATATTAAGAATTTATAAAAAAAAAACAAAAATAAATAGGAAATGTAAGCGAATGCAACTTTGCGACATTGTGTTACACTCTGTATGGCTATCCATTTATTTTCTGCCAACTTCCAAAAAGGAGACTGTACTCAATTCGACTGTATGTTTTTTTTATGTGTGTTACCTCATAACTTTTTACTGGGTGTACCGATTTCGATGATTCTTTTTTTATTTGAAAGCTGGTACTTCTCGTGTGGTCTTTGTATGGAATTTGATCAAGGTCAGACCGGTAGTTTTTGAGTTATTCTTAATAACTTATATTGAAGTCGGCTGTATAAAATTTTTAATTTCAAATTATGACATCTAAGAGATAATATGGTCAAAATCAATTTGATCATGATCAATTATAAAATTTTACTTAAAAACAGCCACACTAATGATACATAAAATGAATTTATCTATAACTAGCTGTTACCCGGCGCGTTGCTGCCGCAGAAGAAATAATTGTGGAAATATCATTTTAAATTTGTAATATGTAGTTAAAATTATTTAATTAGGAATAGGCGCGCCATCTACTGTAAGTTAATTGTACTATGACTTTAACCTTCGCGCAAGTGCATGCAATAAGTCGACAAAGCTTTACCGCAATCTGTTGAATGGTATGGCAGCGCATAAAATACAAACAAACAAAAATTTTTATATATTAGAAAAGTGTAATAGTATATAAATTAAAATTTTGTACAGCCGACTTCAATTTAAGTTATTAAGAATAACTCAAAAACTATTGGCCTGTACTTGATCAAATTCATATGGGACCACACGAGAAGTACCAGCTTTCAAATAAAAACAGAATCATCGAAACCGGTTCACCCAGTAAAAAGTTATGAGGTTATGTTAACACACATAAAAAAACATACAGTCGAATTGAGTACCGTCTTCTTTTTGGAAGTCGGCAGAAAATTTAGTATGTCACGTAATTGATTTATTCGTATATACATATGCTTATTGAATTAGGATTTCGTTATTATTTTTCATTTATTAATTTATTACAGCCTATCAAATATCCACTGCTAAACATAGGCCTTCCTCTTAGATTTATTTATTATATTTATAGATTAGTGTGAAATTGTTGCACGCTTGGCAAGCGGGTTGGCAACCGCCGTCACGGTACGAATTTGGCGGATGGGCTCTAGGCGAGAAAAAGTGTAAGATTTTTCCGTCAAGACCCCCTTTCTATGGTGCGAGCGAGATGGAATAATATCCATTTCCCTCGCACTTTTTCTTATCTTGCCATAAAATAAATATTATTTTAAATGACGCTTAATTTTAATAGACGCTAGTAATTCATTTATTTGTATTTGTTAATCAATAATATAATACGTTTATCAATAATAATATACTACGAAAGGAACTTCGTACTAACCGAGTGTTCCACGACAGTCACGCATGTTTTTTATTATTATTCAGTTGTTATCAGGTTCTGCTCCCCAACTTTTGTTTCAGTTTCCCTTGACGCCTCTTACCATATCCACGAGATGATATGGCATATTAAGTTTATAACCATGTATACATATAACCATAGATATAACCATGTATGTATACATGTAAATGTATATGCTATATGTATGTATATTTAAACATATATTGTGTATATATGTACAATGTATAGGTACATATTTTTGATATATGTACAGTGAACATATATTTTTTGGCAACAATTGTCTTTGGCATCCAGGATTGAATGGCAGAGAATGCCACATGGCATTAAGTCCGCTCTTTGTACCCTTAACTCTAAGGTGTCGCATTTAAGCTTCTTAATTAATAATTTATTTTTTAATTAAAAAAATATGGGGTTGTGGAATTTCTTACTACAACTACACGGCGTTGTTCAACCGAAATAAAAAAATATTCATAATTAGTAAACTAAATTTAGGCATTTTGTGAACACAAAATATATTATTATTTTCTAGTATATTGTTGTAAATTATCATCATTCATCATCATTACAGCCCTTCACAAGTCCACTTTTGAACATAGGCCTCCCCCAAGGAATGCCATAAAGCAGCGTCCTGAGCCATCTGCATCCATCGAATTCCTACGGCTCAGAAGGGAAATCGGTCTGTAGTTCTTCAAGAGAGCGTTGTCACCTTTCTTGTAGAACAAGACCACCGCACTTATGCTCCACGCCTCCGGTGTAATGCCACCATGGAGGACGGAATTAAAGAGCTTTTGAAGGACTTTAAGTACCGGTTTTCCACCCGCTTTCAGAAGCTCCGCTGTAATCCCATCCTCGGCTGGGGCCTTGCCTTTTTTAAGGTCCTGGAGAGCCATTCCAATCTCGCTCAGACTGACATCCAGAATATCATCGGAATAGTGTCGGATAAGACTTGCTCTTGGATTGTTACTACTAACGCGGGAAAAAGCAACATAGAGTTGGCCATGTGCAAAACAGTCAGTACTGAGGTACACTCCTACAACGCGTAAAGTTTGACCTTGCGCTTTATTTACGGTCATCGCATAACACACGCTCACTGTAACTGGGAACTGAACGCGCTTAAAACTGAAAGGAAAGTTACTTCTTAATAGAAGGTTTTTGGGCAGTGCTGCCAGATAAAAAATACTAATTCAGCTCTAGGACAACACAAAAAGCGCTAGATTTCATGAAAACAGCGCTTTAAAAAAGCCCTAGATTTCGCGCTAAATTAACTACAAACAAAGTTTGTGTTTTTTTATATAATCATAATAAAGAAAACAACATTAAGTTTTTTTTCTGGCAATATTTTTTGATGTATCAATACTTCGCAGGACATCGACTTATAATTATGGCAATTGCTGTCAACAGTAGTTAGTACTGTACGAACAATAAAAATGTCATTAATTGTTTTAAAGTGCAATGTATTTCGCAACTTAGTTTCAGATGTCAGCATCTGATTGCGGTTGCTACACAGTTTCTTTGTGTTATAACTTCTTTTAAGTAACTTTTAACTTAGCTGTGCTCTAAGCAACTGACTGAAACTGAATAAAGCAAAATAAATGCGTTGCCAAAACCATGAACAAATACTTTAATAAAGGGGTTTCCCCGCTTGTAGTCGTCGGTAAAAAAATCAAGTTGATCATCCTAAAGGGGAAGCCAGGAGATCCATAGCACAGGGTATCCTAGTTTGGACTCGTCTCCCATGCTCTTTGTTTTGTGGAAAAAATATGTTTGAAAAAGATAAACTGCAATGTACTATTTGTGGGAAAAAATAATAAAGGTCATAATTATTATTATCGGTAATGTGGACTAACAGTGCTGCTATAAAAGAGTTAATAACCCGCTAGTCGCTAAAATATTGAAATGTGTGCTAAATACACCAAAAAGCGCTAGATTAAGCTAGGGCTAAAATTTCGAAATGCGCGCTATACATTCCAAAAAAGCGCTAAATCTAGTTCCCAAAGCGCTAAAGTGGCAGTACTGATTTTGCGTATATTATAAATACAATATCACGACATTTCGTTACAAAATTTTTATTTTTGGTCGGATTCCGTTGTATGGCTTCGATGGATACAAATTTCTTCAGTAAGTCTCAATACGATTCATCGGCGAAAAATCTCAACACAGCAATTCAGAAAAGTTTGTAATTTGTACAACTCCATCTATTACGTCCTTTGTATGAGAAAACATCCTTTTTAAATCTATTTTTGTGTTTTAAGTATAAATATATTAATTATTATGGAACGTTTTCTTTTTTACACACAAATCTTTTTATTACTATTTCTGAGATTTTATGGCGCCATTGAACAAATTCGAACCTACATTTCAAAATAATAATCATTACTTTCGATAGAATTAACCAATTTTAATAAAACAAAGATTAAATGTAACTCGAAGATACGCTTTATGATTTTCTTAACGATTTCTTTGAAAATAAAAGATGTTTACATTAGACGTGATGCGTTCATATAATAACAGACAAATAGACATACAGACAATTCTAAAAATTATAAAATGTTCTTATTTAATTATTTTCAGTTCCCCATAATGATTTTAGCCACCAAAATATATACCTATACAATGTACAGAAAGAGACACAATATGTTATCATCATTTTTATTATATGTATATATTTAAAGAGAGATGGCGCTGCTAACATCAATTCTAAAAATAAAAGAGATTAATTGACGCGATTGATACATTATATAAAACGCAAGAGTACTTATAAATCAGTGCCTGCACAGTAAGCAAAAAATAAAGTTTGACTCTCGCCAAAACCAACGATTTGTTAATAGCTCTTTTAAAATTTGATTTACCACATAGAGTACTCGGCGGTAAAGAATAAATTGAGTTTATCAACACGCAGTAGGGCAGCGAGTAATATAATAAAGATTAGCAGTAAATATGAAAACTCATCTACAGGAAAAAAAACATTGCAATTGCATTACATTTTCACAACACCACCATCTATCGAAGAAATGGGAAAACTATTGTGCTTCAGATTTAGTTAATAAGGTTAATATATTTTTGTATAATATATTTAATACGTTTTTTAATACTTTTGTTTACTGCGTTTTAGATATACATAATTATATCATTATTTTACATAATTTAACTATGATTTATGATATGATATTAGTTTAAAATGCACCTGATGACTCAAACAAAGCCACCGTTGAGCAAATTCGTACCTATACTTCCCTACCCATACTTCAGAATATTTATCATTACTTTTGATGGAATGAACTGATTTTAATGAAATAAAGACTAAATGTAACCCGAAGATACACTTTATAATTTCCTTAACAATTCTTATGATATAAATTAGTACTTTATACGTGATACGTTAACAAACAAACAGACAGACAGACAGACAGACAGAAAATTCTAAAAATGGTAGAAATGTATTTAATTACTTATTTTTAGTACCCCTCAATCACTTTTATTACAAAAATATAAAATGTACAGACATCTGCTATTTACAGTTTTATTATATGTATAGATTAAATAAATCTAAGGGGTTATTATAGCGATGTTTTTCGATATTTTCGTTTGTTTTTAGTGCTTTATGGGTTACTAGTTTCTTTACGCGGCTCCGTCCCCTTAGAAAAAGAAACGAAAAGGAACATAGAGGACGTTAATTACCTTGCAATAGTTTTATTTTTTCTTTGTAAAAGGTTATTATTTATGTCAATCCAGAATATGATCAACCTGTATGCCAAATTTTATGGAAATCCGTTTAGCCGTTTATACATGATTAAGTAACATCTAAATATATTAAACACTTAACATTATTCACATATCATCATATATATTATAGGTAGATAGATGTTATGATAATTTTATGAATTTTTGAATAGTCCAGAGGATACGGATAGTTAATATAATTTTTTTTTGTGGTAAACTTACAGCCCTACTGATTCCAATTGGCTACTACAGCCAAAAGTCTAAATAACGTGCTTGGCGGTGAAGGAAAACGTGAGAAAACCGGCACATAAATTTGATTAAAATAATTAAAAATTAAAAATAATTTTGTATAGCCGACTTCAATATAAGTTAGAAATCCAGCACCCAGTAAAAAGTTATGAGGTAACACACATAAAAAAAACATACAGTCGAATTGAGTACTGTCTCCTTTTTGGAAGTCAGCAGATAAATACGTCGGGGACATGTGAAGTCCACCCCACGTATTGGAGTAGTGAGGAGGATTAATCGCTCCATAACTATCACTCACTCCGTATAGTGGCGGGTAAGAATACTCACTACCCCATATCTTCCCGTGAGTTTCGTAAAAGGCAACAGAGGGAAACTGAGGCAGAAGATGGGCAGCAGCATCTTTCTGATAACAGTAAAAAGCAATAAAAAACTGTGGTTGCCAACCGTGGCAACTTTGGCAATATACCCCCCATGAGCAATGACATTAATAAACGGCCCCCAGTCCCCGACGGCCCCGCTATTCCTGGCTACGGTGGCGACCATGGTAACGGCGGGGCAGGAGGTGCTAAGAATCTCCGGTGGAGATTTGGTTGCCACCTACGACGGCTCGACCTGGCAACTTATAACGCACCCTGAGGACTGACGAGAAGATCCTGGAGCTGGAAGAAGAGATAGACAAGTTGCGCTGGAATATTATAGGATTATCTGAAGTCTGAAGAGCAGGGAAGGACATGGGAATCCTGGAATCGGGCAAATTTTTCTATCACCGGGAGGGCGACCATCTGTCCCAAGGAGTTGTTGGATTTACCGTCCATTCCAGTCATTGCTTGGCATACGCATCTCACGACATCAGCAAGATGAAACTGGAATTTTTAATGCGTTAAAAATATAATTGCCTTAATATGCGAAGAGGTTATAATGTATAATTAACAAACTTATTCGCATATCATCCTCTAAAAGCTTGTGCTTGTTACATTGGGCTAATACGGAATACAATATTGACTGACAGCTTCGTAATGGCTCAGGTATATTATATTATAATTAACCCTGCTTCACAAAAGAAATCAAGTTTGATGACGGCACACTAGAAAAATTATTAAAATTACCTTAAAATAATATTGTTACGGCTTAGTTTGAGATTTTACTAGTAACTAATATATTCGTCATATTAGGCACTTGTCCCACCGCCAACGAGGATGTGATTAGCTATCGACTATTTTCTCGCTAAAGAAACGAACAATAGATATAGATCCCGTAGTAATACAAGAGATAATACATATATTAATAGTTGATCGCTGACTGTTCACACTGCCGGCAAGAACTTTCTCAGAAGTTTGATGCAGCGACAAGAGTTATTAAAGAAAAAACTCGCTCAGCGATGCTCGCTTGACGGTCGCAACTCACGCCGAGAGACCAACCAGCGGTCATTTTACTCTACAGTCCGGATCTGAGCGCACTTGCTTATAGTCCAGCCACAAAACTATCGGAACTCACTCGCTTCTCGCTGCTCGCCAACTCTTATCTAGTTTCCAGCTATACTCGCTTCTTGTTCAATGTTGGTGGTGGGAGTGTGCCTATAAGTAACTAAAAAAGCCCAGCGGATCTTTAAGTGGGCCGGCCATGTATCTCAAAGAACAGATAATGATGAGGAATAAAAGTTCTTGAATATCAGCATCGTATTAGCAAAAGTAGACGACCCCTATTAATATTAGTAACGAGCTGATAAAACATGTAGAAATCGATTATTGTAGGTGGCTTAGGGCTATTCTTTTGTGAAAATCTATAGATGAGGTATATGCTTAGTAATGAATTTGTGGTAAACTGTAATGATGATATAACAATTTCTTATATTTACACTTGTACTACGCTTTGAATAAAAGCAAATTTATGAATATTATCGCCTTTTTATTAATTATTTTTTAAATATTAATAAAAAGAAGAAGAGAGAATTTTCTTAATTTGACTTCATTTTGAATCCCGACGTTTCGGGTACTTTACAGCACTCATGGTCATGGATGATTAAGGTGTTAGACGTTTTGATGTCATAGGTAAGAGAACATATAGGTGACGGAAAACACCGAGAAATCTGCAGTCTGTAAACATGGTCAAGATCGCACTCGCCATTACATCAGATTTTATAAACAATTTATTCTCGCAAAAGAACACCAATTCCAACCAATTAGGCTATTTAAATTTAATAGAAAATATAGTTGAAGGTACCATCTGCTTGGGATCTCATAATTAATAAAATTAAATTCAAGCCCGAGCATAGCACCAGACTTCAAGATACATTAAACTCTACACTAAGTAGACCAGACCTAAAATAAATATCCAAAAGCTGAAAGTAGCCCGTTATAGTTCAAATTCGTGGATTGTCGAAAACAAAGGGGGTCATGAAGACTGAGCGTCTGGTTGTCCGATGGTAACAAGGGAAGGGATAATAGATGGAATATAATATAAAAAACGAATCATGTAATTCCTGCGCACACTCTCTGGAATGTATCCTATTTATGTGACCTTTTTTGTTTGAAGTTGGTTTAAGTCACTGACCGATGGACTGTTAGCTCATTTAATATAAAATGAGAGAGAGAGACATGCACAAACATTAAATCTAATCCTGGTCTAACATTAAGTAGGTGGGCGGGTCGTAACCGAGTAACCAGTTCATTAACTTGATTATATGGAATAAATATTTTTGCAAGTACACATCAATAATTAACCTAAAAATTTTAATGCACTTAGTTTCGGACACCATAAATGTTAAGAATGATTGACGGGAGGTACTTTTAAATAACAGTAATTAAAAGCGTGTTCGTGTCGGATTATCAAGCGTTCGCTAAATAAATTATACTATAGTGGTCGTCCAGTGCTGGAAATTCGACCGTAATTCCGTAATTTAATGTTTAATGTAAAAAGTATAAAATAAACGCTTTTTTGCCTTGACATACACTCCACAGACTATAGTAAAAGGAACATTAGAAATCACACAAAATTCACACGTCATTCAATCAATCTGTCAGTAATTATATTGTGGATGGCATAAAACACACAGTGTTGTTCTATGTTTTGTGGCAACGTTTTAATAAAATTCTTTGGCGACAATCTCTACTCTGATTCAGATTCAGATTTTTTATTTGCCACAATGTAAGACGGTACATCATTAAGTGTTTCACTAGGGCATCTCCATAACATACATTTATTTATTTATTTATTATTAAATAAAAACTGTTACAATATTGCTATGCAGCAAAGCGAAAAACCACGCAGGATTGTGTTGCGTACCATTCCGTCTACATTTACAAAAATGGGGATAACAACTAATATTTGTTAAGGAACATTTTAATTTATACTTTATGTTAACTTCATTAAATTCACTTCTAAATTTATTATACAGACTATTTATTAAGCGAGGTATTATGTATGCGCTGGTGCGCTCACCATATTTATTTTTGGATGGTATTGTTATTAATTTTTTTTGAGTTACTTTTCGGGTCTGAATTTTGTTTGAGACTGTATGTTGTATACCTAAATTAAAGAATTGTTCTTTTAACAATTGATATTGGACTTTATCATGGATATTGAGTACCTTGCAGTGTTTAAATATAAAGTTTTCATTCATAGACGAATATTTTTTTACTACGTCAACTGATTCCGATGACTACATTATTTTAAGTGCTATGCGGTCGGTTTTTACTTTTTAAAGTTAAATTAATGAATAAACGCGTGACATTATTATTGATGAATGTTAAAAAGCTAAGGACTCATAATTTGCCTGGAATTATTTGGACTCTAAATCAAAATAGTCACAAGTAGTTTATAACAATCTAAAAGCTTGGAGTAGTTGTTTATAAGACCAACCGGTAGTCAAGTAAAATACTGTTGATATATAGCAAGTGCTAGATCTTTATTAATATATGTTAACAGGAAAATATACTCGCCGTAAATCATTGTTTGCAGATTCTTCGTGTACCTCAACAGGTCGCCGCAGAGGTATCCATAATTCAGAAGCGTTCAAATCCATTTGCGGTTTGCTCTAACGATGAACGGAAGGCGTTTTAAGAGGCTACATTTAAAAAAAAAGTATTTATACTCAAAATACTGTTTCTTTACAATGCCCTGATTTTATTGAACTAAAAATACGAAACTTATTATTCTTCGTTGATTATATTGTGTATCTCTCATAATGTAAACATTTTGTGTCCCTTTCATTAACTTGAGTTTTCAAGTTATCCTATATTAAGTATTTTTAAAAAAATAACAAAAATAAATAGGAAATGTAAGCTAATGCACCTTTGCGACATTGTGTTACACTCTGTATGGCTATCCATTTATTTTCTGCCAACTTACAAAAAGGAGACAGTACTCAATTCGACTCTATGTTTTTTATGTGTGTTACCTCATAACTTTTTACTGGGTGTACCGATTTCGATGATTCTTTTTTTATTTGAAAGCTGGTACTTCTCGTGTGGTCTTTGTCCGTGAATTTGATCAAGGTCAGACCGATAGTTTTTGAGTTATTCTTAGTAACTTATATTGAAGTCGGCTGTACAAAATTTTTAATTTCAAATTATGACATCTAAGAGATAATATGGTCAAAATCAATTTGATCATGATCAATTATAAAATTTTCCCTACACAACAGCCACACTAATGATACATATAATGAATTTATATATAACTAGCTGGTACCTGGCGCGTTGCTGCCGCAGAAGAAATAATTGTGGAAATATCATTTTAAATTTGTAATATGTAGTTAAAATTATTTAATTAGGAATAGGCGCGCCATCTACTCTAAGTTAATTGTACTATGACTTTAACCTTCGCGCAAGTGCATGCAATAAGTCGACAAAGTTTTACCGCAATCTGTTGAATGGTATGGCAGCGCATAAAATACACACAAACATAAATTTTTATATATATATATATATATATATATATATATATATATATATAATTTAAAATTAAAAATTTTGTACAGCCGACTCAATTTAAGTTATTAAGAATAACTTTAAATTTTGAGTTATTAAGAATAACTCAAAAACTATTGGCCTGTACTTAATCAAATTCATATGGGACCACACGAGAAGTACCAGCTTTCAAATAAAAAAAAATCATCGAAACCGGTTCACCCAGTAAAAAGTTATGAGGTTATGTTAACACACATAAAAAAAACATACAGTAGAATTGAGTACCGTCTCCTTTTTGGAAGTCGGCAGAAAATTTAGTATGTCACGTAATTGATTTATTCGTATATACATATGCTTATTGAATTAGGATTTCGTTATTATTTTTCATTTATTAATTTATTACAGCCTATCAAATATCCACTGCTAAACATAGGCCTTCCTCTTAGATTTATTTATTATATTGCACGCTTGGCAAGCGGGTTGGCAACCGCCGTTTTTTGGAACGAAGTTCCTTATCGCACGGTACGAATTTGGCGGATGGGCTCTAGGCGAGAAAAAGTGTAAGATTTTTCCGTCAAGACCCCCTTTCTATAGTGCGAGCGAGATGGAATAATATCCATTTCCCTCGCACTTTTTCTTATCTTGCCATAAAATAAATATTGTTTTAAATGACGCTTAATTTTAATAGACGCTAGTAGTTCATTTATTTGTATTTGTTAATCAATAATATAATACGTTTATTAATAATAATACACTTCGAAAGGAACTTCGTACTAACCGAGTGTTCCACGACAGTCACGCATGTTTTTTATTATTAATCAGTTGTTATCAGGTTCTGCTCCCCAACTTTTGTTTTAGTCTCCCTTGTCGCCTCTTACCATATCCACGGGATGATATAGCATATTAAGTTTATAACCATGTATACATATAACCATAGATATAACCATGTATATTTATATATGTATATTTAAACATATATTGTGTATATATGTACAATGTATAGGTACATATTTTTAATATACGTACATTGAACATATATTTTTTGGCAACAATTGTCTTTGGCATCCAGGATTGAATTGGCATTAAGTTCGCTCTTTGTACCCTTAATATATATATAATTTGTACATTTAAGCTTCTTAATTAATAATTTATTTTTAATTAAAAAATATGGGGTTGTGGAATTTCTTACTACAACTACACGGCGTTGTTCAACCGAAATAAAAAAAATATTCATAATTAGTAAACTAAATTTAGTCATTTTGTGAACACAAAATATATTATTATTTTCTAGTATATTGTTGTAAATTATCATCATTCATCATCCTAATAGCCCTTCACAAGTCCACTGTTGAACATAGGCCTCCCCCAAGGAATGCCATAAAGCAGCGTCCTGAGCCATCTGCATCCATCGAATTCCTACTGCGACTTCTTACCAGGTCGTCACTCCATCTAGTGGCGGACGCCCTACACTTCGTTGAGTACGAGGCTGCCACTCGAGAACCTTTTTTCCCCATCGTTTGTCAGTTCTTCGAGCTATATGGCCGGCACATTGCCACTTCATCTTACTAATCCTTTGGGCTAGGTCGGTAACTCTGGTTCTACTGCGGATATCCTCATTTATAAGTTTATCACGCAGAGAAAACCTGAGCATAGCCCTCTCCATAGCTCGTTGAGCGACCTTGAGATTCCTCATACGGTCAGCAGTAAAGGACCACGTCTCATATCCGTAAGTCATCACTGGCAACACGCACTAGTTGTACAATTTCGTTTTCAGCCTGTACGCTGTCAAATCTGCTGAAGACTGTAGCTTCATTTCCCGTCTAATAGCCATGAGATTGAGAGAACAGAGATGAGATTAAGAGTATGATCGGGGAGTTTTTGTGTTCTTCTGCGGCAGGTCCAATTTCTAAGAGCTTGTCATTCATATCGTCCACTGCATTGCAATCTTCTAGGCATTTAAAATGGTTTTGTAGTTCGAGCTGAAAGGTTTCGGGACTTTGGATTAGATCACGAGCGGGACGGAGCGTTGACTTCATTAGACGACACCTCTCCAACTTAACGTTTAGGTTCAGTGTACCTCTAACCATTCGGTGATCGTTGCCGGTTTCCACCCTCGCAATCACTGAGACATCATTGAACAGTTGTCGTCTACTCGTCATAATGAAGTGAATCTCATTTTTTGTCAAACCGTCGGGGCTCGACCAGGTCCACTTCCTGTGCGAGCGCTTCTGGAAAAAAGAATTCATCATAAAGAGACTCTCTTTCTTCATAAAGTCAGCCAGCTTCTGGCCCCTTGGGTTCCGTTACCCTATTCCAAATTGCCCTACCTTCAGCTTACCATTCTCTCTTGTGCCTAGTTTTGCGTTGAAGTCTCCCATTAACACCGCATAGTGTGTTTTGGAGGAATGTATGGCTCTAGATATATCCTCATACATTTCCTCCACCCCCACATCAGGATGTGCCGAGGTTGGTGCGTAAACCTGTATGACCTTCAGCGAATAATATTTGGTGATTCTGAGTATAAGGTACGCAACCCTCGTTGACACACTGTCAATCTTTACAACGTTGTTAACGAGAGACTTGTGTACGATAAATCCGACACCTACTTGGGACAGATGGTATCCCTCCCGGTGATAGAACAAGTTGCTGGATTCGAGGATTACCATGTCCTCTCCCTCTCTTCGGACCTCGGATAATCCTATAATATTCCAGCGCAACTTGTCTATCTCTTCCTACAGCTCCAGGATCTCATCAGTCCGTGCGTGCGTTATATGATGCCAGGTCGAGTCGTCTTAGTTGGCAACCGAACCTCCACCGGAGGTTCTTAGCATTCCCTGCCCCGCCGTTACCATGGTCGCCACCGTAGCCACGAATGGTGAGGCCGCCGAGGACTGGGGGTCGTCTTCGTTACTTTAATCATGGGGGTATATTGCCATGGTTGCCACGCTTGGCAAGCGGGTTGGCAACCGCAGTTTTTTATTGTTGTATTGCCTTTATCAAAAAGATGCTGCTGAGCATCTTCTACCTCAGTTTCCCTCTGTCGCCCTTACGACACCCATGGGAAGATATGGGGTAGTGGGTTTTCTTACCTGCCACTGCACGGAGTTTGTTGTAAATTATACTTAATATTAATTAAGTAAATGAATAATCCTTGGAAATGACACAACGTTAAAAGCATTTATGCTACGCAGTAAATAATATAAGATAACACGAAAATAGATGCAGTTTGCAAACCAACAGCAGCACTGCTTTTTACGACGTGACACAGGGCAACCTCTCCGCAATATAACCTTCTTTATGAGTATTTACTCTAAGAATTACCACAACAGACTAAATCATTACACCGATTCAAAACTCACAGACATAATATATATGTAAGCTAATATAATCGGGAGCTCACAGAATGACTGACTTGAGAGTTTCATGCGTCGCACTTTATGCTGCTTAAACGAGTGGAGGTTTTAGGGTTCTTTTTTATAGTTCTACCGTCTTCGTTGTATTTTCTTTTATTTTCCATAGTTAACATTATGCAAATCTTTATGCTTTATACCTTATAAATCCGCTTTAATGTTCTAACTTGCACTCATCAGACTAGGATATGTTTCTTTACATTAAATGCATGCTCATCCTGTTATTGGTAGTAAATGAATCCAATGCACGCGCATTTTATCACTGGCGAAAACTACGAGATAAATCTACCTTCGTACGGTACAATTAAGAAGGAGCAAATCTCAGTAGTAAACGCAATAAGTTTCGAACGATGAGAATAATAACATTTTATAATGGATGTCGGAACATTTATAATAATTACATCATTCTATTGACAGGCCCATTAATATCTGATCAGTTCTGCGAATGGTGCAGACTATGGATTATGTGGAGATGATTAATTCATTTCAAATATACAATAACTAGCTGTGCCCGTGGTTTCACCCACGTATATCACGCGTCTGCGCCTTGCGACATGCGAACTTCGAGAGAGACATCACGATGGACGGTTGCTGAATTAACAAAGATTTAAAAAGTGAAATATGTTACTAAAATTACATGGTTAACGTAATTGGTGGTTACGCATGATACAGGTACTGATATGAATAATGTGGCCTAGTTTGTACCGGCGTTACTATTTCACATTTTTACATGAAAAAGTAGTTATTGTGACATAACACATGGTATCGCAGACTTTTTTGTAGATATTGATATCTTCTATAAAACTGAAGTACATTACTTTGCTCTATTATCAATAGAGTTTCCGCAGCGTACGCGATATAAGGATTCTTTTTGGTATTTTTTCACACCTTGGGTTACATTAACGAAGTTTTAATATGGATCCCTAACTTTTTTTAAATATTATATAGCCTATGTTCATCAGGGATAATGTAGGATTCTAATGGTGAAAGAATTTTTCAAATCGGTCCAGTAGTTTCGGAGCCTATTCAATTCAAACAAACAAACAAATCTTTCCTCTTTATAATAGTAGTGTAGATGTAGATGTAGATGTAGAAGTGTAGACTATACCTAATATTAAGGTCACAAGGTTTTTTTTTGTAAGAATTACCTTAGAGAAAAAACTACAAATGTACTTAAAATAAAAAGATTAATGATGCCAAATATTATGTAAAATAACATGACCTTTTTATACATTAAAACAACAGCGTATGTACAACATCCACTGACCAGTTGGTGGACTGTGTGCTCGTCTGCTAACTTTTATTCTTTAAAAATAACGCACTGACTAAAAAACGAATGAATTAATAATAATAATAAAGGTAAACGTATTCGGAGTCGGAACAAACATTTTTAAGTACCAGCACAGAATAAATAATAGTACTACGTAAAAGTAGGTTAAGAAGTGATGGTTCTGAAGAGATTTTTAGTTTTTATTGCAATATGCACTAGAAAAGGATGTCCATATTTAATTTTGCATGCCGTAAGCGCCTAAGCTATGTTCTACTAGGGCCTAAAAATTAAGATTCCAATTTCTTTTATAAATTTATTACAAAATAAATGTTATTGAATTTTTATTATCATAACTCAGTACTAGACTAATAAGATTTTTTTATATAGAATAAGGGTGACAAACGAGCACACAGTCCACCTGATGGTAAGTGGTTGCTGTGGTCCATAGACATCTACATCTATCCTCGATTACAAATCAAAATGCAGATGCGTTGTCACCCTTGAGCACTAAGATGGAATGCGTATTCGTTTCCAGTAAAAAAGGGTCTCCGATTCTCTACATTCACCATACGAAACACAGCAGCGTTATGCTGCTATTTTACGATGGTATTCTGTGAGAGTGTGGTCGTTCCCCGGTCGAGCCGAACCGTTCGTGCTACAACTATACTACTAATATAGCTGCAACATGGCTTTACCAAGTATAATAAAATACCGGGCAATAACCTGTACTAGTCAAAGAAAAAAAATACTACCGTACAATTACCCTGTAGCGGCCGGTGTAAGAATATTCAGTAGCCTATATCATCCTGTAGGTGTCGTAAGAGGCGACAGAACAAATGAGGAGATGGACACCAGCGTCTTGCTAATAACGACTAAATATAATAATAAAATTGCGCTTTGCAACCAGCTTGCCAAGCGTGGCAACTATGGTAAATATCCAATATGCAATACATAGAGGAGACCTATGTTTAGCAGTGGACTTTAATAGGCTGTACCACTATTCCCAACACCACTACACTAGGCTTTAATAGTGCACATCATCGATAATACTTTTCATCTTGCTCTAAACGAGCCATAAAATCCTAGGAATCAGCCCCCGCTGTTTATGTTTTACTAGTTTACTTTACCTTATTTTTAACATTTTTAATTTATTATTCAAACCGGAACTTAGTAATCGCCACACAACCGCGTAGTTGCAGAACTTGGTTAGAACTTGACTAAAGATCAATAAATGCAATGTCCACTCCATAATAACTCTGTTCCTTGATTATAACTAATATAGCAGTAATCGCGATGCTCTTTTAATTAAAGCTTAAGAACTTTCTTTGCGGCAGTGCGTTTCAGAATACAGAGCCTGTTTTACTTTAGATATTTAACATACAATAATAGATCTTAGTATTTTTGCATAAAAGCCAAAATTCTATAAAGCCAAATACTGCAATATCATTTTCGCATTTGATTCGACAAACCTAAATTATAAAGTTTGATTACAATATTACGTAATAAAAAAATTATTTAGCTATACTATGTTCACGCAGAGAAACTCCGAGCATAGCCCTCTCCATCTCGTGATAAACTTAGGAATGAGGATATCCGCAGTAGAACCAGAGTAACCGACATAGCCCAACGGATTAGTAAGCTGAAGTGGCAATGGGCCGGCCATATAGCTCGAAGAACCGACAACCGATGGGGAAGAAAGGTTCTCGAGTGGCAGCCTCGTACCGGTAGGCGAAGTGTAGGGCGTCCCCCCACGAGATGGAGTGACGACCTGGTAAGACATGCAGGAAGTCGATGAATGCAGGTGGCTCAGGAACGTGCTTTGTGGCATTCTTTGGGGGAGGCCTATGTTCAGCAGTGGACTTGTGAAGGGCTGTAATGATGATAATGATGATGATGATACTATGTTCATATTTTGCTTATATATAATCGTATAATTTCTGAGAGATTTAGGGCAGAGAAGTGTACGCTGAGCTGTCACAGTGCGTTTTGTCGGGCTAGTATACATGTCTTCGGAATATTTTTTATATTTCTCATAACTGGTAACATTTATTGCTATGCGGATGACAGCACTGGTGATGCTCTATACACCGGCCGTGCCAATATTTTTCGGGAAAACGTCGCTGAGTACCGGAACAAACTTGTGTCTGAAGTCGAGTCTTTGCTGAGCAAAGTCTCGGATTGGGGTCGACTAAATCTAGTCCAGTTTAATCCTCAGAAGACACAAGTTTGCGCGTTTACCGCTAAAAAGAACCCCTTTGTCGTATTTCCTCAGTTTCAAGGCACTCCCCTTCTTACCTCAGCCAGTATCGGTATCCTCGGAGTCGACATATCGAGTGACGTGCAGTTTCGTGGTCACTTGGAAGGGAAGGCCAAATTGGCCTCTAAAAAGCTTGGCGTGCTCAGCAGAGCGGGACAGTATTTCATGCCGGCACACCGCCTGCAACTTTACAAGGCGCAAGTTCGGCCTCACATGGAATACTGTTCCCATCTCTGGGCAGGGGCTCCCCAGTGCCAGCTCCTTCCACTTGACCGCATCCAACGCAGAGCTGCGCGAATCGTCGACGACCGAGCCCTTTCCGATCGGCTCGATTCATTGGCACTGCGAAGAGATGTTGCATCCCTTTGCATTTTCTTTCGCATCTACCATGGGGAGTGCTCTGAGGAATTGTTCGGATTAATCCCAGCCGCCAAATTTCACGAACGCACATCGCGGCAGAACTCCCGATACCATCCACACCATCTGGATGATTGGCGGTCCACCACTGTGCAATTTAGAAGATGTTTTCTTCCTCGCACGACCTCCTTGTGGAATCGATTACCATCAGCGATTTTTCCGGACCGATACGACTTAGGGACCTTCAAGAAAAGAGCGTACTCCTTTTTAAAAGGCCGGCAACGCATCTGCGATTCCCCTGGTGTTGCAGTTGTTCATGGGCGGCGGTAGTCACTTACTATCAGGTGAGCCGCATGCTCGTTTGCCCCCTCTCCTATAAAAAAAAACATGCAGATTTCTTCACTATGTATGCATGCAGATATATGCAGGTTCACCCACTGCCGAGCACGTGGTAAAATCAGTAAACCTCCTATGCTGTAAGCGAATAAAAAAAATTAAATTTTATCAAAAAAAGTCAAAGAACTTTATTTTAATAAAAACTGTAGTGGTGACACTGCCGGCTTAAAGGAACGAACAAGTGAACATAATGATAAGTCGGTGTAGTGATCCATAGACTCTCTATCTCTCTTATAATCGATTAAGAAATAAAGTGAAGAAGCGTTATCACCTCTGTGGGTTAAGATGGAATGCCTCGTTACCAGTAAAAGGATCTCCGGTTGTCGTCACTTACCATAAGAAACACAGCAGTATTACGCTGCAATTTTACGCTGGTACTCTGTGAGTTTGGTTTTTTCCATCTGAGGCGAAATGTTAAGCCCTTGCACCTACGTGAAATCTCAAACTCATCAGGAGTTCTTATATTGTAGATCTAATTTATTGTAGTTTATTGTAGCGTTTATTTAAAGAACAAAAACTAGTACCTATCGATATTTGCCGGATTAATTGTTCATAACTTGTTATTTAAAATACATTCATAAATAAATATATCTAGGAGACTTTGAAGCACAGTGGCTAAGCGTATTTGTGAAGTGATGCGGGTAACAGGTTACATTTCCTCAAGGGACAAGTAGGTATTTATACGGTCTTTAAATATTTTTTCTGGGTATGAATGTCCGTTTGTATGCCATTTCTGAAAGTAGGCCTTTATGAGAGAAAAGTGAACAGAGAATCTAAGAATTTAACGTTATTTTTAATTTTATTTAACTTCAAGTTAATTATAAGTAAAAAAAAAAGAAAAAAAAACAATGATATAAAAAGTTAAAAATAAAATGATTTATTGATTTACAATGATACAATTTAAAGCAGTCGCAAGGGCCCCTGTACTAGGTTGGTTACCTGTGTTACTGGGTACCCCGCTCATCCACCAAGACTATACAATATTAATCAATAAATAACAAAAGGCAAGGCATGCGCTAGCATTAAGGAGTAATGTAATTTATAATATAATAAGTGTGTGTGTGTGTGTGTGTGTGTGTGTGTGTGTGTGTGTGTGTGTGTGTGTGTGTGTGTGTTTGTGTGTGTGTGTGTGTGTTGTGGGTATGTGAGCAGTGCTTTAACAATTGGTGAGGCTGTTCCAAGTATAAAAGTTAAGTAATAAATTGTTCAGTTTCCTCGTAGTTTAGTTTTAATAAAAATTGTGTTACTACACGTTTGACTTTAGTCCACGTCAGGGGGTTAATATGCAATCTGCTATTAAATTTATTGTAAAGAGATATGGATTGGAATGCGTATTGTTTTTGCTTAAATTTTGTTTTATTTTGTGGTATATGGCAAATTTTGGTGCTCCTACGTTTTGGTGTATGATGACGTATATAAATGTCGATGAGTGTTTAGGATGCAATTCAATATATAAATCTGGCGAGTGCTAAGCAATTTATAAGACTTATGTAGTTCAAAAGTTGAAAATCGAAACGGTTTAAAGAACATTACCTTAATTAAAGATCTTTGAGCTCTTTCTAGTGCTATTATACGTGTTTTTGCTGCACCACCCCAAACAGGTATACAATAACTCAGTACCGATTGCACAAGAGCTTTGTAGATGGTAATGAGGGTCGTTTCATTTGCAACACACCTGAGTTTTTTGAACACCCATGTTAGTTTTCTTATCCTGTCAGCGATGCTTTCAATGTGCTGACTCCATGTAAGATGCTGATCAATAGTTACACCGAGATATTTAATGGTACTAGTCCTGGTGATTTTATCACATGAGCAATTACTATAGCTATTTAAATAAGGATTATGGCAGGTATGAACTGTTAGATTAAAATTAGAATCAGGTTGTGTATTTTTCCGTATAGAAAAAGGAATGAATTTAGTTTTATTAATATTTAGGGTCAGAAGGTTTGATCTTAGCCAGTTAGATATGTGGTGGATTCCGGAGTCAGCGATAACCCTTAGATTTTCCCATGATTTTGCATTAAAAATAAGAGCGGTGTCATCTGCGTAGGTATATATTTGACAATTTTGTAGGCTTAGATTGCATAAATCGTTGATATAGATTAGAAATAAAGTAGGCCCTAGGACGCTACCTTGAGGAATACCATAGGAGATATTTGATGGACTGCTAAGATATTCACCAAGTTTGAGTTGTTGCTGACGTTCAGTGAGATAATCTGATAGAAGCGCATGAGGCAGACCTCTTATACCATATTTATTTAGTTTGTCTAACAGGATAGGAATAGAAACGGTGTCGAACGCCTTGGCCAAATCCAAAAAAACTCCAAGACATTTGTTACCAGAGTCCAGGTGCTTACTTATCTCTTCAGTCAAAGCCAACACAGCGTCCTGGGTAGAAATTCCGTTTCTAAAACCAAATTGATTTTTAGAGAGCAGGTCGTTATCTATGAGATATTTTTTCAATCTATTATTTATTAGCTTCTCCAGAATTTTGGATAGTACTGTTAACACAGAAATTGGCCTGTAGTTGTCGACATCATCTTTACTTCCGCTTTTATATATGGGGGTTACTAATGCCTTTTTAAATGTTATGGGAAATCGGCCACTATTAAAGCAAAGATTGTAGATATGGCAAATTATAGGTGTAAGAGTATGTCTGGCCATTTTAATAAATAATGTAGAAATGTTATCCCATCCTGGGGCAGAATTATTGGAGAGGTTGTTTATGATTGAATTTACTTCCAACGGATCCGTATCTAAGAGAGCAAAAGAATTTATTGGGGTTGGTATTTTATTTATGTAATTATTTACTATAGGAGGGGAAGAGTTTTTTAGGTTTTCAGCCAAGTTTTTGCCTATACTAGAAAAATGATCGTTAATAAAATTAGCAGATTCTACAGGGGAAGACGCAATAGTTGTAAGTTTATGTGTGTCGTCAGTTTTATCTTTATTAACATAGCAAATTGATTTAATATTTTTCCATAGAACTTTCGGGTTATTTTTGGCATTATCCAATATTTTCCTTTCATAATTATTTTTAAGCTTCCGGACAAGTTTATGACAGTAATTTCTGTAGCGTGTATAAGTTATTTTTAAAATTTGATTATCAGGATACTTTTTAACTTTATAATGTAATTTATCTCGATTTCGAAGACATCGCAACACTCCAGGTGTTATCCATGGCTGGATACAGCGTTTTCTAACAGGAATTGTGGTTATCGATTGGTTGTTCTTCATTGCCACCGAGATTGTACTAACCAAAGCATCAGCAGCCAGTGTTGGGTCTTGTATGTCTAATATTTTTATAAGCTTGGGCTTTATTTCATCAAGAGTTGTTACATAATTTACGGAAACCCTAGTTTTCAAAACATTTCGGCGTATAGGCTTATACATTAGGTTTAAGAGAACAGTAGAATGATCAGTAGGGGCATTAGTTAGTACGAGAGCTTTCGTTGGGTGAACTGTTTTTAACATCATATGATCATAGCACATTTTGTCGCGAGTTGGAAGCCTATGTGCAGGAAGTAATCCATGGTAAGCAAGTGAGGTTAAATAATTGGGGCAGTTTGTGTCTATGGAACCGAATTTGATATCTATGTTTATGTCACCGGTTATAATGATGTTTTGATAACTTTTATAACAATGTAGTAAGGTTTGAAGAGATGATGTGAAGTCGTCACTGTTTCGTATTGAAGGTGTACGATATATACCTATTAGAACTGTATCTATAAGGGTAAGTACAAGACAAGAGGCATTTCTAATGCAAGGTTCTGATATTTTGTAGTTAAGATTCTTATGTACATAAAATACCACACCGTCACACTGATTTAAAATATTTTGTGTAAAGTATGTATTATAGTTATTATTAAGTGTTGGAATGGGTTTATTTTTCGAAATGTGACACTCTGTCATTACTAGTATGTCGCAATGAATGTTAAGTGAGTCCAAAGTTACTTGAAAATTGTCTAAATTTTTATAAATACTCCTTATGTTTTGAGTGAGAATGGTTAAATGGTTAAATGTCGTAATGTGTGAATGGCAATCCTCAGGCCTGCACATAAAGGCCTGGGCAACTTCAGTATTGTCTATATCTGTATTGGTTTGAAACAAACTATCCATTATTAGTCAGAGAACGGCTTTCGTTCCTACTTGTCCGGTAACGAACAGTTTTACGAGTATTACTCAGGCTTGCATAAGAAGAGTATTCACTAAAGTTACTACGATGTGAAACAATATGGAAAATATTTTCTTTATGTTCGTTCAGGAGTGAACTTAAATTACTAACCTTTATTATTAATTTTCGATGAAAGAACAGCAATTTTTTTAATATAGGATATGATGTGTATAAAAGGGTACGATGATTAATTTTTATGTTTCTGAGTGTTATGTGCAAAGTGTGAACTTGTATAAATGGCAGTGTTCGTAATGAGTATAGATAGTTATATACAATATGAAAAACGTAAACAACGCAAAATGTAAAATAAAAGTAGACATAGAGGTAAAAAATAATAATATCAAACCAAGAACATGTTTTAGCTATAAATAAAAATAGTCATTTGTTAAGCATGTTTCTGATTTGATATTCGTTCTCTATTTTTATGATCGGTGAGCTCTCATCCTTCCTCACCAAAACGTTTCCAAGCGATGTCCAGCAAAACTTATATTTCTGAGTTCTGGTTAATTCTCTAGCTAAGTAGTAAAGTCTATTTGCTTTTTGTGTTAAATGGTCGGATAGAAAAATTGGAGTGTTGTTGCACTTTAATCTCAAATGCTGCGTGTTTAGTTTATTGTTTTTATTTTGGAAATTATATTTTTTTGCAGCGTGCAATATATTCGTCTTCTGTATGTAGGAGGACAATTCGACTACTATAGGCTTTCTGTCACCTTTGTTAGAGAATCTATAAATGTCTTTTATATCGTTAGTTTGGAGTTCAACGTTGAGCGATGTAGACAATTGAGTAACCATATTTATAAGTGATAATTTTGATTCATTTTCCATTTTCGGCACATTTTTTAGTTCAATTGAGCATTTCCGATACGATTTTTGCAAGTCCTCGATTTTATTTTCTAATATGAGTATGTATTCTTTATCCTTCCGTCTTTCGCGTTCCATTTCTTCCATTTTTTTCCTCATATCTTCAAATTGTGCAGACATAAATGCCATCGAGTCTTCAATAGTTTTTAGAGAAGACGTAATTTGTATTAGTTCACTATTTTGTTGAGACATCCATGAGGATAACATGTCTTTTATTTCATTTTTGAATTCGCAGAGGTCTATGGGGGCCTCCTCCAAGCGTTTCCGCTTAGTACGCGTAGTAAAGCTTGCTGATGGCGAAGATTCCGTATTACTTGAAATTTGTCGTAAATTGGATTCGGAGTTTGATTTTTCAGGTGTACGATACATTTCTTATCGGTTTGACCGCTTACGATACTAGGGTAGCAGCAGTACGTAGTGATTGGTCCGAAGGGAGGAACTAGTATATTGTCACTGATGCGTATATATTGCAAGGTAGTGTGGGTGGGATGCTAAAGTGACGAATGTTCGTCGTAATAATTAATTTCAAACACAATGCAATCGTTTTTATGCACTTACGGTACCAGGAATGCAGAAGTACGTAGTGATTGGTCTATAGGGCGGAGCTAGTTGTCCCTGCTTCGTAGATACTGGGCGGAGCTTTAGTGTCGATGGCCGTAATATGTTCCAGTTATGCACTCCTATTTTTTTCTATGGATTTTTGTCACAAGTGAATTAATTAATTACGATATTGAATTTATTATTATAATATAAGTTAGCACGTCTGCACTTGACTGCGGTCCGAGGGAAGAGGAAGTTGAATCATAGACATCTATAATTCGATTAAGAATCAAAATACAGATGCGTTGTCACCCCTGAGGACTAAGGTAAAATGCTTCGCCACAGTTAAAAGCGTTTCCGGTTTTCTATACCTACTCATCATACGAAAAACAGCAGTGTTAAGCTGCTATTTTACACTGGCATTCTGTGAGAACATGGTCCTACCCCTTTCAAGCCGACCCATTCGTTCTACAAATATACTACTAAAATAGCTGCAGCATGGCTCTACCACGTATAAAATTTGCAATTGCATTCCCTTTTTCATTTCATTTAATTTCAATTCATTTCCCTTTTTACTGGAAAAGTGGCATTCCATCTTAGTCCTCACGGGTGACAACGCATCTGCGTTTTGATTCTTTGTTGAGGATAAATGTAGATGTCTATGGGTCACAGCAACCACTTACCATCAGGTGGACTGTGTGCTCGTTTGTCACCCTATCTTATAAAAAAAATAACCGTTTGCCATCGGGTGAACTGATGGCTTGTTGGTTACCTTAATATTATAAAAGAAATAAGACACTTGGTTGGTTGGTTACTGTAATACATATACTTAGAATATCTTGATCCTATTAATGATTACGACGTAAGTGATTCAATTTCATTTTTAGAAAAAATATTAGGCATGATAATACTAAATGTGTAGTGGTAGCTTAAGAATATTATTAACCAGGCTATATCATCCCGGGGGAGTCGGAAGGAGCGTCAGATGGAAACTAAAACAGGAAATGGGAAGCAGCATCTATTTGATAACTACTAACTATTTATAATAGTTAGTTATACTATATTCTATCTTTCACCGGTTCATCATTATCATCATTATTACAGCCTTTCACAAGTCCACTGCTGAACATAGGCCTCCCCCAGGTTATGCCACAAAGCACGGTCCTGAGCCACCTGCATCCATCGACTACCTGCAAGTCTTACCAGGTCGTTACTCCATCTAGTGGGGGGTCGCCCTACACTTCGCCTACCGGTACGAGGCTGCCACTCGAGAACCTTTTTTGCCCATCGGCTGTCGGTTCTTCGAGCTATATGGCCGACCCATTGCCACTTCAGCTTACTAATCCGTTGGGCTATGTCGGTTACTCTGGTTCTACTGCGAATAACCTCATTCCTAAGTTTATCACGCAAAGAAACCCCAAGTATAGCCTTTATGCTGTATGCCCTATCCATAGCTCGCTGAGCGACCTTGAACGTCCTTATACGGCCAGCAGTGTAGGACCACGTCTGAGATCCATAAGTCATATCTGGTAACACGCACTGGTTTTTCATTTTCATTTTCAGGTTTTGAGGTATACCTGACGAGATGTGCTGTAATTTACCGAACGCTGCCCAGCCGAGTTGAATCCGTCGATTGACCTCTCGGTCGAAGTTGGACTTACCTAGTCGGACTATTTGTCCCAGGTAAACATACTCGTCAACAACTTCGAGCTTAGTGCTCCCAACAACCACCGACATAGGTGTGACATGGACATTACACATGATCTTTGTTTGGCCATGTTAAACTTAAGACCTATCCGTTGGGAGACACTATTGAAGTTAAAGCTTTTAAAAAATTTACTTCGCAAGCATCCGCTCTATAAAATAAAATGATGTGTCTTACCTAGAATGAAGAGGACCTCCCGCCCTCCCTTAATTGCGTGCACTATCCCCGTCACCACTAATCCCAGCACCACTACTCCCAACACCACTACACTAGGAAAGACACACCACTGACGACAATACGACACGTGTTTCGCCTCTACACGAGGCATCCTCAGGTGATGTAGACTCTGCGGTGGCTGACCGTTAAGTAAGCGGTGAACCAAAACAACTGCCTTTTATACAGACCGCTGACGCAACCGCTCCCTGCTTAAGGAGCGAGCGACCGCGTCATGCGATAAAGCATGCAACCAATCACCGCCGGACTTACGCTGCCGTTTGTAAAATTAAAAACAAACCGCCGCGCAACTCCCGCCTACCCTCCAACCACGAAACCAATCGCCGATCAACGTGAGGGTGACAAACAGTCGTATTGCGAGGCTGTCTGCTATTAGAGAGCAGGCTTAAAGATATTTAAGTAAGGTGAGTTAGAAACATTTGTTTGTTTATTCAGCAGTGCAGCGTTACTATTATTACTTTTTAATATTACTATCTGTTCCAGAGCACACAAATTCGCAGCCCTTTATACACGTATGTAAGACTTTAAAGGTTCGTTGGCTAGGTTGTGTCCAGTGTCCAAAAGATGTTTAGCAAAATGGGATTTATCGGGATTGCAAATCCTGTACGCGGCTAAATGCTCTTTATAACGTGTTTCGAAGTTGTGACCAGTCTGACCCACGTAAACGGCGTGGCACTCGTCACAAACAAGTTTGTAAACACCCGACTTATGACGAATATCCAACTTATCTTTATTATTACAGATATTTCTAAGAGAATTGTTTGTTTTGAACGCCACATAAACGCATGAGTTCTGTTTTTCAAAAAATCTCATTAACAATTTTATTAAAAAGAAACAAAAGCATGTTGTTCACAACTCTCTATACGCGGTTCAACCTCAAAGTGTTCTTCGATATGTGAACAGTTTGACCTACTTAGGCCCCATATCTGAAAAAGAAGCTAATACTCTTCGAAAAAACGGCGATTATGTAGCCCACTCTCTTCGGACCTCAAATAACCCTATAATATCCCAGCGCAACTTATCTATCTCTTCTTCCAGCTCCATGATCTGCTCGTCAGTCCTCAGCGTGCGTGCGTTGTATGTTGCCCGCCGTTACCATGGTCGCCACCGTAGCCAGGAATAGCGGGGCGCTGCTTCCCATCTTCTGCCTGTTTCCGACTGTAGCCTCTTACGAAACCCACGGGAATGTATGTGGTAGTGGATATTCTTAACCGCCACTGCACGCCACTACACGCCATTTCACCTGTTACTACATTTAAAAATCGAAATTAATTTCTTATGTACTCCAAAACAATATACTACACACTACACAATGTTACACATCTTTTTATATAAGTATATCTAAGTAAAATGTATCTTTTATAAATATTGCACGCCTAATAACACGTTATATGTGTGTTCTACTTTCGACAAGTCAAGGTCAAGCAGTTTTGTGTTCTTAAAAGACATCTATCATAATCATATTGTACTTATACGCTAATATGAATCAACCCATCTTATATTTTCTAAAAAATAATTTTATATCGCTACTTTGAAAAATTGGATGTTGAATTTGTATGTGGTTACGATAACTCTCGAAAAAATTGACATATCGAGAACGGGTTTTTTTATTAGCATCAGAACTACATCAACTGGTTACCTATTTCATATCAATAGCCAAGTATGCGTAGTTTGTTAATAAAATGACAAAGGACAAAGGTACTATACAACCTTTATGTAATTTTATACTTTGTGTAATTTCTTTATTTTGGTAAACAATATTTTTCCCTGTAGGTAACGCTGCCTGTTAAAATAGCAGAGCCCTAAATTTAATACACGTAAATAATATATTTTAAATGTCAGGAATACAATTTATTTTTTCATCAATATTAAATGAAACGCTCATGAGGCGTGCACTTTTGGATTTTCAAAACTGCTTATATATTATTGTAAAACAAATGTTTATTTCACCACGAATTGTTATTTATGTTGTTATAGTAGTGTACTGTTTTTACGACGCTTTGAAATATCAAGACATCGTAGTAAATATGCTACTAATTACCAAATCGCATTTAAAAAAAACCGGCAAAGATATGAAACTATGGATTTAAACAATTGAACTTCAATCGGTTTAATAGTACTATTACATCCGACTTGGATAAAAATAAAGCCAACTGTACTCTGATTGACGATGTGACGCAGTGCTCACAATGTTGGCAATGTCATGATAGTTCCGAAACTTTTTGCAAATATACGGGGTATAAACCGCATCTTCGATTAGTTATTGACGAGAAGCTACTTCCCCTTCTTTCGTGAACCCGAGCATTCTGGTCTCTTGCCAAGGCTGTCCAAGTGAACTTCTGTCAGCCATCTTTTCCATTTCTGCACAGAGAGGACGACTCACTGGCCCATGCCGCAACTCCACTGTCGATAACGGGGGGATCACACCGCCGACCATCCCACTGAGTGAGTGCTTCATACATGGATGTACGGTTTACACAGCACTCGTTTCGCAAAGCACTCCTCACACTGGACATTGACACGTCGAGTGGGCCTGATGGAGTCCCTTCTATTGTGCTAAAGACGCGTGCTCCGGAATTGGTAATGATTTTAACGCGTCTTTTCCGGTCCTCCTACTCTCAAAAGCGTAGTCCCAAATTCATGGAAGACAGCTTTGGTCCACCTGATCCCTAAAAAAGGTGAGCACTCAGAGGCGTCCAACACAAGCCTATCGACATTACCTCATTGTTCTCCAAAATAATGGAGTCCATTATAATCTGCCAGCTCATGAGGTACCTTGATCCCCAGATGATTAGTGACCGCCAATACGGTTTTCATCTAGGTCGATCAGCTGTTGATCTTCTGGTCTACCTAACTCATAGATGGGCGGAAGCATTAGAGTCCAAGGGGGAGGCATTGGCCGTTAGTTTGGACATAGCGCAAGCCTTTGAACGGGTTGGGCACAGGGCGCTTCTTTCGAAGCTCCCTTCCTATAGGCTTCCCAAGAAATTGTGCAATTGGATCACCAGTTTTCTTGCTGATCGGAGCATCAAGTTCGTACAAGACGGTGCATGCGCTGATTGCAAGCATATTAACGCTGGCGTTCCACAAGGCTGTTTGCTATCACCAAAGCTGTTTCTCCTGCATATCAGTGATATATTGCAGCTGTTAGCATTCATCGCTATGACCTTCGTTGGACCTTAATATACACCGCCCATGCTAATATTTCTCGGGAACACTTCGTTGAGTACCGGGACAAAATTTTGTCTGAATTCGAATCTTTGCTGAACAAAGTCTCAGATTGGGGGCGACTAAATCTAGTCCAGTTCAATTCCCAGAAGATTCAAGTTTGCGCGTTTACCGCTAAAAAGAACCCCTTTGTCGTATCTCCTCAGTTTCAAAGCACTCCCCTTGTTGCTTAAGCTAGCATCAGAATCCTCGACGTCAACATATCGAATAATGCGCAGTTTCGTAGTCACTTGGAAGGGAAAGCCAAATTGGCCTCTAAAAACCTTGGCGTGCTCAGCAGAGCGGGACAGTATTTCATGCCGGCACATCGCCTGCAACTTTACAAGGCGCAGTTTCGGCCTCACATGGAATACTGTTCCCATCTCTGGGCAGGGACTCTCCAGTGCCAGCTCCTTCCACTTGACCGCATCCAGCGCGGAGCGGCTCGAATCGTCGACGACCGAGTCCTTTACGATCGGCTCGATTCATTGTCCATAGGCTTGTGGTTGGAGCATGAACCGTCTACTACGACCTTGATGCTCCGATCTGCAAGGAAGCTGGTGATCCAATCGCACAATTTCTCGGGAAGCCCATAGGAAGGGAGCTTTCCTTTCTGATCGGCTATATTCATTGTCGCTGCAAAGGTATGTTGCATCCCTTTGCATTTTCTATCGCATCTATCACGGGAGTGCCCTAAGGAATTGTTCGATTAATTCCAGCCACCAAATTTTACGAACGCACATCGCATCAAAATTCACGATACCATCCTCACCATCTGGATGCTTGGTGGTCCACCACTATGCGTTTTACTAAGAGTTTTCATCCTCGTACAACTTCTCTGTGGGATTATTTACCACCGGCGACTTTTCCGGACCGATACGATTTAGAGACCATCAAGAAAAGAGCTTACTCCTTTCTAAAAGGCCGGCAATGCACCTGCAATTCCTCTGATGCTGCGGTTGTTCATTGGCGGCGGTAGTCACTTACCATCAGGTGAGCCGCATGCTCGTTTGTCCCCTCTTCTATAAAAAAAAAGTTGTGAGATCAATTCGCAAAAAGATAATTTGTATAATAGGGCCAAACTACGACCGAATGATGCAACAATTAATACATGTAAATATAAATAATAGGAACACTTGAAATAAAATAATATACTCGTTGAAGCAGCAGTCTTATTAAAAAGAACAACAAAAAATTAAAACCGGCCAAGTGCGACTTTGACTTGCGCATGAATGGTTCCGTACCATTACACCGGTTTCTAATAGGGAAGCCCGTTTAAAAATTAATTTATTTTTATTTTTAAACAGAAATACACGTAATTCAGTAAAAATTTCAACTGTCTACCTTTTACGGATCATGAGATACAGGATGACAGACAGACGGATGGACGGACGGACGCAAAGCGGAGGCTTAGTAATAAGGTCCCGTTGGTTACTCTTTGGGTACGGAACCCTAAAAAGTGAGAAAATATTAAAAAGACCTGGAATGTGATAAAGGGCATATGCAATGTGAAAAAGGAAGTGCCCCAGAGCTGTTCAAGATTGGGAGCGCTACAAAATAATCTTTGAAGAAAATCAATATCTATTTCACAACCATTGGTAAAAGTCTGGTGGACGCCATCCTACAAAAACTAAAAAAAAGCAACAAATTAGCAACACAAGCGTCTACACAATCAAACTTCTAGCATCACTTTACGTCTTTCACACATACATACCCCTATGAAATTATTAAAATAATAAATAAAAAAGTAAAATAAAAATAGACACTAAAATCTGTCAGTGCACCATGTCATGACGACATTCCCATTAGGTTTGTCAAACAAGCAAAAGAGTACCTTTTTATCCAAATCAAAATCCAAAATAATAATTATAAACCAAATATAATTGCACACATCTGTGATCTTAGTTTAGAACAAGGGATATTTCCTAATTTATTTAAAACGGCTGTCGTGTCCCCAATTTTTTAAAAGTAGGGCAACAAGTTGTCTCTAACTATAGACCAATTTCTATGCTGCATACCATATCAAATATTGTTGAAGTATTAGTCAATAGTAGGCTGATTAGCTATTTAGAAAAAACAAACTGTTAACAGATTTTCATTATGCATTTCGCAAAGGATGATTTTGACGGATGACGCTTTGTTGAAATTGACATCTTTCATTCACAAATATGTTGAAAGGGGAGAGGTCATCAGCGTTTTTCTTGATCTGAAAAGACCTTTTGACACAGTAGAAATGCCGATACTTTTGTCAAAACTAAAGGGTTTGGGTAAACGCGGTCATATACACCAATGGTTCTGAAATTACTTGGCGGGCAGACAGCAAATACGTCAAAGTAAATAAAGACCTGAGTGATGCCTCAATTTGTGAGTTCGGTATTCCACAGGGCAGTACATTAGGTCCGACTCTCTTTTTGGCGTATATTAATAGTTTTCCTAAGGCATTAACATCTAATACGGGTGTGCTAACTATTCGCTGATGAAGCTCAAAACTTTGCAGAAACCTGTTTGGAAATGGACTCAGCCTGGTTAGATAATAATAACTTGCTTACATTAAATATTTCAAAGACCAAAAACCTGCTACATGAGGTCTGCAACTTCAGGTCCAGCTCAAGACTACTATCACACTACATTCTTTATTATGTAATGTTTTAGTCAATGCAATTGTAGCGCGTTAAATAGAGCCAGGTGAATCTGATATCTAGGTGTTCAAGTAGACGATATTTTGAGCTGGAAAAAACAGATCATTAGTGTCTGTTCTCGAGTTTGAAAACTTACATATATTTTCAGACAACTAAGATCATTCGCTAGCAAAAAATACTTGTTCAAACTTATAAAGCGCTCTGCTAAAGTATCATTAATTATTGTGTGACGACATGGAGTGGTGCACCGGAAACAAAAATGATTCAACTTAAACGTGTGCAAAGATCAATTTTAAAGGCACCTACGATACCGACATCCTATCAATGAAGTCTACAATGAGATTCTACCTGAATACCTCTCAGTTCGCAAGTTGTTTGTAACTTGCGAACAACTTTGCTTTGACGGCTCCGTGGCGCAGTGGCTTAGCAATGAGTTGCTGCGCTGGGGGCCGGGGGTTCGAATCCCGCACGAAACAAGTATTTGTATGGCCTACAAATAATTGTTCCGAGTCTGGATGTTTGCCCTTGTGCAATCTGTGTTTGTAAACTGCCTCCACGATACAGGAGAAAAATTCTAGTGTGGGGGTAACGTTTTTTAAAAAGAAGAAGGAAAAGAAATCCAAGCTCTCCTGAGATACAACCGTATAACTGCTATGAACCAGTAAAAGTAAATCTCGGTGTCCTATACTCATTACCAAACCACCTTTATGCAACGACAGTACAATTTCATAGCACCATAAATTTATTAAAAAATTCCCACCGAGAATATTGTTAGCCTTATAACTCTACGTAATAGATATAAAAAATATGTACTGAAATGGCCGCAATATTTTGATGTCCAAAATGAAAATCTTCTTACAATATTCAAATAAAATACAATCACTAAAACACTATTAAAACACACACACGCACATACACCGCACGCAAACACACGCGCTCACATACACGCACGCACGCACTAAGTTGTGGTTTATCAAATCTGGCAAATCCCCCGTACCATGGGAGGCCCACGTCTAGCTGTGGTTGTTTACAGGTAGATGATGATAAAGAAGAAATCTATAATGTTGGGAGCGGTCCTGTACATGACAACACACTGCAAACTTTCAACGGGGTGGATATTTAATACAAGAGTCCGGACAGATTGACAATTTTTTTACAATGGCTATCTAAACGGTTTGCAAATATTTTATTTATATGTCAATTTTTTTACAAATGGCTATCTAAACGGCTTGCAAATAATCACCTAAGTCAAACACATCAATTTTATTTATATGTATAGATAAATTTGTATGTAACATTAAAGGTAAATCAAAATCATACTAAGTAAAATATATATGTAGGCCTAAAAAGGCTTTGTTCGTTGGTTTCCTTTTTTTGCTTAAGTCGGCATACTGTCGGTAATGGATACCACTCTGTTGCTTAGGCGTTCATTTCTTATTCAAAAGCAAAACAGTTTCAAAGTTAAGACCATTCCTTGAAAACATTTCATGTGAGTACAGGAGTCTTAATATAATTTAATCACGGAGCGAGAGACCCAAGTTGAAGATTTGATTTCAAGCTTGGAATGTCGAAACATTTTCAATGTTCTTTAAAAAATCGCGATCATTTCGTTGTTTTTACATAGTATCACTTAAAGATAACATAGTTTTTTCTCAGGTGTGGTGACAATATATCTGTAGCATCTTTGTATGAAGTTTTCTTCAGCTGTCCATAGACTGCAATAGCTTCTTACCATCAGTTAGACTGTAAATTCGTTTTTATTTCAGTTTATATAAAAAAATATTAAAAATATTGAAGTAAGAAGTAAAGGCAAGAAAATTTCATCATGCTGCTATAGTGGTCTGGCAGAATTGTTTTCGAAAGACATTAATTTTCTGTCATATTTTCGAGCGCTATAAAGAGCAGTAAATACATTTACTCTCATACTCCTGCACATGGTGACCCAGTGCCAAAAGAGCAATGGCAGAAAAATAGTTGACCAAAATTATAGCGTCTAGAAATAAGTTATATATAAAATGAGTTTTATAATTTTTCTATGATTTTTCAAATAAAAATTTATTTTAATTAAAGCCACAGAAAAAAACAAACATTTTTGGGAATATCAAATGACTGAAATCATTTTACACTATTCAAATGTTGCCATTTAGTATATTCCTACTATTTTCGTATACACTTTGTAACACTACCAACGCAACACACAAAATATTTTTATATTAAGTTATTATTAGTAATAACTGTACTATCAGTAATAACAAAAATAAAAGTAATATGGCTGAGAATAAGTCTCTTACAAAGAATTTCCTACAATAATACATTATCTCAATCATAGTACTATGTAACAATTCCATTTAATGTTATGGCAACACTAGCTAAAATAAAATGTCAGTTTTTTTTACTGGCTTTACAGCTCTGGGTTCTAGCCCTTCTGAGAATGTCACTATGGTACAAAAGACCTGGAGCCATGCCAGAAATATACATTTATAGTATGCAAATATATAATAGAGATACAATAATCTAAAAACTCTCAATTATGTATTATGTATTAAGCTAACATCTAACAACCACAGGAAGCATGACTTTTTCCAAGTGACATAGGACATAACCTAAAAAGGTTCAAATGTAAATATCTTTTTTTTGGCGCCTTCTCAGTACAAAATTCTTTGACAGAGTTATTAAGGGACTGACGCTTAACATTTTAAGATATTTTTGGTATATAGACGCTACCATTTCTTCTCAACTAATTTTATGTATGAAAGTCTGCCATTGCTCTTTGTAATTTTTTATGTCGAACCACAAAAATTGAGTTGTTGTACGTTGATATTTAAGGCAAGCACCTGGTCAAGATAGCTTAGCGTAACCGCGATATATTTATAGTAACTTAGTGTTTCGTAACCAAAAAAGCTAAATATTTATTCAATTACCCCACTTTGTTTATATTAAAGTGGCAGTATAGTATGTAGACAAATTACAATTAAATTTTTAAAATACGAAATAGTCATTCTATCTTTTAAACCATCCTTTATAATATGCTGATAATGCAGTCATTTTTAGAACATAAGTACCTATTTTTGAATACTGGTCCTATATTATACTAAAAACATTTTATCCGAAGTTACTAAAAATATAAGTTTGGCTCTTACAGCAGGAATGTTTTTAAATCACTGATCCCAAAAAGGCTGTAACTAAGGAAACGAAATGTACGTGTCAAATGAAATGCTATAAAGTTACCAAAGGCAAAAATGCCGTAAGTCGCAGTATATTAATGTTAAGATGTCATGTGAACTTTTAAAATGAAATCGTGATAAATTGCTGCAAGTAATGAAACTTAAAATATACGACTCGCGAAAATTGCTGTAGGTAAACTGATATCCAAAATCACAATCACTAGAAATGCTGTTTGTAGCCTTCGTGAAAGCCGCTTAAGTAATAAAATTATACATAAATTCAAAATAAACTTATAATTAAACATTTTCGTATCAACTTGCTTCTACTACTGCCACATTAAATTATTACAAGTTGCTATAAATTTCAATATCACGAAGTTCTATAAATAAACGCATGCAACTAGGCCTCAGTGCGTTATCGTACATAATAAGTTTGCTTTGAGATAAGGCAAATTATTTTTATCAATATTAAGTACCAATTTATTAGTGTCAAGAACAGACTGTACTTGGATATACTTCTAGTAGCATTTCTGAACGATTTAATATAAAACTTTTAGTATAAAAAATATAATATGTCTGCATTACAAAACATTCAACGTCTGAAACATTATTTAAAATGCATCATATCGTAATACAAAAAAAAGCCGACAACATGACAACATACGAGTACGTGAACAGACAGCGAAAATATATTTTGCTGTAATAAAAGATGTGATAACGAATATAAAACAAATGCTAGTAGGCGTAATAGTCTCAAAGAGCATTAATCGCGAAAGTTTCTCGTAACAAAATACCGAATGGCGATAAAAAGTAAAGGCACTGGCGCTGTGCGCTTTATCTCGTACACATAAATAGTTCGAAGTGGGTAGCTATCTATGGGAACTGTTCTCTGTATGTTAACATTGCCCGAGCAATATTGGACTGTTACATTGTTAATTGTCGGTTGATGTGCCCTTTGGATATGGTGCGAGTTTTATATATTTCCCCACATTTTTGCAGAAAATATGAACACAGTAAGCGCGATTGCGGATTGATTTTTAAATAAATTGGAAAAGAAATGGATTGGACGACTTTTATTCAACAGTTTCACTGTATAATTTAGATGACATTAAAATATAAAATGGTTATTACCATAATAACTAAAAACTTCAATTATCATACAGTTCTACTGCCCGAGGTATAATGCCAAGAACATAATGGCAAGAACGCTGGCTGCTTTTCCTCGCTGAATGGCTATACTTAGGATTTAAGCGATAAAAAAACAGCAGCTCTCTTATCACTAACGGCGATGACAAGTCGCAGATACAGTTCCTTTAGCAACTTTACCGCATCTACATCTTAGGAACCGATAGCCTCTACAGCAAATTGCACATGAATATGTGTTAGAAACTCATTCTTCCGCCACTTAGTCCAGCCACTACTGATGCGGCCCTTGCTCTATACTAGATACCCCTAAGATTAGAGGTTGCCAAAGTAACAAGGCACGTAGCTTCCCATGCTTTACCTCCGTCACAAGGGAACAAAGTCATGTCGTCGAGTATTTTGCCTAATCTAGTGTTTAATTTTAAATAATATTTAATAAGTTTTCATTTTAATAAACAAAAACATTAATTGGTATAATCATGTTTATAAACTGATATTTCTGATTAGTCCATAAAGTTGATGGCAATTGACTAAATTATTAATATTATTTACTATTAATATTATTAGCTACTTTTTTGTCTGTTTTACTCTTGTTAATTATGGAATAAAATGTAATGATTCTTATTCAATATTGATTATTACATAATACTTTTTGAAAGTAATTTTTTTATTTACCATTGGTTCGGAAAATACCATTGTATATCAATACATTATCATTATCAAATGATAACACTAGACATAACTTTCACATTTAAAGCGTCTCTTTTTGTTGCATTTGACACTGAAAGTTCTTAGAAAATCAAAAACTTAACAAACTAGCAAGTTATTAGCTTTATTATATCTTTTCAAAATAGTGTCCATTTACATCAATACCACTGAGAAAAGCACTTTGCCCACTCGTCCTTAGTTTAGTTAGTTAGAAGTTTTTCTTTTATTTTCGGAAATAAATAAAAATCACAATGGGCGAGGACCCAGTAATTCCACGTCTGACGTCGCCAAGTAGTCGATTGTTTGCTTGGCGGTGTGTGACGAGGCACTGTCGTGGTGAAGGAGGATCCTACTGCGAGGTCGTTTCTCCCGAACTTTTTCCAAGAAGAGTGGCAAACAATTGTTAGTGTACCACTCTGCAGTAACTTTTTCGATCTTCTAAAACAATTGTTGCGTAATGACCTGTGCTTCCGAAGAACGAGGCCACCATATTTTTTCCCACGTTTCGACCTCTCTTCACTTTAGTTGGCAACTCCTCGGAAGGAAAAACCATTCAACATGACAGAGTTTTTGGGCCTCTGTCAAATTATGAGGTATCCACCGGGCACAAAGCTTCTTGACCGCTAAATGTTCATAGAGGATTTCGCGCACTTGACTCATACCGAATCTGCTGACAAGTCACTCTTTTGTCAGTCTCTATCATACGGCGCACAACACTGGTGTTATCTTCAGTCGTCACCGTAGAAGGCCGTCCCTCACGCAGATCATCGGTGAGATTAGAGCGACGAAGTTTAAACTCATTAAATCAGTTGTAAACAGTGGCACGAGATGGGGCTTCATCGTGAAATGCCGATCGAAGTCTATCATAACTTTTTTGTTGACTTAAATGACATCGAAAGTCATAAAAAATCATTGCACGAAAATTTTCTCGCGTTAAATTCATGCTGAAGTGACACTGACAATTTTCAATTTGCCACCAAATCGTAAGCAAATGACATATTGATAAAATACATAGGTACACAATAATATTGGCAAAGAGTTCTATTTTCAAAATTTGAACTTATTTTTTATTATATCGTTTACAAGCGGCTAGTTCTAAAAATTTTCAGTGTCGCCCTCGTATAGTGTTTGTTATGCTCTAGGATTATTTGTAGCGTACTCGTATGTATCCCGAATAATATTGGCTATCACTAAAGTATTGTATCCGAATTAATTAAAAAGTTATTTCATAACAAAGCTTGCTGGAATCGGAGTCAATATGAAGCAGGATTTGTATTGAATCCCTAAAGCAATTTACAATATGATATACAAATAGATTCTCGTATATATAAACTGTATTTATTAAGTTAATAAATGATATCTGCGATGTTGTTTCCACAGACTGCGGCGGTTACTTATCGGCAGAGGAGATACTAGAAAAACTGCAGGTTTGTTTGTAAAACTAATTAAAAAAAAAACTGCAGAAATGGCTTGCCTGATGAAGAGATGTAACAGCGACGAAACGCAAAATGAAAGCATCATATGATAGCTTTTGCGTAATTAGAAAGGACACCGTAAAATTATTTTATTTATTAGCTAATTTTGTTACGGAAAAGTCACATCAAAATTAAATCGACGATTGTAATGCACGATTGTAAATGACATAACAAGTTGTGTCGTATTTCTAAATATTCTATTTTTGCTCAACAAGATATAAGGTGACAGTGGTAGAGCCACGCGGCAGCTTTTACTGTCGCACGGAAGGGCCAGCTCGAACCGGGGTGGTACCACGACCTCACAGAAAACCAGCGTGAAGTAGAGGTTTACCTCTGCGTTTCGCTTGGTGAGTGCAGGTGGCCGGAGGCCCTTTTTACTGGAAATGAGGCATTCCATCTTAGTCCTCACGGGTGACAACGCATCTACATTTTGATTTGTAACAGAGGATAGATGTAGATGTCTATGGGCCGCAGCAACCACTTACCATCAGGTGGACTGTGTGCTCGTTTGTCACCCTTATCCAATAAAAAAAAAATAAGGTATTTCGTAATTACTAAATTAATTATACTATTATGTTTATGTCTTGAACATATAATATAAAAAAAACTATTAAGTTGGTAAATGTTGTTTTGTTAATAATACGTTAAAATGATATAAAAGTGAGGAAGGGTTGAATGAAAAGAGTGAAGTACAAATATACTTAGTTTTACTAAAATATTTGCGTAAGAGACTACTTCTGTTTTAGTAGTTACATATCCAACTTAAAAGGTTTCCATGCTAAGATATATGTATATTTATAAATTTCAAATAAGAATTTATTTGTTTATTAATAAATAAGAGCGATGTCTTGTTGACTATTATCGAGCTAATGACGATAGCTTTAGGTTTGTAATCTTATGTAATGCTTTTCAAATCTTAAGTTATATGCAAAATAATTAATTCCGCCAGGCCAAATAGTTTATTACGTAAATTTAAATAAAAATTGAATGAAGTACATACACATGCGCATAATATACCTACATCGGTCGGCAACGCGCGTCCATGCAGCTAACTCCCCTTGATTGGAATCTACCGCGGGGCGGCGATAAATGAGTGCTGCATAACCGTTGAACGTAGAATACACTTCCTGGAAAAGACAGGCATTTGGATTCTTAAAACAAAATTTACTTTTAAAAGGGTCGAATATGAAAAGATATGATAGCAACTCAATCTTCTTCATATTTTAACCTATTTACAGAAAAGTTAAAATAATTTGTAAGAAATGCACTAGTCACTTCCACTTAAGATTTCTTTTGTTTTATTTATGTACCTATTAATTATTATAAGCCAATGCTTGACTTCTTTCCTACCTGAAAGTAACTGGAGATGTAGCCGAAGATGGCTGAGCGTACTGAGCTTAGCAAAAACCTATTTACTCTTATCTTGAAGACACCTTTTTTTACGTGGTAGAGCCATGCTGCAGCTATATTAGTAGTATATTTGTAGCACGAATGGGTCGGCTCGTCCGGGGTAGGACCACGCTCTCACAGAATACCAGCGTAAAATAGCAGCTTAACACTGCTGTGTCTCGTATGGTGAGTGTAGAGAATCGGAGACCCTTTTTACTGGAAAAGAGACATTCCATCTTAGTCCTCACGGGTGACAACGCATCTGCATTTTGATTCGCAAACGAGGATAGATTTAGATGTCTATGGGCCACAGCAACCACTTACCATCAGGTGGACTGTGTGCTCGTTTGTTACCCTATCCTATAAAAAAAACCTACATTATAATCGATTGGAAAAACATGCTGCAATGCAATTAGTCAACTCATTTGCTGTACGCATTATAAACAACTTAGTAAACCTTTTTTTTTAAATAATGAAAAATAATTTAATCTTTGCTGTTACACTTGCTCAACGAGCTATGGAGAGGGCTGTGCTCGGAATTTCTCAGCGTGATAGAACTCGTGATAAGGTTAACTATTTAATTGTTTATTGTCAGCTGCATGAAATAGTGGTTAAAATATTTTTATCCACTTGAATATTTCATAATAAAACCGTACTTCTTGTATTTTCTAAGGCTTAAGAACCGTGCGACAAAAATGTTTCAGTAATCTTATTAATGAGACACAAATGTCCCTTCTAGTTATTTATAGCGACGTGAATAAGAACTCCGATTCACAATTAAACGCGAAGCCGACGTATTCTAGATGTCGCTGCGTATGCGTACAATCGCGAAGGCCCGCCCGATGATGTGCGATAATGTTTCCGAGTGAATCACTGATGCTGTTGCGTCTCGATTCTCTTTTTAATGTTTTTAATTGACCACTTACAATGAGCTCGCTTGTTATTGTTTCGTTAATTACGAACTGTCTCGTTCCAGCGTGTAGTTTGATTTTCTATATTTCTTTTTTTTTATAGAATAAGAGTGACAAACGAGCACACAGTCCACCTGATGGTAAGTGTTTGCTGTGACCCATAGACATCTAAATTTATCCTCGATTACGAGTCAAAATGCAAATGCATTGTCACCCGTGAGGACTAAGATAGAATGTCTCGTTTCCAGTAAAAAGGGTCTCCGATTCTCTACACTCACCATACGAAACACAGCAGCGTTAAGCTGCTATTTTACGCTGGTATTCTGTGAGAGCGTGGTCCTTCCCCGGTCGAGCCGACCCATTCGTGCTACAAAGATAATATAGCTGCAGCATGGTTCTACCATGTAGAGTATGTATCTCATAACTATTATTAAAGTTGGCTATAAGAAATATCAAGTTTAATGTTTGTTGTCAGATTTTGTTATTAATTAACTTTTGGATAAAGGCATTTTTAAGGAGATGAGCATTGCATACCTTTATGATTTGCAGGGTGTTATGAGCGCAGAGTAAAATAAAAATAATCTCGTACAGATAATGCCTCCTTCACTTCGTTGTTTAGGTATATCGCTTTGAAATTCTCGAATGGACATGTAGCGGCGTTTATCTTAAACCTCATTAATTAGATATTATATTGACAGCGTGCGAGTAAAACTGACATTTGTAGAAGAAGGTGTAATGGTGGAGCAGTGAATATGCAAGACGTTCGACACTGCGACGTCTGCCAGGCGTAGGATAACTTCTTTCTTATGAGCAGTTTAATGTTCAGAACGTTTAATGTAAAATTTAATTAAGGCTTTTGTTTGAGACGGGTATACGTTTCGACTTCGGATTCAGTGAACACGGAGACATGAAAATACATCCTAAAAGCAATAAATATACCTAACTCAAGCTAGGATTTAAATGCAATTCCAAGGTCCAGGCATCATGTAATAAAATATAGCCACTCACTTATCCTAGTGATATCGCACTGTAATAAAAAAAAATTAAAGATACGTACAGTCGAAAAAAAACTTTTCACTGGTTTTTTTGTTTGTGCTGTGTTTGTCGCTGAATAATTTGTATAAATATTATTGTTGATCTTTGTAATAAATAAATAAGTTTAAATTTTCTGTGTCATATTCTTGAGTTACCCATTTTATAATGTTATAATTAAATTCTAGTAACTTAACGTCTACAAAGAATGTAGAAAAGTTTCTTTACACTTTTATTTTGTGATTTTCTTGTTACCGGGAATATCAAAATAATTTCTTCTTCGACTATAGAAGTTTTATATAAAATAACACAATTATAGTAACAGGCGTTTGTTATGTTTTATTTCTGTCAAAGCAATGTCCATAAAAGAAATACCTGAACAAGAATAGCATTCTCCTATAATATTTATATAATACGTGATAGTTATAAAAGGTGCGATGCAAAAGCTTGGATAAATGTATGATAGTATCAGGACATGAATGCCCGTGATATATTTCCAAGAAACGTGTTTTATGCACTGGCAATGCTTTGCGATAACTCAACTCTATTTTGTACATTGTTTTCAAGTATTGTTTAAGGAAATTTATAAAATGTAATAAAATAACTTTCATAACTTTATACTTATACTGTTTCGTGTAAAACTCAGTGAAATAGAACACATAGAATCGGTCACCGACTTCTTTGAAAATACGAAGGCTAGATGGTAATGTTACTTTCATCATAACCATCATTACAGCCCTTCACAAGTCCACTGCTGATCATAGGCCTCCCCCAAGGAATGCTACAAAGCACAGTCCTGAGGCACTTTCATACATCGATTTCCTGTATCTAAAGTCGTAGTTCCTTTTATTGGAGAGCCGGGTTGTACATTGTTTACGAGGCTGCGTCTCGAGAGAACCTTTCTACCTCATCATTCCCATTTCAGCTTACTGATCCATTTAGTATTACTTTATTGTAGAACTAGCGGTTCCCCGCGACTTCGCTCGCGTGTTAGGGTTTTTATGTTTTTACGCGGAACTCTAATTCTTTTTCTAAAATAAAAGTAGCGTAAGTTACTCCTTATGAAATCAGCTATCTGCCAGTGAAAGTCCCGTCAAAATCGGTCCGGCCGTTTCGGAGATTAGCCGGAACAAACAGATAGACAGATAGACAGACAGACAGACAAAAATTTTAAAAACTGTATTTTAGTTATAAGAACCGTATTTACTTTCATATGCATTTAGTAAAAAACTGTAATTTCAACGTTACAAACAGACACTTCAATTTTATTTATTTGTATAGATGTATAGTTAGATATAGATAGTGAAGTTGTGACGATATTTTTTCTAAATAAAAATTTACGTAGTATGAAATACCTAGATGAAAAATTTAATTTATATACAAAAAGCGAATCAAATAAGAATTTCCAAGAAGTCTGTGCCACTGCATTCTTACTTACCTACTTCTAATCATATCAGAAATATGTGTTGTGTTATATTGGACGCGGGTAGTTTAGAACAAGTGAATGTCGATTTCACTGTTTAGTGAACTTTTCAGTGATCTACTAGTATTTTGTAGATCAGATTAAATAACTGTAATGACCATTTGAATAAAAACCTTCTAGTATGAGATATATGGAATTCCCATCAATATTATCTGTAAAATGTGTTTCTTATTTCAAACAATATTAAAAAATAAAAATCAAACTCAACCTTGCGAACGTTTTCGCGTTGCCAGTCAATAATAGATTCTTATCGATGTCGAATGCACTCCGCCTAGCTGGAAGCGCGAATGTCGATATACTAGAGTCGTAAATCTGGGTGTGACTTCCGCAATTATCAACTCGTTAGATAGCGTTAACCGGTGCTACTGCTTTGCATTTATAGCGAATAAACATTGTTTTTCTGCTAAGAGCTATTGCGTTGCATTAATGAACCATTGTGGCATGTTTTGAATTCAAAACGTTCGGGTAGCGTTTCTGCCGTCTATGCGATTAACGAGCGAATTAACTTTAATTACTTTAAACGTTATTTGATTAGTTTAAATCAATTTGAATTATGCTTTTTGCAGGAGTTATTTCATTGAAGTTTTGATTTTGTTTTAATGTTATTTGTTAGTTTTCCATAACGATAAACATCATCATCATTACAGCCCTTCACAAGTCCATTGCTGAACATAGGCCTCCCCCAAGGAATGCCACAACGATAAATATATAGTAAATTATTTTACATATTTTTAGAGTTGCAATCAGTTCATCAACTGTAAGTGGCTATTGAAAACTATCGATATTTGCAAACAACTTAAATTAATAAAACCACAGTTGCGTAATATTAGGACTCCAATAATAATAATAATATAATAATATAAATATCCAATATAATGCGTAATATTAGAACTTCAAACTCGATGGCATGGTGATATAATAATCAAAAACAAAATTTTTTAAAATTATCTTGTAGTGAGTTTGTTTTATTTTAAAAAAAACTCCTTTGTTAATTTTTTGTTTACTTTCTTTTTACATATTTTCTTTAGCATGCAATTTCTGCACGGCCCGTATGTTTATACAGCAAAAAGTTCAGACATAAATTGGCAATGGTAAGAACACGTTATTACTCTGCAAAAACTGTAATGCTTCACACCCTTAATGCTTTTTAGTTTTGATTATATTGTCTATTAAATAAAATTTACAAGTGAACATTATTTGTTAATCTTAGTTTAGTACCTTGTAGCGACGGAGTAAAATAATCTATCACCTTAATTTGTTCTGTGGTTGTCGTAAAAGGCGACTATAAGAAAGGACAAAAAGAGTACTTGACCTTCACTCAATTGTATATCTCGTTTATGATTGTTATAATCACCCAGAATGGCGACAAGGATGAGCATCAAAAGTGAAATTCGACTAGTGCTGTCATCGATAAAAAGTATACCAACATGTTATACAGTGAATTTCATTTTCTGCCGACTTCCAAAAAGGAAACGGTACTCAATTCGACTGTATGTTACCTCATAACTTTTTACTGGGTGAACCGATTTCGATGATTCTTTTTTTATTTGAAAGCCGGTACTTCTCGTGTGGTCCCATATGAATTTGATCAAGGTCAGACCAATAGTTTTTGAGTTATTCTTAATAACTTATACCGAAGTCGGCTGTACAAAATTTTTAATTTGAATTTATCTTCTTTAGCAGCTTGTAACAGTCCACTGCTGAAAGATTTGCCATAATCCTCATAGTGGGATTGAAGATCGCAGTTCCAAGCGTCTTGTATGTACATTTGACGCTATTGTCAAAGCATAAAGCTGCTATTATATGCTGTTATTGTAGCCCGTGGGAGCTTCGTACTTCCCCAGTTACCCATTCGTCCTACAGCCATAATAATATGTACTCGTTATATTTAACGAGGTAAAGTTCAAAATATACCACCGTGGCTCAAGGAGATGATGTTAAACTGCATTTTTGTAGCTCCAGTTTTAATCAAACGTTATCACCGTGATCGAAACTTTCCAGGGACACGTGACAAAGCCATAAACATTCTAACTTTGTAAGACAATTTCTTATAAAATACTGAAATAACTATTTTGCTTGTTGCTCCTTTGATGTTTATTACAAATAATATGAAAGTAAACACGTACACGAGACGAGATATTTTCTTTTACAAGTCGAATGTTTATTACGTCTATATTTATAGTTAACATACATTTTTGTATCATAAATTAAATTTCGCGTGTAATAAACATTAAACCTTGCTTTATAGGATAGTGTGATAAGTTTAGCAGTAAAATATTAATATTTCATAACAGTAATGCGTGCTAAATTTCAGTCGTAAACGTTTACTGCTAGTGTAGTAATGCTGGAAACATTTTACCGAATTTCTGTATCACAGCCAACAAGTCTCAAGATCTTCTTCAAAAATTTCAAAGCGGCGCACTGCAAAACTATCAAAGGAGAAATAAAAACGTCAGAGCAAGAAATCAAGCGAGGTATTTCTATTAACAATTAGTTTACTTCTTTGCTCAACTGGTTAATAATTTAAAGGGTTAAATATATTTACGGATTACGTAAAAGAAACCATTAATTTAAAGTTTATTTATATAACCATTTTAAAAGTTTCAAAAAATATTATGTAGTTTGCATCATTATCATTGTAATCGGCCATCACAAGTGCACTGCTAAACAGAGATTCTCCACAGATTGCCACTGTGTTTTATTTTAAACAATGAGCTTCGCAATTAAAAGAACTTCTAGGAGTCACGATAAAGATTTTGCCGTTTTTATTTTACTATTTTATTGCAGGACGTTATCCGTCGAAGCACTGACACAGGCTCTTTATTGCGATTTGTTTAAACAGCGAATAATTAAAGCCCGGAATGAATGACTCGGCGCTTTAATCCGTCGATTCTTCACAACTTATTGTACTTTTTTGTGAGCACACCATTTCAGGAGAAGACAATGGAGCAAGCTTGTTAAATACTAGACAGTATTATTAATCAACTCGTTTATTTGGTTAAGATGTTTAAAAATTTATTATTATTATTGTATTAACCGCCACATACTTTAAAATAAAAGTATAGTGACCCTAGGATACATACGTTATACTGCTGGACACTGCTACTGCTGTTTACGTGCTATAATTTCTAATGAGGTTTTGGGGTGCTGACGAGATCGCTGCGTTGGTGTTTTCGAAATATTTTTAATTTTCGAACTAATTAATTCAAATTGGAAAGCATGCAAGGTTTATCCGCCTTCATTACGCCTTTATTAGCCACCGATTCCCGCGGTGATTACTTTCGCAGTAGCTGAGTACGTGCTAAATTAGCACCTGAAAATTGCGATCAAACATTTCTGTAGTGATCGAACTCGAACTGCTTCAACGTCTGATGCTAATGATTATTTTAAAATTGATATTGAAAAGTAATATTGGAAGCGAATTTTTATTGTATACGTGGGAAACTTAATGTTTTATTATTTTTATTTTATGCTCTCGACTAGTTATCTTATTCGTGGGACTTTTTTCCTCCAAAATATGGAATCAACAGTGACGACAAACTGAAGAACACAGATAATGTTTGGTGAATTTTCGTATAATTATTGAATACAATTTGAGTAGGTTACGTTTATTTTGTACAGAAGAAATGGTTAAGGAGCATGCGTTTCATCTGATGGTATAATAAACTGAAACTGCAACACCAGAAGAATCGTAAGAGCATTACCAGCCTTTGAGAAATGCGTAGGCTCTTTAATTCTGGTCCCTAAGGTGTATCGGTATCGGTATATGTAAAAATTGCTGTTGTTAACAGATTCCACAATTTCGTCGTGCGAAGAAGAAAACTTTTGAAAATTCGTACGGTGATGGATAGCCATGCAAATGGTGTCTATACATAGGGCATACTGAACGTTGTGCGCTCCAGGTCACTCGTAAATGTTTGATTTTCAATGTTGATGGTATATTTTTTAAAACATAAGAAAGTCATAATATATTAATTAAAATAGAATAGTTTGAACTTTATCAACTGTACCAAAATGTAATTAACGAGAAAATATCTAAGGAAGATGATATTTAATGATTTTAAAAGTTCTGTTTTTCCGCAAGATTGCACTGCTCGTCTTCAAAATTTAGAATGGAAGCACGTCATTTGGGCACCATAAGCCGTAGTACGCAGAATGTGTACCTGATCCTACTTATCGCCATCACATTCTGATTGCTTATTTATGACACATTTGGCCAAATATTCAAACGCCACTCAATTTTAATATGTTGTTAATTCTCGTTGTGTCACAGTCACTTTGCCTTAAGGTGATAGAGACAGCACGAGACTTAATGGCATCTTAAAATTGAGTGGCGTTTGAATATTTGCACATTTATGAACGGTTCCAATGATTTTCTTAATTACCACGTTTGGGAAATGAATAGGCAATCGTAATAAAAATGATCTCGCATATTTGAAGTTCCCTTCCAAGTAATCTTTCTGAGTAGCTACGTATTTCAATTGTATATTTGTGAAATGGTTATTTAACCTATATAATGGTCGAAGCCACTAAATATTGATTTTTGTATAAACTATTATATCTATACATTTGTAATAATAAATCAAATTGAAGTGTATGTTTGTAATATCATAATGACAGCTTTTTACTAAATGCATATGAAGGTATATACGATACATATAACAAAAGCACAATTTTCAAAATTTTTGCCTGTCTGTCTGTTTGTTTGTCCCGCCTAATCTCCGAAATAGCTGAACCAATTTCAACGGGACTTTCACTGGCAGATAGCTGATGTTATAAGGAGTAACTTAGGCTACTTTTAATTAGAAAAAGAATTTGGGTTCCGTACAAAAAAATTAAAACCCTAAATTACACGAGGGCGAATTCGCGGGGAACAGCTAATATATCCTATACTTGACTTCAAGGATCCCATGAATGAGAAAGAGGTCCCATATAATTCGAAGGAAAAATTTCACATCTAAGGGTGGAAAAAAATAGGGTCTGAATAAAACACTAAGTATCTTTTTTAAAAGATATATATACTTGTTACCTTGAATTTATGATTATGGTTGAAGCCATAAAACATGGATTTTGGTTAATTGACATTTCGAGGATATTATTTTATTTAATTACCCGATTTTAAGAAACGTGATGGTTCTATTCTCGCCGTATAGTTTTTATATATGTTCACCGATTTCTCGAAAAATTTGGGGATTCAGCTCAAGAGATCATTTGTACGTTACTATGACATAAATAATCATTTTTAAATGTTTGTCTGTCTGTCAGTCTGCCCAGTTAATTTTCGGAATGACTGAACCAATTGTGGTGAAACTTTTCGAAGAGATAGAAAGTAATGTTAGGAGAAATTTAGGCTTTTTTTTGAAAAAGAGAAAAATCTATAAAATAAATGGTCTTTGAATATATTGAACATAAATAACGCCACATTAATCGCCTATCCATGCGAAGCCGGGGCAGGTTGCTAGTTAAAATATAAAATAAATATGACTATTTCAGTATTCATCAGTTTCACGTATTAGCTTATATTCTTTAAATACACGTTATTAAACTGGGTCGAAACAATTACACCTCGTTAAATTCGTTAAGCGCCCGGGCAATAAAGCGAAATAATTATAAAATACTCCTTGTTCGTATTGAACAAGGCGATTGTTCAGAGTTGTAAGTGCCAAGGCGGTTAATAAAGGAGACCTATCCTCAAGAGCTCACCGCACGCAAAAACTTCAACGAGTTAGTATGTTAATGACGATCGCTAAGCGGGAATGCATTCTCTAATAACCCTTCAATTGATTACAGAGTAACTGGAAGGGGCATTAAAGATAATAAAATTTGCGCAACAATAAATTTTAATAATTATGCAGCTTATTTTATTTTGATTATTATCATACCTATTTATGATTTTTCGAGTGTCAGCTGCACTTAAACAATTATTGTTTTGTGCTATTCACCCTGGCAAATAAGGACTGACTGGTAGAGTATGTCCCAATACATTAAGTTAAAACATTGTTTGAAGGTTTCAACAATAGGAGTAATTAAAAAAAATATATATTAAAAAATAAAGAAATAGTTTGTGTGGCGGTGGCGTAAGAAAATCATCACCCAATTTCTTCCTATGAGTGTCATGAAAACGACTTTGGGTTATACTAAAAAATGTTATGCGTTCCGTTATATATATATATAGCACCTCGATTGTGGTAGGCGTAAAATAACCAGAACGGCGAAGGGGAGCAGCATCAAATATCGATCGTCAAACCAGCCAAGCATCACCCTTGAAGCAAATAACCCTTCTCACTGTGGGAGAAGCCAATGTCCAGCAGTAGATGGACTGTTATGTGCTGTAACTATATTACTATTATAGTTGTAGCACGAATGGGTTGGCTCGACCGGGTAATCTTTAATTAAAAGAGCATCGCGATTACTGCTATATTAGTTATAATCAAGGAACAGAGTTATTATGGAGTGGACATTGCATTTATTGATCTTTAGTCAAGTTCTAACCAAGTTCTGCAGCTACGCGGTTGTATGGCGATTACTAAGTTCCGGTTTGAATAATAAATTAAAAATGTTAAAAATAAGGTAAAGTAAACTCAGCGGTGGCTGACTCCTAAGATTTTATGGCTCGTTTAGAGCAAGATGAAAAGTATTATCGATGGTGTGCACTATTAAAGCCTTGTGTAGTGGTGTTGGGAGTAGTGGTACAGCCTATTAAAGTCCACTGCTAAACATAGGTCTCCTCTATGTATTGCTTATTGGATATTTACCATAGTTGCCATGCTTGGCAAGCTGGTTGCAAAGCGCAATTTTATTATTATATTTAGTCGTTATTGGCAAGACGCTGGTTTCCATCTCCTCATTTGTTCTGTCGCCTCTTACGACACCTACAGGATAATATAGGCTACTGAATATTCTTACACCGGCCGCTACAGGGTAATTGTACGGTAGTATTTTTTTTCTTTGACTAGTACATGTTATTGTCTGGTATTTTATTATACTTGATAAAGCCATGTTGCAGCTATATTAGTAGTATAGTTGTAGCACGAATGGGTTGGCTCGACCGGGTAACGACCACGCTCTCACAGAATACCAGCGTAAAATAGCAGCTTAACGCTGCTGTGTTTTGTATGGTTAGTGTAGAGAACCGGAGACTCTTTTTACTGGAAAAGAGGCATTCCACCTTAGTCCTCACGGGTGACAACGCATCTGCATTTCGATACGTAATCGAGGATAGATGTAGATGTCTATGGGCCACAGCATCCACATATCATCAGGTGAACTGTGTGCTGGTTTGTCAACCTGACCCTATGAAAAAAAAGTATAATTTGACAGTATTAAGTAATAATGTTATTCGCTACCTATAAATCCTTGTCGTGCCATCCCGACAGTGCGCGCCGGGCCTATGTAGTCATTTACGATTAGGTGAACTGTAAGCTTGTTTGTTACTCTATGCTCAAGAGCGTTTGGCGAGGCGTGTGGCTTGGCGATGCATTCAGCATACATTTAGAGCGTCCGACACTCTCGTCACTCACATCGTAAGCAGACCCAGCATGGGGCAGACCCAAGTATGTTCAGAATTTATTTAGTTGGAATTTCATAACCAACATAATTCTACATCAGTCGTTTAGTACGTTCTCTATGGTATTTTTATTCCCAAAAATGTGACGTTAATCGAGATGAAGTCAAAAAATAATTTTGTAGGTTTTTATCTAAAATTACTAAAAGTACAAAATTTTATCGTAAAATACCTAAGCATTTTCATATTTTGTAGTTCTATGTTTACTTAGTCGAGGAAATACGGTAATTGCCCTCAATCAACTGCTCGATTATTAACTCGAAGTGTATCGGAATTCCTGTATCGTTCGAGTTCTGTGTACTTGCCGCTCATTCAACGCGCTATTTGACAATGTCTATTAATTGTTTTTATATCGACGTTGCTATGTAATTAGACTTCTATACTTTAGAGTCGTGGCAGATCAGGGGCTAAGCGATTGCAGTAAATTTCACAGTACGAGAGCAGCCCGGGTTCGTTCCCCGCCGGCACCAATGAAATTGTTACTTGCAATTTTAAGTGCTAATTTGCCACGTGCTAGGTGGTGAAGGAAAACATCGTGAAGAAACCTGCATGTCTGAGGAATAATAAAAAGAAATATTTCGGAGACTTCTGCAGTCACCAACATGCTCTGGGGCAGCTCGACAGACATTTTCTTGCCCTAAAAGCCGCTCAGAAATGAGAGGAGGCCTGTGCCCAGCAGTGAGACGTATATAAGCTGTTACTTTACTTTTCTTTATATACTTTAACAGTGGTAGAGAAACGCGGCAGCTTTTGCTGTCGCACGGATGGGCCGGTTCGAACCGGGGTGGTACCACGACCTCACAGAATACCAGCGTGAAGTAGAGGTTTACCTCTGCGTTTCGCTTGGTGAGTGCAGGTGGCCGGAGGCCCTTTTTACTGGAAATGAGGCATTCCATATTAGTCCTCACGGGTGACAACGCATCTGCATTTTGATTTGTAATAGAGCATAGATGTAGGTCTATGGGCCGCAGCAACCACTTACCATCAGGTGGACTGTGTGCTCGTTTGTCACCCTTATGCTATAAAAAAAACTTTAAGAGTAGAGTAATTAACATTTATTACGATCTTGAAAATTTTGAATTTTGTCATCATTTCTTCTCCGACTTATAGTCAATTTTAGACGAGGCAAAAAAAAATTAAGAACGTAATAGTGTACATATATTTCGATGCTGTTCTCTTTAGAAATGCAGGACATTGGCACCTTTAGGTATTACACAATTAATTCTCACCTTTTTACCGTGTGATGGCGGTATAAAAGTAACCACTACAACATTTCGTTCCGTGAGTGTTCTAAAAGGCGACTATAAGACACGGTAAAAGGGTCTTGTGACTTTCTATAAATGGTAATAACCATCTCATTTACGGCGGCGGTCAGTAGAGCGTAACGGGTGCCCAAACAAGATATAGGTGCTTTTATTTATTTTTTATAGAAGAGGAGGCAAACGAGCTTACAGCTCTACTGATGTTAAGCATCGACCGCCGACCACGAACAACTGCAACACCAGAGGAATAGCAGGTGTGTTGCCGGCTTCTAAAAAAGAGTGGGCTATTTTCTTGAAGGTCCCTAGGTCGTATTGGTCCGGAAAAATCAGTGATGGTAGACGATTCCACAAAGAAGTTGTACGAGAAAGAACACTTCTTATAAATCACATAATTTCTTGCAAATCGTATGGATGGTATCGCGAGTTTTGTCGCGACGTGCGATGGTGAAATTGAGCGGCTGGAATTAGTCTTAGAAGAGAAATCGGTCTGTAGTTCTTCAAGAAATAGTTGTCATCTTTAGATGTAACCACAAATTATTACCTTTTTTGGTTAGTTGTGGCAGATAAATCAGAGTATTAGTTTTATATTAACAATATAACATACACATTTTATGCGAGTTATATGTATCTTCAGTTTATATTAAAATAGCTTGACAGAAACGGAAAAAAATAATTTACAATGTCTTCAAGAAGGTAAGTTTCATGATATCTATAGTAAATCATGTTATGTATAGGTATTATTTAAAAGACTAGGCTACAATAGACGTAATAGCTACGAATAAGTTTCACTTGGATTAGTTTAGTAAGGTGTACACAGTGCTAGATTAGGCGTATCATATATGGTACAGTAGGTCTATGCATGAGCATGAACTACCTAAGTCAATTTACATATTATTACATTAGCTTTTTATTTATCTTTTTGTGTTATATTGCTTTATTAGATCATTGACATTACATGAAATTGAAAGATGATGATTTTAGCAACCAGAGAGAAGATTTTGATATTTTTTTACTTCCACCTGACACCGCCAATGATTACCAGACCGACGAAGACTTGGGTGACGAAGATAACGTCAGCATAAATAATTTGTCTGGAAGTTTGCTTCGAGCTCCAGCGGAGCTTGCTGCCTCAACCTCAATGGAGGAACCAGAAACTGAGGACCAAACCTATCCCGAATTTCAAGAAACTTTAAAAAACGTGTCATGAAGTACAATTGGCGAAAACGAGACTTGCAGCTAAGACCTATTGATGGCAACCTCTTTATCATTCTCCTATTGAAAGAAGCCCGATAGAATGGTTTTCTTTATTATTTTCAGAAGAATTATTTGAGATGCTTACTATTGAAACCAATAGATACTTAGCACGTAAGCTTCTCTCTGCTGACGTCAAGATTGAAGAGATGAAATGTTTGGTAGGGATTTTGTTAGTCAGTGGCTTTTGCTGAGTGAGCAGAAGAAGAATGTACTGGGAAACTGCATCTAACTCAAGAAATAGTTTGATTGCTTCAGCTTTGTCTCAAAAAAAAAAAAAGATTTACACTAATTTACTCTAATATTCATGTTGCTGATAATCTAAACTTGATATATCCGATAAATTTGCAAAAGTTCGTCCTTTACTAAAAGTTTTAACTACGAGGTTTCTTGAGCACTGTCCACATAAGGAGAATCATAGTGTCGATGAGGCTATAGTCCCATATTTTGGTCATCACGGCTGCAACCAGTTTATTAGAGTCAAGCCTATAAGATATGGATATAAATTATGGGTTGGTGCAACATCAGGAGGTAACATTGCTTGGTTTGAACCATACCAAGGTGCTTCTACATTTATGAATGCCCAATATTCCCAGCTTGGTCTTGGTGCAAGTGCCTTTGGTTCATGAACTCACTGAGAGGGGATTTCGTATAACTGGTATCAGAGAAAATAGATGCCCTCTATTGGGTAACAAAGAAGCAAAGACAAAAGGAAGAGGCTTTTCTGACTATCGCATATCTGATGATATTATAATTTGCAAGTGGCATGATAATAGTATAGTGTCAGTATGCTCTAATGCTGTTGGTGTTGATCCTGTTCACAAAACTGTACGCTATTCTCAGCAACTAAAAAAGAAAATATCTCTTTCTCAACCTCATCTCATTCAACAATGCAATAAAAATATGGGTGGAGTAGATTTATCAGATTGGAATTATATATCGTCAATGCCAACTAGCATTCGAGGAAAAAAGTGGTATATGCCTTTGATTCTCCATTGTATAGACATGTCTGTACATAATGCATGGCTGCTGTACAGACATAACGGAGGAAATATCGACTAACTAAACTTTCGACGTCGTATTGCAAATTATATTATCGATAGTAATAAACAACGCGAAAAACCAGGTCCTAGTCCATCATCTTCAATAACATGCACATGCCACAAATAATGTCCTACAAGGTGTGTCAAGTGCAATATCGGTGTCCGCGTAGAGTGCTTTATTATGTATCAGACCAAAAAGTAAATAAAATCTGATTAGTAAAATCATGTCTTTTTTGCATACATATTGTCCTAATGTACCATATGTTGTACGCCCCCTCAGTCGCCCCCCTCTTTTTAATTTTTTTTTTAAATATTTTTTCCCCCGGTTTTTAGGCTTTCTTGGATCAGGTTTTGTTAATGAACCATGAATTTTTCACAAAAATAATTATCGCTCTAAATGGGTTAAACTAAGATTTAAGTGCTTCCTTTATAATATTTGCAGACACTTTAAATATTGCTATTATCCATTACATTATAATGTTTCTTGAAAATTTTTTCCGTATCTAAGGAAAACGCTTTTGCTGACACATCCATAATATAGAATCCGTAATAAGAAAAAGAAACAGACACGCATCATTACAATACATATTATATTATTAATTCTGGTGTAATCTATACATCTATACAAATAAATAAAATTGAAGTGTCTGTTTGTAATGCTAAAATACCAGCTTTTTACTAAATGCATATGAAAGTAAATACGGTACTTATAACAAAAACACAATTTTTAAAATTTTTGTCTCTCTGTCCGTCTGTCTGTCTGTCTGTCTGTTTGTTCCGGCTAATCTCCGAAACGGCTGAACCGATTTCGACGGGACTTTCATTGGCAGATAGCTGATGTCACAAGGAGTAACTTAGGCTACTTTTATTTTAGAAAAAGAATTAGGATTCCGCGCAAAAAAATTAAAACCTCAAATAACACGCGGGCGAAGTCGCGGGGAACAGCTAGTATCCAAATAAAAGACACCTAATTAGTTTTACAATAACAAAAGACATTAGGACATTAGACATTATTCAAAATTGTTTCACTGATAGTGAAAAAAAAATTGTTTACTTTCGCGTATTCCCATTTTCATTTTGATAAAATAATAAATAAATCAATTACGTAAAACTTATATCGACATCGTCCTAAATTCGATTAAAAAAAAGTAGTTGAGTCGAAAGTACGAGTAATGGATGGGGACTTAAAAATGCATTCCGTATTTTATTCTCACATGACATCCTGGCTCCTTGTAATGTCGAAACTCTTGAAGGCCTTCGTCAGAAGCATCCTTCGGTCAATCCTTTTCAATTTTTACCGCTACCTCCCAAGATTTTTATGCAATCTTTACATATTGCTGAAAAAGACACTTTAGAAGAAATTATGTCATTTTCGAATGGCTCCGCTAGCGGCATTGATGGAATTACGCCTCAACATCTTAAGGATCTTGTAAGCGCTTCTGCTGGTGACGCCGGCGAAGTACTTGTTAATGACATTACAAAACTATGTACTTTTATACTTTCTGGTAATATTAATCCAAATTTCATTCCATTCTTGGGGCAAGATTATGTGCCTTCAAAAAAATAAAGGATAATGGTAACACCCTATCGCCATTGGTTCTACATTTCGAAGCTTAACTTAAAAATTAGCTTGCAGGCACATAATTTCTAAACTTATAGTCCGGCCGCTGAGTTATTACCGATTTGACACATGACGAATTGACAATACTAGTGAAGTGACTGAACCAGTAACCCTAATATCATTTGGGAACAGTTTGTTTTTAAATATTCTAGTATAGTGTGTAATTAAATAAAATCAAAACAATAATAGTTAAAGACACAGGTTCTTTATTAGGTGGAGTATCCTTGATCATCATCATCATCATCACAGCCCTTCACAAGTCCACTGCTGAACATAGGCCTCCCCCAAAGAATGCCACAAAGCACGGTCCTGAGCCACCTGCATCCATCGACTTCCTGCATATCTTACCAGGTCGTCACTCCATCTAGTGGGGGAACGCCCTACACTTCGCCTGCCGGTACGAGGCTGCCACTCGAGAACCTTTCTTCCCCATCGGTTGTCGGCTCTTCGAGCTATATGGCCGGCCCATTGCCACTTCAGCTTACTAATCCGTTGGGCTATGTCGGTCACTCTGGTTCTACTGCGGATATCCTCATTTCTGAGTTTATCACGCAGAGAAACTCCGAGCATAGCCCTCTCCATAGCTCGCTGAGCGACCTTGAGCTTCCTCATCCGGCCAGCAGTGAAGGACCACGTCTCAGTTCCGTATGTCATCACTGGCAACACGCACTGGGTGTACAGTCTCGTTTTAAAGTTTTGAGGTATACCTGACGAGAAGATGTGCCGTAATTTCCCGAACGCTGCCCAACCGAGTTGAATCCGTCGATTGACCTCTCGGTCGAAGTTGGACTTACCTAGTCGGACTATTTGTCCCAGGTAAACATACTCGTCAACAACTTCGAGCTTAGTGTTCCCAACAACTACCGGCATAGGTGTGACATGGACATTAAACATGATCTTTGTTTTGTCCATGTTCATCTTAAGACCTATCCGTTGGGAAACACTATTGAGGTCATTGAGCATAGTGCCTAGGTTTTCCAGCGATTCTGCCATAAGGACTATATCGTCGGCAAATCGAAGGTGAGTGATGTACTCGCCATTGATGTTGATACCGTATCCTTTCCAGTCCAGAAGCTTGAAAACATCTTCCAATGCAGCGGTAAAGAGTTTCGGGGATATGACGTCACCCTGTCTTACACCTCTCTGCAATTGGATAGGTTTCGTACTCTGGTTCTGTACTCGGATAGCCATCGTAGCCCTACTGCACAAGCACTTCAACACTTCGATATACCGACAGTCAACTTGGCATCGCTGAAGTGACTGCAGCACCGCCCAAATTTCGACGGAATCAAAGGCTTTCTCATAGTCCACATACGCCAGACATAGTGGCAAATTGTACTCCTCGGACTTCTGTACAATTTGCCGAAGGGTATGTATGTGGTCTATGGTGCTAAAGCCTTTTCGGAAACCGGCTTGTTCGGGAGGCTGGAAGTCGTCAAGTCTGCGCGCGAGACGATTCGTAATGACTCTCGAAAACAGCACGTAGACGCGGCTCAGAAGGGAAATCGGTCTGTAGTTCTTCAAGAGAGCGTTGTCGCCTTTCTTGAAGAACAAGACCACCGCACTTCTGCTCCACGCCTCCGGTGTAATGCCACCATGGAGGACGGAATTAAAGAGCTTCTGAAGGACTTCAAGTACCGGTTTTCCACCCGCTTTCAGAAGCTCCGCTGTAATTCCATCCTGGCCTGGGGCCTTGCCGTTTTTAACGTGCTGGAGAGCCATTCTAATCTCGCTCAGACTGACGTCCGGGATATCATCGGAATAATGTCGGATAAGACTCGCTCTTGGATCGTTACTCACACTTGCGTGTGGCTCCAACGATGATGTGTACAGCTGCCCATAGAACCTCTCAATCTCACTCAAAATCTCAGGTGCCCCGGAAACGATGCCGCCACATTCGGTCTTCAGCTTTGACAGTTGGCTCTTTCTGGCAGACAGATCTCTGGCAAAGACTTTGGAGCCTTGGTTCCGCTCGATCGCTTCTTCAATACGAGCTGTATTGAAGTTGCGTAAGTCCCGCCGCATGCATTTGGAAATCTGTCTATTCAGTTGCCTGTATGCTGTCAAATCTGTTGAAGAATGTAGCTTCATCTCCCGTCTAACAGCCATGAGATTAAGAGTGTGATCGGAGAGTTTTTGTGTTCTTCTGCGGCGGGTCTTGCAGAACTTAGCTCCGACTGCATGGACAGTTTCCACGAGCTTGTCATTCAAATCGTCCACTTCATTGCAGTCTTCTAGGCACTGAAAACGGTTTTGCAACTCGAGCTGAAAGGTTTGACTTTGGATTAGAGCACGAGGGGGACGGAGCGTTGACTTCATTAGACGAGACCTCTCCAACTTAACGTTTAGGTTCAGTGTGCCTCTAACCATTCGGTGATCGCTGCCGGTTTTCACCCTCGCGATCACTGAGACATCACTGAACAGTTGTCGTCTGGTCGTCATAATGAAGTCAATCTCATTTTTTGTCGAACCGTCGGGGCTCGACCAGGTCCACTTCCTGTGGGGCCGCTTCTGGAAGAAAGAGTTCATCATAAAGAGTCCCTCTTTCTCCATGAAGTCGGCCAACTGCTGGCCCCTTGGGTTCCGTTGCCCTATTCCAAATTTCCCCACTTTCAGCTCACCGTTCTCTCTTGTGCCTAGTTTTGCATTGAAGTCTCCCATTAACACCGTATATTGGGTTTTGGAGGAATGCATGGCTCTAGAGATATCCTCATACATTTCCTCCACCTCCTGATCGGGGTGTGCCGAGGTTGGTGCGTAAACCTGTATGACCTTCAGCGAATACCGTTTGGTGATTCTGAGTATAAGGTACGCAACCCTCGTCGACACACTCTCAATCTTTACAACGTTGTTAACGAGAGACTTGTGGATGATAAATCCGACACCTCCTTGGGACAGATGGTCGCCCTCCCTGTAATAGAGCAAGTTGTCGGATTCGAGGATTACCGTGTCCTCCCCCTCTCTTCGGACTTCGGATAATCCTATAATATGCCAGCGTAACTTGTCTATCTCTTCTTCCAGCACCACAATCTTCTCGTCAGTCCTCAGGGTGCGTGCGTTGTATGTTGCCAGGTCGAGTCGTTGTAGGTGGCAACCGAACCTCCACCGGAGATTCTTAGCACCCCCTGCCCCGCCGTTACCATGGTCGCCACCGTAGCCAGGAATAGCGGGGCCGCCGGGGACTGGGGGCCGTCTCTTCGTAACTTTCATTATGGGGGGTATATTGCCATAGTTGCCACGCTTGGCGAGCGGGTTGGCAACCGCAGTTTTTTATTGTATTTTTGCCGTTACCAGGAAGATGCTGCTGCCCATCTCCTGCCTGTTTCCCTTTGTCGCCTTTTACGACACCCACGGGAAGATATGGGGTAGTGGATATTCTTAACCGCCACTACACGGCAATAGAGTATCCTTGATGGGCGTAGATAATTGGTCGAGGACATATCAAAATAAAACAAATTTGTAAACACTGTTACACATTTTAATGAATAGAGTAGGTACAAGATGTTTTAATAAATGACTACCTATCATTTATAATAGGTGGTCATTTATTAAAACAATTATTCAGACTCTGAACCAGATTCGCCAGAGCTGTCATCGCTATCAGTCACTTGTATGACAATTTCATTCTCTATAATGGTGTCCACTCTTATATCGCGTTCATAATCTTCTGTTATTAGTTTTCGAGTCTTTTCGACGACCTTGACCCAATCTTCTTTCGTTATTTTGCTGCAAGCATCTTAATAGACCTATCATTTTATTAGTACTGAATGGTGGAGTCGTATTATTACGAGCTGCGTAACCTGTAATGTAAACATTAAATAACGTTAATTTATTACATTAAATAAACGAAATGTTACACAATTACCTACATGTAAGGGACATGAGATATTTATTTCTTAGTTATGTATCTTTTTACTTATATGCTGAATATTGGATGTTATAATAGTACAAATTATTCATATTCATAACTTATGCGATAAAAAACAATACCTTTGATTTGTGCCCATATTAGCTCAATGGCATTGTACTGGCAGTGATAAGGCGGAATTCGAAGTACCCGATGTCCATGTGCTAGAGCTATCTCATCTACTTAATAACGGACTCTTGGTGTTTTATTTTCGCGTACCAACTTTACTAAGTCAGACTTTAGCATTTCGGCAGTAGTTTCAATTCCATTTTGGTGTAGCCATGCTACGAGATCAGCTTTCTTGTCGGCCTGAGTAGGCGCTTTATTCACTTGTTTCGAGTGATATGAAGCGTTGTCCATTATTATGATAGAAGGCTCTGGCAGGCTGGGTAATAATTGATTTTCGAAACAATTCGTAAAAGTGTCTGTATCTATCTCCTCGTGGTAATCGGAAGTACTTTTTGACGCGAAAGCCAGCAGTCCATTTTCAAAGAAACCACTTCCAGCAGAACCGGCGTGACAAATTATCAGTCGCGATCCTTTTCCAATTGGAACCTTTGAGGTTGATGCTTTTGTTTCGTCAGTCCAAGAGCGTGACACAGTGTGGTTCGCATTTAACCATGTTTCGTCAACAAAAACGACGTTGTCCCAAGACTCGATTTTTCTGGCTTCTCTTAAAAACTCGCTCCTTTTAATTATTAAATCAAATCTTTCCATTAATATTTTCCTTTTATTCGTTTTTTTATATTCAAACCCAATTTCGTGCAATAGTTTTGACAACGCCGTTTTACCGCCTTTAAACAAGCCAGCTTCTTTTAAAGAGACCAAAAGCAAACGTCTAGTTGGAAACTCGTTCCTAGTATAATAACCATATATGTGGTTTCTTATTGCATCTGCATCAAAAACATCAACACCTGTCACGGGCATTTGTCTCCGTTTTTTCTTAGGAGTGCGTAAAACATTATCTTCACTTCCAGAAGCACCAAATTTTTCTTTATTTATATTATATAGTGTTTTTGCACCAATTCCAAGAGCTTGTGAAACCCGATCTTTCACTTGAGTGACAGGAATCAAAGGGCCGCCATTTTGTGACTCACGCTCAAAGTAATCCTGTAGCTTTAGTACAAGCTCACGACATTGACTATTCAATGTTTTTCCTCGTTTCGGCATTTTCAACAAAATTACCAAACACAAACAAAATTAGTCCAATAAAGCGCAACGATAAACAGGAGAAAGCCGAGTCAAAAAACAACGGTTACACAAGAGAACGTAGTCTGTGCGCACGAGAGTACGGACTACGGAAGACGACTAAACAGATTAAAATAGCGGTGGTAAGGGTGTTGCCAGAATAGTATCGCCAATTACTTAAAAAATTACACCTATAACATTGCTTAATTGAGGGAGAAAATTATATTTATTAAATGTTGTTTTATATATTATGAATGTTAAAAATTATACATAATCATTTTAATTGTATTTATTTTTAAATCATAGAAAACAGTATTTCTGTCTTTGGATCACACATAAATCTTAAAAATCATAGAGATACTGGCAACACAGTGCAATTAGGAGACGCAAAAAAATGGTAGCATTATAGTCTAGTTGCTCGAAGGAATAAGTAAAATAAAAATATCCAAATAAAATAAATATCATATCTATTCCAATGAATTCGGACCGAATACTATCAAGCACATCACTATGAAAACTAGACGCACGATGTAACTTTGTACAAGCGCGCCAAAGAACAAAAAATAAATGTTTTCATATTATTTACAAACTATTTTAAGTTTTGAAACAGAGTTTATTGGAAAATTACTTGATTCTGACATTTTGACATAAAGTTTTATATTAAAGAGGTATTCTAAATCATTCGGCAAATGTGTCGGTCGTGCAAGGTTATATCGATTAATTTAAGAATAATCTGTCAAATCGGTATAAGACAAAATTTCACTGCCTACTCAACTAGGCTTTGGCACTAAAGGTGGCTGTGAGGCGGTGGTATATTCAGAGCGTACATTTTAACAAACTTTGATGCAGATGTTCTTGTGAAGGTTGACCTATTGATAGATCCACTTCTTTCAGCAGGGTAACCCTATAGGGTAACCCTGCTGAAAGAAGTGGATCTATCAATAGACCCGAAATTTCTCATTACGTTTGGCAATGTTACAGTCAAAATACTAACTTGTTTTACGAAAACCATTTTATCGATTCTACTGTCGGTGTTCAGCAGGGTGACTCACTAGGTACAGCACTTTTCAATTTGGGAATCCAACCCATTATTTCAAATTTGAAATCCAAGCTGAATGTTTGGTACCTGGACGATGGTATACTGTGAGGTAGAGCAGATGACGTCCTCAGTGGCCTTACTCATATTTTTCGAAATGTTGAATATATACCTGCTAAGTGCCCCGTTGTTTTCGATAGTATTAAACCTGTTTTAAAAACAAAATTTGATCAGGTTTTAAACCACGTTGATAAATTGTATAACTTAAACCCCCACATTGCTCTTACTATTTTAAAATATTGTTTCCTTGTACCTAGATTTACATACTTACTCCGCTCGAGTCTAGTCTGGAAATGTTCGGGCACTTTAAATTATATTGATGATAATCTTAAAATAGGTTTAGAAAAAATTATAAATTTAATTTTAAATACAACAGCCTGGACTCAAGCTACTTTACTTATAAAATTTGGTGATATTGGTGTGAGAAATCTTTCTGGCGTTGCATTGCCTACTTTCCATGTATAGTGGCAGTGACTTACGTAACGTAATTTTAAATAATAAAGTAGACCTGTGCTTTACTATGGAGGCAGGGCAGACATGGCGAACGCTATGTCCCGGCGAAAATATTCCACTGGAATTTAATCAACAAAAACAGGGGGATATTCCGTTGGTCCAGAGAGTGTAGAAAGATTTGTTTCATAATGTTCATAGTGACCAAGATTAGGCACGCCTGTTTCGACTAAGGAATCTAGGCACTGGTTCCACGCTTTACCGTCAAGTAATCTCAGCATAGTTTTTGCCTAGGAATCCGCAGCAGCCGTTAGCAGCGTCAACAAGTTTGGGCTCCACGGATATTCATGTAAGGAAAGAGCTGGTAGGTTTTCATGGTACGGTTCTTTAAATGATGTCATCTGAAGGGCTCTTGTCTCTATGAATGTTGGAATATTTAGAGACGATGGCAGGAGACTCGATGGTATGACATTGGTCCCTTGGGAGAGAGGTAAAGCCCTAGTGTGGGATGCTACTTGCGTAGATACTCTGGTGGCCTCTCATCTCAAGGATACCTCATTTAGATCCGGGGTGGATTCAGAGGCAGCTGAATTGAGCAAGTGGCGCAATTATGAGTCCCTGAGAGATGACTAGATATTTGTGCCATTTGCTGTAGAAACTATCGGTCCGTGGGGTTCACTTACGGTGAAGTTCCTAAAGGAACTCTATCCGCGACTGGCCGTTGCTGCTAGTGATAAAAAAGCTGGTTCTTAACTCGCTCAAAGGCTAAGTATAGCCATTCAGCGAGGAAACGCAGCCAGTGTTCTAGGCACAATACCACGGGGAATAGAAATGTATGATAATTAAGTTATTCTATTTCTTTTAATATTGTATATAATACAATATTATATAATATTAAAAACATAATATAATAAAATTAAAAAATAAATAAATTAAAAATAAAGAACATCATCACTATCGTAACAGCCAAATAACACCACAAAGCAAGGTCCTGAGTCACCTGCGTAGGCATCGACTTCCTGCGTGGTGTGGCTCTTAATACTGAAATATCACAAATTGTGGGAGCTTAGTTGGATCTCCTGAGATCCAAAACGCCATTGTTGAAAATAATACGAGCAACATTCTTAATAGAGAGCTTAATTCCGATGAAATTACTGAATGAAATTAATCGCAATAAAGGAGGATTTCCCAAGGTTGTTGATATGAAGCCCTTGTAAAGGCAGGAAGAAATGTAATTTTCTGCAGATTTTTTCTTAATCTGCATGTCCCTTTATTTGAAACAAGAAAGTGAAGCGAAACGTTCGCGAGGATGGAGTCCCATGGGAAATCTTGACAAAAAGGTACGCGGGCAAACAATGGAGCCGGACAGTCTGTTAGATCTTAAAGACCTGCCAGACATCTTATTCTATTATGGTTACATATTTGTTATTCGATGACGCAATCTATTATTCACACATGATTTCTCATTTTATATAAATGCAATATCGATGTCATGTGTCAAGGCAATACCAGCGTTTTAAATAGCAGCTCAAAGCTGCTGTTTTGTGCGTGTTATGAGTCTAGAGAATCGGAGATTATTTATATATATATATTAAATTTAATAGGAATGAGACATTTCATCGTAGTCCTCCAGGTTGACAACGCATCTGAATTTTGTTTCTTAATAGTGGATAGGTGTAGATGTCTTTGGTCCGCGGCATTTACTTACCATCAGCTGAACTGTGAGATGGTTACCTTACTTCGTCAGATAATGTGCCAAAATTAATTGATGACAGAGTGTTTATTAAGTGGTCACTTGTAACTAAATTATTTAATACGAGCAGTTAGAATGTGGGCCTTATCGTCTATTACAAAAAATTAAACACGAAAAAGAAACAATTTTCAAAACGATGCTAAAAATACTGTATATACTTACTTAACTTGATAACATTATTTTAAACTAGCAATGTAATATATACGCATATAAAAATACAGTTGAGTTCCAAAGTGAACATATTCAAGAAAACAACGTGTGGAAGGTGTCTAATTTTGAATTTAGTTGGGGTTGTCGCCACCGATTGCGTCGTCTGTGCAGATAAGAAAGTCGAAATTATACGAAGTTAATACTATTTGCATTTAGGTAAGACGGGATAAAATTTATTCGAGAATACTTTTAGCAACTCGCGGCCATTGCCTGTAATATTATTATACTAATGTTGATATTCACCTTCAAAGTTCTGAAGAACCGAAAGCTGTCTGCAACTTTACAACAATTCTGTTATTAAGCGTATTTAAATTTTATGAATTTTGTATAAATTATAGTAATGTAATTATTTAATATACCTACTAATGTGTTTGGTATAAATTCATTTAATTTATTATTGGAACGAAGTTCCTTATCGGACGGTCCGGGTTTGGCGGATGTGAGGTGGCCACAAAAAGTGTACGATTTTTTCGTCACTATCTCTTGTGTCATAGTCATAGTCATAGATAGTGTAGACGGCCTTGGCGGCGAAATAAGGAAGTAAGATGGAATAATATCCATCTCCCTCGCACTTTTTCTTATCTTGCCATGAAAGAAATATTATTTTATTTCAAATGACGCTTCATTTTAATAGACGCTAGTAATTCATTTATTTGTATTTGTTAATCAATAATATAATACCTACGTTTATCAATAATAATATACTACGCAAGGAACTTCGTTCCAACCGAGGGTTTCACGACACTCACGCATTTTTTTATTTTAGTATTGTTGTCAGGAAGATGCTGCTGCCAATTTTCTGTTTCGATTCCTACTGTCGCCTCTTATCACACCAACGGGATGATATGTGGCAGTAGATTCTCTTAAACCACCAATACGTGGCCATTTCACTCAGATAACCATATAAAAATAAACCCAACTAAAAGGAAATTTTAAAAGGAGGAACTAAAGAAATAGTACATAACTTTGGTCCTGTTATATGGATATCATCAAATGCATTTTTTTATAAAACTGAAGTGAAAATATAACTTACACTCCACGTGATGGTAAGTGGCTACTGCAGCTTATGGGCACATGGAAACAATTACAAACAAAGAAGTTTACAGATAAGTTGATACCCTTGAGGACCTTAATTAGAATTTCACAATGCGTAATACTCTATTTTTTATAGGATAAGGGTGACAAACGAGCAAACAGTCCACCTGATGTTAAATAGTTTCTGTGGCCCATAGACATCTTCATCTATCCTCGAATACGAATCAAAATTCAGATGCGTTATCACCCCGTGAGGATTAAGATGGAATGCCTCGTTTCCAGTAAAGTAGTCTCCGGTTCTCTACACTCATCATACGAAACAGAGCAGCGTTAAGCTGCTATTTTAAGCTGGTATTCCGTGAAAGCGTGGATCTTCCCCAGTCGAGCCGACCCATTCGTGCAGCAACTATACTACTATTATAGCTGCAGTATGGCTCAACCACGTATAAAATCGTCGGTATGTATGTGTGTTGTATGTTGGCTCTCAACATTCTTTAGAATGGAATACAAACTCTACCATTTGGAAGCATAAATAGGTAAGAGACTCCTAGATCGAAAAGGAGCCTAATATTTAGAAAAAAGTTTTAATTACAAGTTTTTTTTTTAAATAAAATAATACAAAATTAGAGATAAAGAAAACTTAAGCAGCACGCGTTGGTCATGAGCTGTGACAATCTGACTAAGATCATCACAGCTCATCAGTGAGTTCATGGCTTCGCCCAAGGTGACTTCTGGATCTCGTCAACAGCGCCACCCATCAGGTCCAATTGCGAAGTTTTGGATCATCCAGAGACCCACTCAAACACACAAAAAATTTCATCAAAATGCTCATCATAAGATCGCACTAACGAATACTGGGTTATAATCATTAAAGTATTGTATTGTCACTGGTCCTTGATACGAGTACAACTTTTAAAAGTTGGTGAAAGTTATATTAAAAGATTCTTCACAAAGGTAGATAAATAAATACACGCGAAGCTAATAAAAGCGTGTTAATAAATTTAATAAGATGTAATACATTAGTAAAGTTTGCAGAGATATCTCATAGTTGATATGTTCGCTTGAATTTTCAAGTTAAAGAATTTATGACTTGAGTTTCTTGAGATTTTCAAATTGAACACTTTAAAACTCATCATAATTCAACAAAACCTCAATGTGTACTTCAGTGAATAAAACCAAATTTACGATGTCTCGTCGAATTCAATAAGCTGGAAAAGATTACAGGAAATGTTTTAGTAGCGATTTGTAGTTGTAGTTGGGATTTCATACCTTGTACTAATAAAATTCTAACTAGCGACCCGCCCCGGCTACGCCTGTAATGAGTGGCCATTTATTTTATCAATTTATCGTTTTTGAAAAAATGAAACTTCAAGTTTCTCGCATAAAATATATTTGCATTACTCTCTACGTATTCGTAAACCCCTGAGTTTAATAGAAGCCAGTTATTGCAATATTAGGGACATAAACTTCAATTTTTATTTATTTATATTTGTGATTATGAACATAATTCTATGTACGTATAGTGTATACTAAACTCATAATTTACATAAACTCAGCATTATCGAATTGGTTACACATTGTCTTGCAACCACACCGATCTTTCTGGCATTTATCCAACTCATGACGACTGAATCAACATCATCCTATAGCATCAAATATGGGATGGGGTGATGATTCCTGACGCAGATTTTATACAACTTGTTGTTTGTAAATGTATTTGAAAATTGTCTTTGCCCTGTAGCGTAGGAGAATCCATCACCATATTTTGTCCCGTGGGTGTGGGCGATTATGAGACATGCCACAAAAAAATCTCATAGCTTTCAATAGACGGCAGTATAACTACCTTGTTTACGTCAGACGTAACGAAAGGTTCCGAAATGAAATGAGACCTGTGGCCATCCGGATAGTAGGATATATTAGTCTTCCATTTTGCATGGACATTCTAAATTAACAAAAAAATGTATTTTCACTGTAGTCTAAAAAAACATATTAATCTCGAACAGTTGTAAAGAAGCAACATCGTATTGTGATAGCATTAGAGAATACATTACGCCATCTTTCCCCATGGGTGTCGTAATAGTACGAAGTACTATGTTAATGTATAGAACTATGCGAAACGCTAAATAGGTCGTAGTATGGTCGTTAGATATATAAAAAAAAAAATTATACCCTCGAAAAATATGCGACCGGCGCAGCAATTGCATTGTGAGACTTCTATAAATTAACACTAACATTCAAAATTAGGTATTCATTTATATGTGTATGTAGTTTGGAATAAGTAGTGGATAGGCCTTGTGTGAAATCGCCATTTTCAAATCTTTCTATATATAAATCAGTTGCTGTCCGTTAGTCTCGCTAAAACTCAAACACGGTTTGACCGATATTGATGAAATTTTTTTTTGTGTGTGAAATGGGTCCCTAGATGGTTTTGATTCACATTTAGATCCAGTAGGTGGCGCATTTGTTGATATCCAGAAATCACGCGTGCAAAGCTGGGGCGCATCGCTAGTGATAAGTAAATTTGTCGATATATTTTATTTGAATATGTAATACTAAAATAAAACCCTTTTTTTTTTGTAAAACACTTGTGTGAATATTTGGACTTTGACAGTAAACTACTAGCAGGTAGGACTCCATTTCTGCCTCGGGAATCCATCTAAGTACGTACGCTTGCTTGTGTGTAGGGCATATAGAGTCAATATAAATACAGGTTGTGAGGTATTCCATCTTATAACGCGATCGTGATAACGCATTTGTAGCTTTCTTTGTATGAAGTTCCTATAAAAACTTCACTCGATACTATAAAAAAAAATTTGACTGCTGGTGTCCATGAACTGCAGTAGCCACTTACCATCAGGTACAAAGGCTAATAGATTTTGCGCCGGTTAGCACTTAAGTAAGATCTTGGAGCCATCGTAGAGAATTTATTTCTTTGATAATGTCGCCTTTAGAGGGGAAATAGGTTGATCTTTGAGGCCGCTGGTGCGAAATGTCCTGATAATATACCTCAAATAAAATTCAATGGTGTACCCCTGGAAAGGGTTAAACAGTTTCAGTATCTGGGGCATTTACTCACCTTCGACCTAAGGGATCACGCTGATATGGACCGGGAACGGAGGGCGCTGTCGGTCAGAGCTAACATGATCGCCCGTAGGTTTGCGCGGTGTTCAAAGGAGGTCAAGGTTACACTCTTCCGAGCGTTCTGCACATCGCTCTACTCGTGCAGCTTATGGGCTAATTACAGTAGGAAGAGTTACAGCGTCCTCCGCGTCCAATACAATAATGCGTTTAGGGCGGTGATGGGGTTGCCTCGGTTTTGTAGCGCCTCTGGTATGTTTGCGGATGCGCGCACCGATTGCTTCAATGCCACCATGCGCAAGCGGGCCGCGTCCCTGGTGCGCAGAGTGCGGGCCAGCTCCAACACTGTCTTAGCGATGATCTCGGGAAGGTTAGATTGTTATATTATCCGGCATTGTTGCGAAAGGCATGTCGCAGACCAGCTGCCTCTGAGAAAGTATTGATTAATCTCGTCTCCGGTCTAATAAAAGTGTGTTCTTATTTTTTTTTTGTTTGTTAATTAGGTATTAATTTTATTTTATTTGCTTAAATTATTCTATATACTGACACTAATGCTTATTGAAATTGACTGGATGTATTATTTTAAAATTGTTATCTTGTTGACATTGATTTATGTATTGTATTGCTTTAATTGTGTAGATTAATTTTAATTTAATTTATTGCAACACAGTTGCCTCAGAGAAAGTTTTAATTATTGATCTCGTCTCCAGACTGATAAATGTGTGTAATTCTGTTATTTATTTATTAATTTTAATTTTATGTTATTTTATTTTATTATTTTATTTCATTATTTTATTTATATACTGACATTACTGCCTATTTACATTGACTGGATTTATTATTTTAAAATTGTTATTTTGTATTGAAATTGATTTAATTATTGCTAAAATTTAGGAGACTGATTTTAAATTTATTGATTTTACTGGATATGGGTGTAATTTGCCTGAATAAAGATGATTATTATTATTATTATTATTATTGACGATTGTGAATTTTTCCTAGTGTGGTGGTGATGGAGGTAGAGAATGGTGACTTAGAAGTATAAAAGTAAAGGATAAAAAGACTTAATTGTTCTCGATAGATGGCAGTATTATCATCTCATGTTTACCGCATGTAAAATATCCAGATCAGCAATGGCAGCGCTAAGGTGCGGGGCTGTTTAATGCGATTGCCAATCCAAATTCAAATTTCTTGGCAAAAAATCCGATAGCTGATTTTGGCCCGACCCAGTCTTCAAACCTGGGACTACCGGGCACCACGTGATCAGCAGTCACGCTTACGACTACTAAAATAAGGAGACAAGCAACGACTTTTGTAACAACGACTTTTGTGTATTGTGGACAGTAAGTTCGTTTGTCACTTCAGTTTTATAAAAACAAACTCCGTCATCTGCCCTTCTCGCAAGACGAATAAAAAAATGGAAAACAGAAATTTCCATTTTTTTTATTATGGTTCCGTACCGAAAGACCTACCCTATTACTAAGCCTCCGCAGTCCGTCCGTCCGTCCGTCCGGCCGTCTGTCTGTCAGAGGGGTGTATCTCATGATCCGTAATAGATAGACAGTTGAAATTTTTACAGAATGTGTATTTTTGTTGCCGCTACAACAACAAATAATAAAAAATAAGGGGGCCCCCTACTAGAAGCTTGTGTGATGGTACGGAACCCTTCATACGCGAGTCCGACTCGCACTTGGCGGTTTTTATTCAACTTTTTCTTCTAAAGTAAAAAGAAGTTAATTTTTAATATCATTGCTAAAATTTTGTTTCAGTTAATAAAATTAACATACTAGGGCCGGCTTTTCTAGTCTACGCGCATAATATTTTATTTAATTATCTCCTCTGCAACAGAATGCACATTGCACCAAGTTTTCATAGTTTTGTATTGCTAGAATAAAACACAAATAATATTCACAGCGATGAGCTTTATGTGAATGGTGTTAAATTTGCATTTGAATTTACACATATTATAAGGCGATAGATATCCTGTAAAGTAAAATATAATACAGTATTGCTTTAATAATTTATTTGAGTAGAGTTTATGTGAACATTGTATATTGTTTGAAATTCTTAGGATATCATATGTTTCAGATACCTTTGTAATATTACAATTCGATAATAATTCACAATTTAACATAATATGCCAAATGTATGACAAAAAAAAACCAAGGAATTAGCATCATGGTATGTTATTAGTTTATCCACAATATCGAACCATTCGCACCAAATAAAAAACAAGGAACTTAGTTTCAATAAAAAAATCCGAGAATTTGCATCACGGATTAACTGATGTGTAATTAATACTCGTATGTACTGAAATAGAAGGATTTTAACAGAATTATGACGTGTGATCAAAATTGGATAATTGCAAGTGAAAACATTATAGCAGGTCAATTAGCGGAAAAATGCCCATGCCCATAAAAATGGAATGTAAAATATTTTGTTTTCACTTCATGGTGTAATTCACTGTAGATTATTAAAATCCGGTTTATGAATAACATCAGATGTTTATTATTAAGAAATTCAAACAATAATAGCGAAACTCTCAGATAATCAACCCTGACTCGTCAATCGATCTTCGCCATT